>CM052358.1:22928072-23436253 GCA_028551475.1 Casuarina equisetifolia | reverse complement strand
TTGTTTGAAGAAGCAAAATCGTGTGGAGGAGAGACCTTTGGTGAAGATGTCTGCTGTTTGATCGACCGAGGAAATGAACTGGATGTGGAGATGTTTTTGTTGAATGCGTTCCCGAATGAAGTGGAAATCAATTTCCACATGTTTTGTGCGAGCATGGAAGACAGGGTTGGTGGAAAGGTATAGAGCTGAAAGATTGTCGCACCAGAGTGTAGGAGGTATGGACAGCGGATGCTTGAGATCTCGAAGGAGAGCTTCAATCCAGATGAGCTCAGCAGTGGTGTCTGCAAGGGATTTGAATTCAGCTTCAGTACTTGAGCGAGCTACGGTCTTCTGTTTGCGGGAGCTCCAAGATATGAGGTTGGAGCCAAGGAAGATGCAAAAACCGCCAGTGGAGCGTCGATCGTCACTATCCCCAGCCCAACCGGCGTCAGAGTAGCATGGAGTTGATGAGAGGTGGACTTTGTGATGTTGATGCCATAGCGAGGAGAGTCTGCAAGAAATCTTAAAATACGTTTGACAAAGCTCCAGTGAGTGGAGGTAGGGGCATGCATGTATTGGCATGCAGTATTGACGGCATAAGCGATGTCAGGCGAGTGAGGGTGAGGTATTGAAGAGCTCCAACAATACTACGATAATGGGTAGGATCTGGAAGAAGTTCTCCATCGTGAATCGATGGAGGTTGGCCAGTGGTACATGGGGTAGATACCCCACGAGCACCCATGTTGGCACGAGTAATGATTTCATGGCAAATTTGGCTTATGTAGGAGAAGGCCAGTAGGAGTGGATAAGGTTTCTATCCCAAGAAAATAATGGAGATCACCAAGATCTTTAATGTCAAATTCTTTTTGTAACTGTTGGAGAATATGAGAAAGAGGAGCATGGGACTACCAGTAAGTATGATATCATCCACATAAACTAATAGAAAGACACTATAGTTATCAGTGTGAAGAGTAAATAAGGATGTATCGGCTTTAGAGATTGTAAAACCAATTTGTTGGAGAAATTGGCTGAGACGATAATTCCATGCTCTAGGTGCTTGTTTAAGGCCGTAAAGAGATCGGCGAAGTCGACAAACATGACGAGGAAAATGGGGATCAATGAAGCCCTGAGGTTGTTGCATGAATACCTCCTCAGTTAGGTGGCCATGGAGAAATGCATTTTTGACATCCAATTGGCGAATGGACCAGCCATTGGTAATGGCAATGGAGATTAGGTCCGAATTGTGACCGGTTTGGCGACCGGACTAAAGGTTTCATTATAGTCAATGCCGGGTCGTTGATGAAATCCCTTGGCTACTAATCGAGCTTTATAACGTTCGAGGGACCCATCAGAACGAAGTTTGATTTTATAAATCCACTTGCAACCGATTGGTTGTATTTTGGAGATGGAGGAACAGTTCCATGTTTGATTTTTCATGAGGGCAGTGTATTCATCTGCCATGGCTTTGCGCCATTCAGGAGAAGTATTTGCTTCAGTAAAGCATGTGGGTTCCTTGTATGGGTGAGAGGTAGTGGTTAAGGCATACGTTTGTTGCCTTGTTAATGTCCTCCGTGCAATAGTTCCACCTTTGAGACGTGTAGTCATGGGGTGAGTCGAGGTGACGTTAGATGGAGGTGGAGGAATTGGAGGGTTTGGAAGAGATTCCTCAGGAGTGTCTGATTGAGTTTGTGGTTCTGACAGTGGGGGAACCATAGTCCTTGAGGAAGAAGGAAGAGGGAATGAGAGTGGAACAACGGAGGATGTGGGGTTAGGGGATGAATGAGATGTTTGAGCAAATGGAAATAACTCATCAAATGATGCATCAGCTACATGTATGTCTTATTGGTTTTGAGACAGAGGCATCTGTAGCCTTTATAGCCAGAGGGATATCCCAAGAATACGCAAGGTTGGGAGCGCGTTCCAATTTATTTTTGGCATAAGGTCGTAAGTTGGAAAGGTAAGGCACCCAAAAATTCGAAGATGGAGATACTAGGGGGGTGACCATAAAAGAGTTCCCATGGAGATTTATTTCCAATGACTGCACTAGGAAGTCGATTGATAATGTGGACCGCGGTTTCAAAGGCATAATCCCAATAGATATTTGGAACATGGGCATAATTAAGAAAGGAGAGCCCGGTTTCCACAATGTGGCGATGTTTCTTTCAGCAGATCCATTTTGAAAATGGGCATAGGGGCTGGATATGCGTTGATGAATGCCCAATTGGGTAGTAATTTGGTGAAGGCGGAAGATGTAAATTCCGAAGCTCCATCACATTGAATATTTTTAATTTTAAAGGAGCATTGATTTTCGACAAATTTTTGAAATTGTTCAAAAATTGGAATAAATTGATTGCGAGATTGGAATGCATATATCCAGGTAAATTTGGTAAAATCATCAATAAAGGCAATATAGTATTTGTTGCCTGATTTGGATAATGTTGGGGCAGGTCCCCAAATATCGAAGTGAATGAGGTCAAGTGGGACCTTGGATTTGGAGTTTGTTGGGGATGTGAGTGTTGCGCACTTTTACTCATATGACAAGCAGCACAAATGGACTTAGTTTTCCTTCAACTTTTATTTTATTCATATGAAGCACTTTGAGTACAGTAGGGTAGTTAGCATGCCCTAACGGTGATGCCATTTTTTAGACATATTTAAATTAAATATTTTGTGCTCCAATTTATTCAGTTGAAGGCGATAGAGGCCTCGATCCAAAGAGCCTTTAAGCAAAGTCTGCCCCGAAGGTAGGTGCTGTACAACACAAAAGTTAGGATAAAAGATAAAGGCGCAATTATTGTCCCGTGTAAATTGTGAAACGATAATAGATTTTTAGACATTTGAGGGACAACTAAAATATTGTTATTTTTAAATTAAATGGGTTGGGTAAGCTACCTGTATGGGTTATGGGAGGCCCATACCATCTCCTACGGTGACCCGGTCTGCTCCTTGATAGGGCTGGATTGGGTCCAAGCCCATGGGCTCGCAGTGACATGATTGGTGGCCCCTGAATCAGGGAACCAATCTGTCAGCGAGTGGGCCGAAGCTGCAATGGGATATTGGGCTTCGGTGAGAGACTGGGCTGAATCAGTCTCTGAATAGGGGCCTGTGACTTCAGAGCGGGCCAGCTGGTTGGCTTGGGGGGAGCGGCCCAAGATTGAAGTGGACTGGTTGTAGCGGGCCCGGCAGGTGGTGGCCCAATGTCCGGTGCGGCGGCAGATTTGGCAGCGAGGAGCCCGACGTCGATTTCTGGTCTCAGCAAGAAACCGGCCACCAGCAGAGGAGGAAAAGACTGGTTGTCGCTTGAGTGTTCCGGCGAGGGGTGACGGAACGAGTTGGGAAACCGCCACGCGTGAGAGGTAGTCGCGATCGCTCGAGAACGCCACTGCCGGAGCTCGATTTTGCTCCGCTAATTCCAGCTGGGCTTCCTGGTTGAGGAGAAGACCACGAAGATCTTCACGGGTTAGCCCCTGGGTGCGAGTGTGGACGGAAATCGCTCGCTAGGGGGGCGTACGGTGTTCCAAGGCCGCGAAAAAGGTGGGTGAGATACTCGTTGTCGGAGATGATCTCACCCACACCGCTTAGTTCCTCCACGAGAGAGTTGATTTCGTGGAGGAATTCAGACACCGTGCGGTGTCCTTTGGTGGCCGCTTGAAGCCGAAGACGGAGGCTGGATGCACGGCGGTACTTTGGGCAGCAAATTCGGCGGCTAGGGCACGCCAGACTTCAGCAGATGTTTTCTGTTGCGTTAATTGGCTGACGATGGCGTCAGAACAAGTATTCAGGAGAAGGCCGAGAGCAGTTTGGTCCCGTTTCAGCCATTCCTGGTAGTCGGGGTTGGGGACCCGAGTGGTTTCGCTGCTGGGATCTGGCACAGCGAGGAATTCCGCCGGACTAGGAAGGGAGCCATCGATGATTGGGAGCAATTCGGTGGCACGCAGATACGGCACGATGCGGGCTTTCCAAACAATGTAGTTTGGACCCTCAAGACGAACAGTGGTCGCCGGAATGGAGATGTTGCCGGAAGTGGGGATGGGATTTTGGGCCATTTGTGAGAGAAGAGAAAAAAAATGAGAAGGATCGAATTAGGGCGGTGGCCTACGGCTCTTGATACCAAGTTAAGCAGATTGTTCTTGAGAAATTGAATATTTCTCAAGAACACGAAGAACTTTCTCAAGAACACGAAGAACCCTAGAACGGTGAACAAAAGGGATTTGTAATTCGATATTCATTTACAAAAATTCAAGTCTAATTTATAGACCTATACAATGTGTACAAGAAAGGAAAAATAAATCACTGAATAAATCAAGATTAACTACAAGATCAGATTGTCTATGAAACAGAGGTGAGATCGGCGAGGTTTTGGAATGGTTTGAGATTGATACCGATTACCTTGATTGGGGATGCCGATTCTTTCCTTGATGGTGTTGATTATCGAACGATCTGGAAGCTGGCCGATTATGGAAGTATTTCCGACGACGTGTTTCCGGCCAGGTGCGTGTGGTAGGTGAAGTGTAGGTGGAGACTTCTTCGGGGACGAAGGCTGCGCGTTGAGTTTGCGATGCGCAGGGCTGATGTGGCATTGCAGTGCCACGTGGTTTATGATCGGTGATGTGGTACCATGTGGATCTGATGTGGCAAGGTGGACCGCATGTTTTTGATCTCTTAACAGGAAGAATGGCTATTTTTAACTCACTTCCTTACCTTGAGTGAGGAGAAATTAATAAGACTTGTTTTAAAAGTAAGGAAACAATTAGATGAAATTATAAAACTCAATTTATGAACTTTGACTTTAATATCATATTAAAAATAACATAATTTTATAGTTAAATAAGAAGGTGTTCTTGAATTCTGATTGAAGTTTGAAAAGGAGGAGGTTCTTAGAGTTCTAGATCAAAATATTAATAATATAAACTACAACTATTTTTAACATTAAGAATCCTGTCAAATACGCTTTTCAATTCTGATTGTATTCTCTAAGTGATATAACAATTGCGTGTTAAATTCTGAGTACGTTGAAAGATGCTACATCAACAAGAAACAATCTAATTGTCAAGCCACCCAATTGGAATCGAATAAGTGGTTGATATTATGTTACAAGGTGAAACGTGACCTTTCCTTTGTCTACATTCTAGGAAACTTCATCATTTCTCTGCACATTTCCTCGGGGAATTTGCAGTGCTGAGTGTCTTAATCATACACCGGCGTCTTTCCTGTTACTTTCCTGCAACGATTACGAGCCATTTTCCGTCGATTTTGTTGAATCTGCTTGCTTTGTGTCCACTACTGCTAACTACACAGACAAGAACATCAAAGCTCCGGAGTTGTGTGCCTATAGCCATTCGTATGTGAAGATATCGTTTGCTACTCTTGGGTTGATTTTAATCCATTCTTTATATATAATCTATGTCCAAATCAGTTTTTGTATAACTAATTATAACAAGCTACAATTCCATAACTTTTTTTAAGTTGCCAATAATTTTTGACTTGAAACCAATGATAGATCTTCATAAAACCAGCAATTTATAAGTAATACCCCACATTATTACAGGATGCGTTTATTGTAATATAATATTATCTACTTAAATCATAAACTCTAATACCTTATGAAAAACTAATTTTTTTAAAATTAATTTGTGAAAAAGATACTAATTTATTCATATTTAGATGATTGCGTACAGTGAATCCATGTACAATGCAAATGGAGAAGGGGAGTAGGTAGGAAATTTCATGCATTTTGATTTCAGTGAGTCAATAGTAGGCAAGTTTTTGTTCAGCCTTCCGCGTTCTCCAAACCAAAGTTTGCCTAAAATGTGAAAACTTGGGATGCTTTGTAAATGAGAACCACTATTTTGTACTAATCAAATTAAACTCACCAGCTATTGATATGATTAAATCTTTTTTATTAAAAAACCTTATCTTTAAATCTATGATGGTATTTAGAACATTCTATGTATTTTTTATATCTAAATTCAAGGATTTATAAATGTTAAACACACCACACATAGGCTTAAAGGCTAACAAGAAAATAAAGGTTTTGAAGCAAACACTAAGTTTTATGACGACTAAAAATAAAACAACATAAAGTAATATTAACAATCAATAACCCTTGTAAATCAATGGAAACTAGGAGGAATTATCAAATCTATGTATTATATAAATTCAAAGGGAAGTTAAGAATTCTAAATTTTTCCCTTAGATCTAAGTATCATAAAAGGAATTAAATACATATATATATTCTGATTTTTTATTTTCATACATTCTTTTATTGCTAGTCAAAGAAAATGAAATAACATATGTGCATATGTTATTTATGTGTACAGGAGTAGATATATTTGTTACCCAATTATTTGTTTCTTTTATTGGCTAAAAGATTGGCCTATTCTTTAGATTATCCAATAATTGAAAGCTCACAACTCGCCAAACATAGCTAACAATTAAAGAACCACACATTTCAAAATCCTGTAATGAGGCTGGAAACAGAAATAATTGAAGACCAAGTTAATCCGAAGCCCCTCTTCCTTATCCTGAATGTTCTTATAATATCAGATACTAGAGTAGAAGCAAGGCATGGCAAAGTTAAGGATTGCCTTCATTTGCAGATGCATCAAAGGTCTGAATCCGAGTTCTAATGGTATGTCAGTGGACAACTGTTTTTCACATGTCCAGGTCCAGAGAACCCCATAATGGCTCTCGTGTCTAAAAGATAGGATTTTGCATGGTAATGGAGGGCAGCCCAAGAGAGATTTTGAAAAAGTGAAAGATCTTGACCTTCTTTTTCCATCATTAAATAAGTCTTCAACGCTGTAAGCATAACCCTAGAGAGGTCCCTATCAAGATAGGAGAAAGGTGGATTCACCAGGATGGAATAATACCCAATACAGAGAAGCAAATGGGAGGTTATCAATCTTGCGTTAATGGGTAACAGGAAGACCAGTTTTCCACTGTTTTACAGAAACAGCCCAAAGCAACATCTATGACCCAACTCCTTTGTCACTTCTTCGGCGTTATCCAACCAAACTGACGTTTACACACAGACTCTCTCTCTCTCTCTCTCTCTTTCTCTCTGGTTTTTGTCTGTGATCGATAACAATTCCAGATTCCATCCACTTTTGTCTGTAATATGTCAAATTGTACCGTGGAGTCCACCAAAGTTGAAACCAGTGATGGAATCAAGCTCCACACGAGGCTCTTCAAACCGGGAGAAGAAATCAAGGACGACTTGGTGGTTGTTCTTGTACACCCGTACTCAATCTTGGGTGGCTGTCAAGGCCTCTTGAGAGGAATAGCTACTGGGCTGGCGGAGAAAGGTTATAGGGCTGTGACCTTTGACATGAGAGGCGCTGGGAAGTCGAGCGGGAGGCCTTCTCTCACTGGGTTTGCGGAAATCAAAGATGTTATCGCTGTCTGCAAGTGGGTGTGCGAGAGTGTGTCTGTGAACAGGATTTTGTTGGTGGGCTCTTCTGCCGGTATGATCTTGTTGATTGTTTTGCTCCTTTTAGAGATTAAGTTCAGTTTTTTGGGGTAGGGAAAAGCTTAACGGTCGTTATCTTTGCTAGTGGCTAGATTGCTTGTTTGGTTGCATTAATACATGGATTACTTTTTAGATCTATGATATGTGTATCAAATATTTTAGGCCTTCTGTCTTTTTTGTGTTCTAGTTAAATTCTTTGTACGTTTAATCTCGCAATTAGTAGCAAATCGGGAAACGTACAAGATTCAATGGAAAATCGATTGATTCTAATGGATCTGATCTGTTTGTCTGAAGGTAAAAAAAAAAAGTCTGATTCTTGTTAGATCAGTCTTACATAATTTCCGACCTGAGTGTGTCATATAGTGATTTTTTGAGTTTTGATGGAGTGGGTATATGCTATTTCTGCATCTTGTTGAGATAAATTTCCTATATTGCTTTGTGATTTGCCGAATGAGGAAATTGGGCCTGCTGCGGTAATTGATGATCTGCATGTATTGCTATCATTAAAAAGTTAAAACGATGGAGCTATCAAAGGTTTCTAGCAACCTTGATAAATTAATACACATGCATATCCTCTCATGTTGGTGTAACTCTTTACGATGTTACATCAGTCAATAACAATGAACTGAGATTAAAGCAATTTGTGTAAAGAAACTCCTAAATCATAGTTTCTTTTATTTTATAAACCTACTTAAACACGAGAGTTTTTTATTTGCCCATAAATGCGTCTATTTTACCTTAGATTTGGCATGCTTCAGAAGTGTATGACCCAATGAATGGAGTGTTGTGCCATTACAGAGAGTTTAAGGCAGGCGCAACTTGAAACAGACCTTATATTTATGTGCATAATCTGATCTATAATCTTAGGAGCTGCAATTCTTCAAAATACCAGATTGTCTGTTTGATTTGTATAACCATCCAAGCATATAATGCAGGCAATTATCTCCATATTTTGTATAAGATCTGGTTTGTGTATGCCAGTAAGACACTTATTAGATTAAGAGGTTGGCATATGCCTTTACTCATCACAGATCTGTGGCAGTAAGCATGGAGCAGCATATTTTTTTGGACCTTCAAGATTTTCATTCTAGTAGGATGACTGTGTGTGTTCCCCCTTAACTGTTTTGCTTTTAATTGGATACCTCTACCAACTTGCCTAGTCTTTATTTTCCGTCTATTCTTTGTGTCAATCCATTTTTGGGTGCACAGTTCATTGCATGAAGTCAAATATATTGCATGGAAAGTTGGAAAGCTGGTGTGGGTTGAGTTAACACAAGTTGGTTGTTTTCAAACAGACTTGCAGATATTAATTTATTGAAGGAACAAATTGTTACGTTCTGTGTGATTTGGTGGCTTTATATGCTTCCATTTCACATACTGCACAAAATAGGTTGGTTTTCAGACTAATTTGCAAAGAAGGAACAGATTGCTGCGCTTTGGGTGATTATATGGCTTGGTAGGCTTCTATTGTATGTAGTGTTTTGCATATTTGTGACTATACTTGTAGAGAAAATTTTGCGCTATGAATATTACAATGAAAAACAAATTTGTTGATGGAAAGAACAGATTATGTAGCTGTAAACTACAATAAAATCCAGTTAACTGGGGTTACCTGTTGACTTGGTTATAAAAAGGCCTTGGTACTTCTTATAATCCTTGGTACTTCTTATAATCAAAATGAGACACTCTTTATTATCTTCTCATGTTTCTTTGACCCTTGTAATGCCATCGCTATCTTCAATACATCCAGTTGTTGCCTAATGTTAGATGCTTTAATCTGGTCGAATTTCACTTTCATCCTTATCTTTGCTCCATGGTATTGCTGCTATAAAATTATACAAAAATATCATTCTTTAACGAGATATAAATAAAACCCAATGATTAATGTGAGGAGAGTACTATTTTCTCATTTATCTTTGCATGAAGACATGCATCATTTCATATGAATGATATGATATCATTTGTTCTCAAAGGATAAACTCCTTGAATCAAAGAGAATTTACTTCCTGTCTCTTCTGTCACAGGTGCACCTATTGCAGGATCTTCAGTTGATCAGATTGAACAAGTTGTGGGGTATGTGAGTCTAGGCTACCCTTTTGGCATGATTGCCTCAATCCTTTTCGGGAGGCACCACAACGCCATCTTAAAGTCTCCGAAGCCAAAACTCTTTGTAATGGGAACCCAGGATGGTTTTACAAGCGTGAAGCAGCTGAAGAACAAGTTGAGTTCTGCGGCAGGGCGTGTTGAAACCCATTTGATAGAAGGCGCAGGCCACTTCCAAATGGAAGGGCCTGATTATGATGCTCAGATGGTGAATCTTATCCTTGAATTTGTTGCTTCATTGCAGTAATACCATCCAGTTCACAGAGTTATGATTGGCTTAACTTATGCTTTGTTTGTATATTCTGATTTTCGATCTTTGTTCAATTGCAGGATTAGATTGTTGTTTTCTATTCTCTGTGCCATCACAGCGAAAAATGCGCTAGAAAGAGAGAGATAGTACGCATTATCACAATAACCTTTACAGTTGCATGCATTATCAAAATGATCTTTACATAATCAGGTAGAGACGAATAGCATACATTAGAGAGAGAAAGAGAGAGATAGAGAAGAAAAGCATTATGACAATGATCTCTTCACAATCAGTTCTCTTTTCAGTAAAGGGATTTTACATCAGCAGTTCTGAGAGACAGAGAGTAGCATGCATTATCACAATAATCTTTACATAACAGGTCATTTTTCTGTAAAGGGATTTTACATCAGCAATTTCTCATCTAAGTTAAAGTTACAATGAAACCAATCCTACAACCTGGCTTACTTCAAACACATACTAGTCAACCAACCTATACCATTTCTACGCTTGATCTTGTGGATTATCGGATGCAACTCTGCCCTCTCTGGCGATTTTATCCCCATTTGTACCTTCAACCATTCTATCTTCACCAATTTCATCGAATGGCTGTATCCCCAGTCGTTGTTCTTGGTCCATTAGTCGCCCCCGTGAGAATAGATGTTCTCCATCTGCTTGGAAGCCAAAGGATAAAGAAGACAGTATTGTCTTAATACAGCTACTAAAACCTTTTATTGCTTTCCAGAAACATGAATGGACTAATTGTGGAATGAAATCAATCGGTAATCAGTTGGGGGATGCATAAACTCGTAAAAGAAGAAGATTGAGAAACAAATATGTTCAAAATGGCACCAAAGTCCTGTCGCCTGGAGGTACAACAAATGATTGCCAACTTAAAAATACAGAACTATAGAACATAACAAACGAACATGAACAAGAAATGTTTTAACAAGGCCAGGAACTCACTTTGGTCCCATTTCTAAGACTCAAGAAGTGAGGGGAAAAAAGGCCGAACAAATAATTTAAAAATCATACACAACTGGCGCCGTCAAATCCCAAAATACAAAAGCTAGAGGAAATAGATACAACAGAAGGCATCACTACTTTGTTTTAATTTACATATTATATAACATGGTTATTTGTTAGCTAGTTATTACCACTTTCTCCGTCAGACGCATCTTCAAGCCTCTCAATTGCATCCACCAAGGCTTGCTCATGCTCCTGCATTTTAAGTAACATATCAGAAATACTGGAACAAAAGACCATGCAACATAAACTACAGAACATTCTTGGTTCTTACTTTCAGCACTTTTTTAGCTTTCTCGATTTCCATAGGATCTGGATGACTAGCGCCAAAAACTTTTTCCACCTGTTTAAAATTTCACAGCAATCAGGGAAAAGCAAGTGACCTAAAAAAGGGTTAATGTAATGAGCGATTGGAGTCATACCTCCTTGATAAGAGTATCTGTATGAACTATTTCAATGTCACCCATTGCCTTCTTCCCAATTCCATTTTGTGCTAGGGGTAAATCTTTCCTGGACTGACCCTTGGGAGTTCCTCTTCCTCTTCCTGCACCAGTAACTGCACCACCACGTGCCATGGATTTCTTAATTCCCCGGCCTGGTCCAGGATGGCCACCCTTACGAGTAACTCCAGGCTCCTCTCCATCCCACTTGATATCTTCAGGAGATATCTGTCATTTAAAGAGTATTTGCTCATAAGTTTCTTAAGAAACTATGCAAGGGCACTTTAAAAGATAGCAAAACAGAATATTGCGGGATTCTAAAGTAAACACAATTCAAATTTTGCTGACATGATAAATGGTGTGGGGATCCGCTATAGTTTCTAGCTTTTCTTAAGATGCTGGCTGTACACGCACCATAACCAATCAACAAATTATGAAGCATTAGGGAAGACTGTTAGTGCAAGTTTTGGAGAATTGAAGAGTAGCTTCAGAAGTACTAGTAAGATAATTTGCATGGCTTGCTTGCATATATCTTCAAGTAGTCTCTGTCAGTTCAACTGCGTGAAGAAAGTTTTTGGACCAGAAAGGAACCATCACAACTTTATTCCCTTCCTTGACAAGCAATCCTGCCGCCCCTAGCGCCTTCACACACACCCCCAGACCCCAACACCAACACCCACCCACACCCGACACCAAACACCCCCCCCCCCCCCCCAACCCCAACCCAACTGCCAAAAAAAAAAAGTCTATGCCCTCTATCTGTTTTTTGAGCACATCTTTTGACACATCTGCTTTTGTGAGAGGTGGACTACATAGTAGAAACAAGATACACACGAATATTCTAGAAACCTTCAAATTACTTGGTATATGTATCCTGTATGTTGCGTAGGAGAAAAACAGTAAGTTAAAATGAATCGCGTACTTAGACTCAGAGCACGGCAAGGCATTTACCTCTTTTAGGTTGACCCACTCCCAAGTTTCATCTGCTGTATTAATATCATACACCAGAGCATGCCGGCCCTAAAAAAAGATTTGAAAAATATCAAGATAAACCGTGACCTATGGACTACGTTAATGATTGAAGGAAAGAATAAAAAGTACCTCAACCGGGTTGTAGTCAGTTATAACTGCCTCATAAAAGTGGTTGTCTTCAGGCCACCTTGTCCATACTTTTCTTCCAATTAACGGTTCATAGCTTGCAGCTTCGGCAGATTCTTTTGTCGCAAGGGCTCCTGAAGTACCACGATTAGCAACCTGGGTCCTTCCAGTAAGACCAGAAGGGTACTGCATAGCCTTCATTGAAGATGCAGGAGGCAGTGGACTCCATTAAATGAAAAGGAAGATAAAAACGGAGAAAAGAGAATATCAGTTTCACCGGTTGGTCCTCCAAAACTATCTTACTTACTGATTTTGGTTTCTTGCTCCTTGATCCTGGGGGAGGACCTCGTCTAAAGGCTGATGAAGCTGGTTGCACAGATGGATGTGTCGCAGGAGATGGTGCACCCAGGGACAGGGAAGCTACAGATTGTGATGTTTTCTGCTTCTTTCGTGATGCCGAAACTGTAGGACTTGGCGTGGGATCATGAACAGGCTGAGCCGCATTAAGCATGCTAGGTTGGAGGCCTCTTGCCTTCCTCCATTCCCTAACATCATTACACTTCCAATTAATATACAAAGATCACCATAAGCAATATATGATAGATAGGAGCTACTTGACAGTCATGTCCAACATATTCAAACCTTATCCTTTGGATGATGTCATCAGCATTAACCCTGGATAGAAGCTCTCGGTGCTCCTCATCTGATACTCTCAGCTCCTTTCGGAGTTCTGTAATTAAACTTTCCTTCTCCTAAAGAATAATGGCTCTTGAGACTTTAGAATGCATAAAAATAATGTTTCTTAAACAAATAGATACAGAAGCATTAATTAATACCCAAGAGATTGCATCAGATTGAGCTTTGAAGGCCCGAAGGACTGAACAATATGCTTCTTGCTCAATGTTGTGGATCTGGGTTTCCATATCGCCATGCATCCTAGGTAATGAAGCAGAGCCTACAAGTGCAGATCTTCCATTTCCAGTAGTCTGGCGTGCTCTTTGAAATCTGTTTTGATGTGATGGCGGCAGGTCATCATCCGTTCCTACATTTTTTTTCAGATTAAAATGGTCTATTAGATGCACAATTTATATGATGCGGCTGCCAAATAGTCTCTAAATATGCAAAGGGAAAGAACTTTTTTTTTTTTTCTTGTTTCCAACAGGTTCCTAGCATATAGAAAATAACCAGTAAACTGGCATAAAAATTGGTTTCTGCTTTCAAGGGTGAACATGATAATTAATCTGTACAGGTTAGAACAGTGAGGCTACTTGTTATTTCAGTACATCAGGTCATTCCAATAAACTAAGATGTTTCCCATTATCCTCTGAGCTGGAAAACAGATAAAAGGAAAAGCCTCAAAAGTAAAAACTAAAGCTTTATTCACAGAAACCAAGTCAACTCCAAAACTCTTTCATTCTCTGTTCACCATTCTATCAAAACTAGCAAGTTGAATTAATCTCAGCAACAAAAACTCATACTTAAGCAGTCGCAAGTACAACTGGAGAGTTTGGTTATCCACCACATTTCTTCAGAGATATCACACCCAAAAATTCTCTCGAACGGGACACAGAAACTGCACATAATTGTTGAGTGCTTCATATAAACAGCCACCCAAACTTTTCAAAACGAATAGATTCTTAAAGCTACTATTCATAGTACAAACGAAAAATTAGCACGAAATATTCCATAAACTAAATTCAGATACTGAAAGAGAAAATTCCAATCAATCAATTCGTTAGAAACAAGGGAATATCATTACTAGAAGCCAACATCAATTCATCAAAAGACTAAGTTCCTACGAGCCCATGAAAACCACAAAGCAAACCGAAAGCATAATCTTTAAACAACAAACCTCAGGTACATTTTCAATTCATCAGAGCAACTTAAAAAAAACCAATTCTTAAGCAGAAACAGAGAAATTCCAAGAAAATTTAACCTCATCCAAAGTAAGAACTCGGAAAACAACCAAAAGTTTCATGGAAAAAATTGAGCCACATCACCAGAATCCTACCAAAGTTTCAATAATTCGAGCACAGTGCATTGAATTCAGACACGAGTCGGTTACAGAAGCTTCAAGAGCTCAGTTTCTTCTCTATGCTTAAAACTAAGATCACCAAACACATCAAAAACTGGCAATTGCACAGGAAACATGAAAAATCCCAAATTTTTTCAGATGAGAATCCGTATTTACCGGATAAGCTAATGAAAACCCTAGAAATCCACAACAACACATTCCAAAGAACAATCTTAGGATTAAGCTCACCACTGCTATCAGAGAGCTCGAATTCCATGACTCCACCAAACCAATTCAACAAAAAGCACTAGCGAAACCCGCTTTAACACCACCTTCAAAACCTAGACTTTTCGATCAAATCCTTCGACAACACCAGCTACTCCTGGCCGACAAGGATCATAAGAACCCAAATTCGAAAAAATGGTGAATAATCGACCGATTTTGAAGCATAATTCGCCCCGGTAAGCTCCAAGAAGTCGAATTTGTGGTGCCGAGTCGATAGAACGCGATCAAATTGTTTAACTGGAAGTGGGGCTCGGTTGGGAAATTTCCGTTTAATTCCGGCCTAAAGCATAAATAAAAACAGTTTTGGGGTGACTATGGGCACCCACAGGAAATTTGAAAAGTTGGAATTTGGGGAATGAACAGCAGACTTCAGTTAATTCCATGTCTGCCCTCACTATTTCAGTTAAAGTTTGACTTTTAGTTCCGCAAAAAATTGTCATTCTCCTCTTTCTTTTTCTTTTCTTTTTTTTTTTTAAATTTTTTTTAAAATTTTTTAATTAATCTCTTTTTTTAAAATACTCATTCATACAAGTGCCCAAGGTCAAGAGACAAAAAGATCTTAAGAAGCACCTATTCTTAATTAAGCCAAACACTTGTGAATTATTTAATTGAATTTTGGTGTCTTTTAACTTTCCTTTTTGTTCCTTTGTTTCTCTTATTCCTCCTCACCTTTTGAGTAAATTTACTTGCTTACGAAACCATCTTAGATGCGTGTTCTATAATTTTTTTACTAGACCATCTCGAGCTAGCTTAAGACTCAATGCCAATCATTTAAGATTTGCAAATCTTGTGCTCCAATTTTGTTTGGATATTTAAACCAATATAGCTTCTTCTTCTTCTTCTTCTTCTTTTTTTTTTTAAATACCACATTGCTTCATTTTATGTTTCTTTTGATCATATGGGAAGTGAAAATATACTTTCACTCTTATTTCTTTTTGAGTGTTATTATAAAGGATTTTCTTTTAAAATTTATTATTGAGATATTAGGAAACTTGAATATATGAAGAGGATAACAAGTTAAGGAATTGGTGATGTGGAGCAATTATGTTTTCTAATACATAATGTAGAAATGGTGGTGGGTTTGAGTGAACTAAGATTAGGGTTGGTATTTGTTAGCAGTTAAACTCCCCAATGTATTCCTTCACACTTATGTCATATTGGCTAAAAGTGTTAACTTAAGGTAGTGTTCTTGTTTTTCATCATTGGGCAAGAACTTCTTTTTGAGTAATTTCTTCAACTTTTCCCATGACCAAACCTTCTTCTTACAATATTAATCTCTTTATTTCTTTTTATTCTCCTACTATAAAGAAGTATATATATATTTTTAGTTTAAGAATAAAATATTTTTTTTCATCATTATATCTTTTGAACTCAAATAATTTTTTCAATAGCATATAACCAATCAACAAACTCATTAAGGTCAAAAGCACTTTCAAATTAAGGAATGTCCATCTAGAGTTGTGGCCTTCATCTCGCCTATTTCTCCTCCAATTTTTATCATCACTAGAATCATCTTGGGAAGCATGTTTATCTTCATGGTTGTCTAGTGGGTGTTAAGGTTATGTTTGAGGTTTGGTTTTGGTGTTAGGTTTGGGTTCACAAGAGTTGAAGAACACCATTTAGTTGATCCTTCAACTTGGCTATCTCAATTGTTAATATCTTGTTTATTGCTTCGTACGGTGGAATCAGGGAAAAAGCATTATTATAGCAAGACATAGTTGTGTAGATAAAAGTAAAGGAGCCCACTTTAATAACTTGAGTTCTTGTGGAAATTGTGGTGGGATTGAGTGAGCTAGGTTTAGGATTAGCATTTAATAGTAGTATTGATTATTTTGTAAGAGAGGATAGGGTCCGAAGGGAAGAAATGGTTAAAACATACGTTTAGGCAAAAACTGAACAATAAATGCCATGCAAAAATGGTTAAAACATAAGTGTAGGCAAAAACTAAACAATAAATGCTATGCAAATGACTCCAAGATATAAAGATTAAGTCATAATTTAAGAAGGTGCTCCACTTCCAATTTTTTTTGGAAAAATTGGATAAAGGAAACAAGTTGAACAAATAACTTAAGGTTTTTTTTTGTGTCATTCAATACTTGTTATAGTTGAAATATCCACCCTATGAATAGGGAACTAGAACTTAACAAATAAAAAATCTTTGAAAATCTTGGATATGTTTTTAGTAAAAGAATTATAGATAATTAAAAAATCCTAAAGAATCTTAGAGCTACCCTTCACAATTATGGAGTTTTAGACAATTACAAATTCTAAACAACTAAAAAATCCTAATGAATTCCAAAGATGTTCATCGATTTTGGACTTCTTAAATCCATTGGATGATGTTGTGACCTAAGCTTGCATTTATTGGTATGAACAATATATGGCATGGATTGTTAGCTTAAGCTAACTTGGATGCACTTGCATCAAATACATCTCCTCGGCTTTAGGGGTAAAGAAATTATGAGAACTTACTTTGAATGATAGAATAACGAGATGAAATTACATAGACATAATTTATAGGAAACAAGGTATTATACTTGAATCTAAGTTTGATGCCATATTCAAAAAGTCTAATTTTCTTATTCAAAATTGGTCAATAAGAAAGGGAGGACATCTAAACATATTAGGATATATTATATCAAGATATTAATGATGTAAGATAATTACTAATTTTAATAAGTGTTGAGATATAATAATGAGAGATAACATTAAAACACACGTAAAAGAGATCTTATATATGCTTTAGGAGTCCAAGATAACTATACATTAATTGATTTTCTTCTCTAAATATTGTTTACTTAAATAACATGGATCATGATTGGAATGACTTGATAATAAATAGCTAATAACCACTCATCAGATCAAATTTTCTAAGCTTAAACTTTAACATGAACTATTGATGATCAATCTTTAATTTGTATAATGACTCTAAAATTGAGTAAAAGGATTTCTTTCTAACAAAACATAGTTTAGAAGACCCAATTCCATTAAAAAGAGTAATTAAGCGAACAAAACATTTTCATCTAAATAAGATATCAAACATAAACATTAATAATACACAATATACATTTAAATTATTTATCATCATAATTATAAAGTATGTAAACTCAACTTATGAATTATAGGATGTTTGTTAGTATCAAGGATTATCATTATGTCAAAAGTTATAACTATTAGTAGATATCTAACAACAAGCAAACATGAAGGGCTACATTGATTGGGCAACTAGTCTACAACTAGTTGTTCATGACTAATCTAGTCAAATCTTAGTGTCATATTATAATGTTCACAGTTGATTTTACTCATGAGAATGGAAAATCATAATACCACACAACCATAAGAAATGCAATTATTTCAAGGTACGTGGAGGATAGACTAGTCTATCTAAAAAGATCAAAGCTAACCCACCGTTACGTGTTCGTCGCTCACCAATCTACCTTGTATTAGACCCTGCGGCGCCCTCGGTGCCCACATAAATAGCAGTCAGGGTGTTCTGGAGAAAATATGCTGCTTTCACATCTCTCGCCGAGACCCTCCCTCTCTCCGCTCTCTTCCTTCCTCTCCTCTCTCGCCCTCCGCCGCCCTCCGAAATCCCATTTCTGCACCGCGCTTCGCCCTCCCTCCTCCGTTAAACCCTCCCTTGCATGCCACGTCGGCGCCGGTAGCGGTGGTCGTGGCTTTGTCTCCATGGACTCTCCCTCGCCGGACCTCGCAGCGTCCGTCGACTCCGTAACGGATGATTTGAAGAACCAGAGCCTCGGCGGTGACGATGGCGATGACAGGAAGAGCCGAGGGTTTAGGCTCGAGGATCTTAATTGGGACCACTCGTTTGTCAGGGAGTTGCCCGGCGATCAGAGGACGGATACTATACCGCGAGAGGTTAGAGAAATGAAATGATTTTTGCTTACTTAACGTTTTCACTAAAAATTTTGTGTTTTGCTTTCGAGTGATTGCTACTAGTTGTTGATGAATTCGTAATCTCGTGTTGAATGATTTGGTACATGTGACTGACCTTCACGTCTGCGGTTCGATGAGCTTGTTAATTTGATGCCTTTTGTGTTTTGGTTTTTAGGTATTGCATGCTTGTTACACGAAAGTTTTGCCGTCAGCGGAAGTGGAGAATCCTCAGCTTGTTGCATGGTCGGAATCGGTGGCTGAGTTGCTTGATTTAGATGTTAAAGAGTGAGATTTTTTTTTCTTTTTTTTTGGCACCTTGGCATATCAGACTTTGTGTTGATGTGCTTGTGGGGCATATACAAATCCAATTGAAACCAAAAGAGTGTGTCTGGAGACAGCTTTTTGGGAACAAAGGCCATTTCGATTGATGAGTTACTTATGTTTACTTTTAAATGCCCTGTCTTCTCTACTTGGAAAGAATATTTATTTAGTTCCCGAAGAATTTCCATGAGATTAAGCTTGATTCTACAATTAAAAACTTGATGTAGGAAACTTTGATTGGTAGAGACATATGATAAACGTATCCATTTTAGTTCAAATTTTTGGGTGGGCTACATATTCTTCCGTGTTTGAATGATTAAGTTCTTCCTATAGTCTGAGGTGTCCTATCCTTAGGAGTGTTTTAACAACCTGTGATTAGGTTCTTTTATGTTACCTATGTTGTGGAATTTTGCAGTTTTCAATGTTAGAAGCTAGTAGATACCTTGGTTGTAATTTGATTTACTATGAGCTTCAGTTTGCTCATATACCTTGGTTATTTATATCAGCTGGTTTGCCCTTTTTTTTTCTTGACAAAAAGATAAGGAATATCACACTCTCCTTGGACTAACAATCGAAACTTCTTGTTGAATGCAGATTTGAAAGGCCAGATTTCCCTCTTCTGTTTTCGGGGGCTTCAACTTTGGTGGGAGCGTAAGTGTTCACCCATTTAGTTTTTGTCACAAGAATAAACCAGGTCCCGGCTAACTTTTAGTATATTCTGATTGATCTTTTCTTGTACAGCTTGCCCTATGCTCAGTGCTATGGAGGACATCAGTTTGGGATGTGGGCTGGACAGTTGGGTGATGGTCGGGCAATAACACTTGGAGAGATAATTAATTCTAAGTCTGGAAGGTGGGAACTGCAGCTTAAAGGTGCTGGGAAGACTCCTTACAGCCGGTTTGCAGATGGCCTTGCAGTGCTACGTAGTAGCATCAGGGAGTTCCTTTGCAGTGAAGCTATGCATTGTCTAGGAATTCCAACAACTCGTGCTCTTTGTCTTGTCACAACGGGAAAATTTGTGACTCGTGACATGTTCTATGAGTAAGTATTTAAGTGATTTGAAATAGGGTGAATATGTGACCATCATAGCTTCATCTGTTTCATGTGTTGTTTACAGGTTCTTGTTTCCTACACTCTAATGTGTGACCCTCCTCTGAGTCTTTCTTTTTGGTGGAAATGAGACACCACATTTTTTTTGCTTGGGAGATCTTAACAATACAGAATTTGGTTGTGACGTACCATTTTTTTATGTGTGGAAATTCTTCACAAGTGTTTTTTCCTTCCCTGCTCCTTATATTCTGTTTGGATCTTCCAAATTCTTTCAGTTTTAGGTGGTTTAACTTTTTGAAAATTAAGTTCATATAAAGATGCTAGGCCAAGTTATAAATGTACTTGGATTACAATTTGAAATGGTAGCTTCTAGTCTTGTTATTAAAAATCTCTTGTTATGCTATTCACACAAATATAATACTGTTCTTGTGAATGCTAATATCACGTCCTAAATTCACAGTGGCAACCCAAAGGAAGAGCCTGGAGCCATTGTTTGCAGAGTTGCCCAATCCTTCCTGAGGTTTGGATCATACCAAATACATGCCTCCCGAGGGAAAGAGGACCTTGGCATTGTTCGTGCTCTGGCAGACTATGCCATTCGGCACCACTTTCCTCATATAGAAAACATGAGTAAAAGTGAGGGTTTATCTTTCAGCACAGGTGATGATGATCGTTCAGTTGTGGATCTCACTTCCAACAAGTATGCAGGTAAATTTTCATTTTAGAGTAATGGAAATGGTGCTGGTGGCATAGATGATATACCTAGTGCACATGAAAACCACCCAATTAATTGTCTAATGCTGTTGTAAATATTAGTATGCTCTCTAAGTTGAAGCTTTTCTAAGTAATGAGTTTTTTGATCTTGATGACTCCCCTCAGCTGACAGCAGTATTGATAGTAGTCTGTTGCTTGAAGATTTGCTAGAAGTTCCACTTACAATTGATGTTGTTGCACACTGGTGATGATTTTTTTTTTTTGTTGGGGGGGGGGTTGCAGTTTGCTCAGCTGGACAACTACCTTACCTGAAACTGTTAATTGCAATATAGATATTAACTTCTCCTGGGGAATGATTAATATAGGAAGGATTACTTGATCCTGTGTGATATCCGAATTAAATTATTGGATCAAATTATGGCAAAAAGCTGAGCTATTATGTGATTCTGATTCAGACTGGCATTTACTGTCTACTTGGGATGTCCACAACCATCTGAGTTCTTCCTGAAAGTGAGTTGAGGAAGAGATCTGCCTCAGATAATATACTTATGCAGCAGCAGTGCATGGAGATTATGACTCCCAATTCATTGACAGTCTTGTGTTCTGCATATATTTTCTTATGTTAATATGCAGAACATTAGTTCAGCAGCAGGAGCTTATAATCCTGACATGTTAATTATCACTTTAAGGGCACAAGTAGTTTTGTTTCTGTGCAGCCGTACTATATTGCTCCTTGAATTGTCAATGCCATACTATATCTGTGGCTGAAGAAGAATGATAATGATTGTAACCTGTTGTTTCCTTTTCATCAGCTTGGACAGTGCAGATTGCTGAGCGCACTGCTACTCTGATTTCAAGATGGCAGGGGGTTGGTTTCACTCATGGTGTACTGAATACTGACAATATGAGCATTTTAGGCCTCACAATTGATTACGGTCCTTTTGGATTTCTGGATGCTTTTGATCCAAGTTACACACCAAATACGACAGATCTTCCTGGGAGAAGATACTGTTTTGCAAATCAGCCTGATATTGGCTTATGGAATATTGCACAATTTACATCAACCCTACTAGCTGCCGAGCTGATAAATGATAAAGAGGCAAACTATGCCATGGAGAGGTAGGGTACATCTTATTACTTTTCATTCCAAAAGTAAATCATCTTTAGTTGGTGGTTAATGGTTGAATTCATCTCTTGAATTGTTACAGATATGGCACCAAATTTATGGACGAGTATCAAGCAATAATGACTAAGAAACTTGGCCTCCCGAAGTACAATAAACAGCTGATAAGCAAACTTCTTAACAATCTGGCTGTTGACAAAGTGGACTACACAAATTTCTTTCGCTTGCTTTCGAATATCAAAGCTGATCCTACTATTCCTGATGAGGAGTTGCTGGTTCCACTAAAGGCTGCTTTGTTAGATATTGGCAAAGAACGGAAGGAGGCATGGACCACCTGGCTGAAATCTTACATCGAGGAGGTATTATGATGAGTTTCTTCTTCTTTTTTCTTTTTTCTTTTTTCATTTTCTTTTTTGAGTGTCTGAATATAGTTATAGTGGTAAAATCAAAACTGTCTCTTCATTTCTATTTGGTTTGCTGTTTGGTTTCATATTTTACTTTCAGTGACAGTGTGTTTTCCTATGTGTGTTAGCATGTCAAAGAGCTGAAACGTTTTCCTTCTGAGGTTTCATGACCTGTGGCATGCTTGAACCTCGTATGAGCTTTTGGTGCTCCAAGCCGTTGCTAACCCCAAATGGTGCTCATTATTACTGTAGTTTATATAACTTTTCTGAAAGGCCTTGAGAAAACAAGAATCCTTAGGTAATGTTTGGTTGGAGGAATTTGGGAGGTAAAGAAGAGGGGTCTTTCAATGTTTGACTGGATGGAGCTGGGAGGGGAAGAAGGAATTGTACATAAATTGTTCACTAAGACGAAGTAAAGCATAGTCTGTGTTGTCTGTCTGTTTGTTTGTCTATTTGCCTTCACCTTCACCTTCACCTTCACCTTCTTGCAAACTTGAAACCAATATTGATCTTACTAGTTTGATTTTCGCAGCTGGCTGCTAGTGGCATCCCAGATGAAGAAAGGAAGGCATCGATGAATGCAGTGAACCCAAAATACGTCCTCCGGAACTACCTCTGCCAGAGTGCAATCGACGCAGCCGAACTTGGTGACTTTAGCGAAGTCCGACGGCTGCTAAAGCTAATGGAGCGGCCATATGATGAGCAACCAGGAATGGAAAAATATGCCCGCTTGCCACCTGCTTGGGCATACAGGCCCGGCGTTTGCATGCTTTCTTGTTCTTCATAAGCTACTCATTTGCCCGTATTATGCATATACCAAAATGAATGTAACCAGTATATGTTTTCTTCTTTTTGATTTTGGCTGTAGTTGACTTGCTGTATGTAATAGTTCAGTTTAGTTGAGTTCAGTTCTTGTCTCCTACAATAATAAGTTGAGGAAATTGTATACCCTTTTATTTCTTTCTTATTGGAGCTGCAACAAATTTTATCTTGTAGAAGACATTCTTTCAATTTTATTAACCCGTAATCATAGTTAAATCATATATTTTTAAATCCTCTTTATTTAGTGAAAAAGAAAAGCGAAAAACCAGACGATTGAAACGGTGCGTTAGATCCGCGTTTCGAAACTCCTAGTTAAATGAAACGGTAGGGCTTGGTACGACTGGGACTATGCGACAAAACAGTGGGTTTTTGCCTGTAATGGTGGCACGGCGTCGTTTAAGCGGGATCTGGAACTAGATTCCACTGGCTTTCTCTCTTTTTGCTGTGGCCCGAGATTTTTGTGGGAATTTAATCTTGGAGAACGGTGAGTTGTTTCTAGTTTTCTTCCCTGGCGCATCTCCTTTGATTCTATGGCTTCTCTTTTGTTGTTTGGATAATTCATGAATGGTAATGACGTTTTCCATAATGCTTCATTTTATGGAAGTTGTCTTGGGTGCCCATGAACTGTTTGCTGAAATGCCTTACTGAGCCGTGCTAAAAGAGTTGGGCTTTATGAATTTAGAAGCATGATAGTGCATACTAACTTCTTAATGCGCTTGTTATGGAGTATATATCAAGTGTTGGTGCCTTTTAGACGGTCTTCTAGTCGCCTAAATCTGTCTAGATTACTTTCTACTAGCTCATTGTTTTCGTGAAATCATATCTTCCTAAAGGTTTGGTTTCTCTTGGAGAATCTGTGGTGTTGGTGTATATTAAATTGATGCAGTGTTGTCTGGGTTACTGCTTGAGGAAAGTAACGTCCTTGATTTTGCATCTCCAGATACGTGTACGTTGATCTTCGAGAAGCAGTAAAATGCTAGTGGTCAAATTTAGTTACTCTTTTCCTCTCAATGATATTTATCCATTCCTTTTAATTTCTGGGATTTCTTTTTCCTGATAGTTTGTGAAGTGAATTTGGTGATTCTGCGTACAATGCTTAATTTGGTGAATCTGCATATAATGCTACGACACTCAAAGACTAATTATTCGATGTTGTACTTAATCCGTTATCTTTGAAATTTAAAACTCTATGCAGAAGCTTGTCCATTCAAGTGAGTTTCACCCTTGCTTTCAGTTAGTTTTGGCATTGATTATTTCTCTATAGTCCATGATGGTAGGCACACAATGTGATCATGTCATATGCTTCGAAATTTCACTATGTGATGAAAAATCAATGACACAACTAAGTAGTTTCTGATCTACAGAGAATGAGAGTTCTACGAAGTCTTGAGGTATGGAGAATGGGCACCATTAGCTATTTGGATGCACTTAAGCTGCAGGAAAAGCTGGTATCTTACAGAAAAGCTCATAAAGTTCCAGATACTCTCTTGTCCTTGCAACATCCACCTACATATACCCTTGGCAAAAGGCGGACTGATCACAATTTATTAATCCCTGAGTCTGAACTTAAAGAGGTAGGAGCTGAACTCCACTACACACAAAGAGGAGGGGATGTTACATTTCATGGTCCACATCAAGCCATCCTATATCCCATTATTTCTCTTCGAGATGCTGCAATTGGTGCACGTAAGTATGTGGAGAAGCTGGAGTTAACTATGATCGAATTGGCCTCTCTGTATGGTTTGAAAGCTTCTGCTGGTCGAACAGGTGAAACTGGGGTTTGGGTTGGAGACAGAAAGATTGGTGCTATTGGGGTCCGAATTTCTTATGGAATCACCTCTCATGGGTTGGCATTCAATATTGATCCTAATTTGAACTACTTTAAGCATATTGTACCTTGTGGAATCGTTGATAAAGAAGTTACATCTTTGAGAAAGGAGACAGAGATGGTGCTCCCTGCAGAAGAAATAATTCACGACCAGTTAATTTCTTGCTTTTCAAGAGTGTTTGGATATAGTAATCTTATTTGGAAGGAGAATGGCTCGATTTTATCAGACAGTGGAGAAAATTGAAGGAGAAAACTTTTGTATGCCAAGCAATTGATCTATGTAAATTTCTACTCTACAATCAATTTATTCATTGAAGAACATTTGATAAGACTTCTTGATTATAAATTCTATGTGAATGGAATGTTAGAAGTTCTTAACTTTCTTATCAGCCGTGGGATTAGATCTGTCAAAATGTTTTAGAGATACTATAATCCCAAATGGACATGATTGGGAATAAATTCAACAAAGGATCATTTTGGCTCAGACTTTTTGAGCATCTACCTAAAATTTTCAATTGCTCAGCCTTCCTAGTTCAGTATTTAATCTCCATCTGGAGTTCTAACATTCTCTTCGAAGCTTTTATGTGCCAAATGGAACGATTTGGTCCACTTGGGGCATTTGAGTAACTCTCTCTCATATAACAGTGTCCCATATGGATGTTATCTATATCATATTACCTGACCAGCATGTTTGAATGGAAAAATTAGGTATATTAACGTGTGAAACACTGTTTAATAATTCATTTGAATGGGTTTAGAAAGTCAGCATAGGTTGTCTTCTAAGCCCTGCTGACATAGACCACATGTTTTTCTCAATGGACAGAATCTTCTGTCCACATGCACGTTTGAAATGGTTTTCAACAAAATCTCCATTTACATACAAATTGAAGACTTGGACTGGATCTTGTATGCTTCAGCCTTCCTGACCATGACGTATTTCCTTCTTTTGAAGAAGATGGGTTCTTATGTAAATGTAAACTGAACTTTCAATTCCTAGGGATTAGTATAGGACTGGCTATATTATAGACTTGCAAATTGTTGGATGGAGGAAATCATACTATTTTGAGAACTTTTTGGCTTTCAAGATTCTTTAAGTGCAGCTGATGTGGTTTGAGCAAGTGGATACATGTTTTAAAATTTTCCAGTAGCTGAAATCCATGGTCTGCAGGTGCATTCAAACCATCTTTGAATCTTATGAAAGCAAGCGGCTCCAGGGAAATGCCTTGTGATAATATAAGTATGAACGTGAAGGTCTTTCATTGAAGTAGACAAGCCAGATCAGCTTTATGGAGGTAAATATGTTGCCATTTTAAATATTGGGCAAAGAAAGAAAAAGCTAAAGAAAACGAAATTTCAGGAGAATATTTTGAATGGTACATAGTGAAAAGGGAGGCCAATTTCCAAGAAGATGATTGTATCTCATGTTATGCAAAAGCAGGCTTACCCAGCTAACTTTAGCTGTTTTGGTACATTAGTTAGAGATATGTATCTAATTAGTGATTTAAATAAAATATGGAAGGACAGAAAATAATGTATCTGATTTGGTCTCATGTGATAAGTCACATGAGACATCTCTTAGAATATTACAAGTCTGCAGAGAAGTCAGAAAAATACGTACTCAATTCAGAATCACATGACAAGCTGCTTCCAGGCTCTAACCTACAAGAAAACAAAGAAAGAACTGGTAAACTCTAATGAACAATGTTACCAGGGCCAAAGCAGGTCGAATTAGCTCCAGTAACAACTTTGGATCTTCATTCAAGTACAGGTGGAATCCCTAACATGGATCAGTGTTATTGTTTCGGCCTGATTTACTTAGTTCAATCTTATAAACATCCTTTGAATGTCTCTTAAGGTCGAATCTTTGGTATATGAAAGTCCTAAAATAGAGTGATAGGCTTTTTACTCTATTATCTGTAGGGATCATTTGTTGGAACCGCATAATTGTCGGTGTTATTTTGTGTTTATTGCTTTCTATATTAAGAAATATATCTGGCTTACTCTGCTTACTTTTAAGCCGTCTGGAAACAATATACCTCTATTATTTTAGCTTCGAACAGAGTCAAGTCTGGGAATACTAAATTCTCCGTTGGTTTCCTTGGTTAGAAGCATAGAGTAGCACATAAAATCCTATCGTTTGATGCCTTCCTACGAGTCAGTATATAAGAATCAAGCAGGCACTGGAGGAAGGGCGCTTACTGTCAAGCAGGGTCTGTACTTTCTCAGGCTGAAGTGCGGAGTACATGAAACAGGCATGAATTGCCTTCCTTTCTCAAGATCTGCATATTCTTAGCATCCAGTTCCATCTGCTGACTGTCCATCTTTCATTTTGCTTCCAACCAAACACCAACATGAGAAGCACTCAGAAAGCTTTGTTTACTCTCTTTGCCTTAATTTGCTTGCTTATCCTCATGTGCTGTTCATGCTTACTTCAACATGAGATGAAAGTTCGTCCAAGAGACAGAAATCAACCAAGGAGACTTCTAGTTTCAGTTACCTCCTTTTCTGCAAATTCTAACAAGTTTGGTGAAGCCATGGAAGACTCAAAGAAATCTCTTGAGACAAGTCTACGGAAGGCGCCACCAAGCAAGTCAAATCCTTCCCAGAACAAGTAATCTGGACAGTGTTTGTAGAGATCTCAAAAAGAAAGAGAAATCAAAGTCCGTTCTTTTTCCACATTTTTGCAGGGTCTTTATTCCTGTCTCATAGGTAGGAGACTTGGATATCTCTGACAGTTCTAATTTTTTTTTTCATTTTTCATTTAACAAATTCACTGGTTCTACATATCAACTTTTACATTTTTGCAGTTCTTCAAATCATCACTGTATCTAGGAACAGAATTCTAGAAGAAAATGTTAGAGAGAGCAATATCTTGTTTTGTAATGCCGGCTTCAGATTGTTCTGGTTGATCTTTGTGCTTGTGATTATAACAATTTGTTGATCTCTAAGTTCAGTTTATAACTTTGTATCAAAGTCCCTTTATTTCCTAATTTTCAATTTCAGTTTATCTAGAAGAATGAGAGGATGGTGAAAAGATATGAATGAGGGAGGTTCTGGTTTTCTCTTTTCTTCTTCTTTATATTATAACCTGCCCACGACGATAGGCAGTGAGTTGTACATGTCTTCTTCATCCCGAAACAAGACAGTACTACTTTGTAAAAGTTGGCCACCTTTTAGGTGGAAGAGAACCTTTACAGCCGAAAAAGATATGTTAATTCTCTCTTCTCTTCCTCTCTCTCGTCCCTCTAGAGGCATCATCTTTTCCCTCGTGCTCCTCAGTTCTTTCACTGTTTGAAAAATTTCATATATCTAAGGGCCTTGTTAGAGAAGTATGTAGACAGATCGAGAAGCAAATAAAAACAATCTTAATCTTGTGTCGAACTTGAGACAAAGAGATCTTAAATCAGCTAGACTTGCCAATTTATACCAACTACTCTATACCTAATAATATCTTAACTGTAAATTAATAAGTTTCCTTTATACTCAAGGTGAGTAATTATGGTCTTCTTGGCTTCCTTCATGGACACCAGTCTACCCTCTTCAAACTTCTGATGGAGTCACGCGGATGAACCCATATAAGTTATGCTGGTTCTAGACACCCATTTTCGCATTAGCAATACTCGACTCAAACTCAAGGATATCCTCTATGGATCAAGCCTTGTACAGCATGAAGGAGGTGCAAGATTAAGGCTTTCTCAGAAAAATGCGTTGATGCTACGCGCCTTGGTGTGCTCTCAGATGCTGATTTGCAGCTTAGATGACCGGACTGGGAAAACGATGCGCATTATATGAAGAGTACTAGGCCATGGTTAGCAGGGAAAAGGAACTCTCAAAAGCTAGTTTGTCACGTTCACATCAAGTGGGAATGGTTCAACTAGTTTAGCCATCTTTTAGGAGGAGGAAGAACATGATTACTTTGTGCCATGATATCAAAGTGAAACCAAAGAAATAGGCAGAAAAAGAGAGTCAAGTGAACAGTAAACAAAGTTCAGAAAAGTTGTGTGAATCTTGTATATTACTTAATCCAATCGGTTTTCTGATTGTCGCAGCAGATGAAACATACAGTTCTCTAGCTGTTGATTGTGTTGTTACAATTCTCTGGTATTCCATTGCTTGATTGAACTAGAGCAAATGCTTCACAATTTCCAACACAACAAAGGGGCTCTTGCTGATTTTTCGCTAAATAAGACAGCCACCAAAGTACACGCATTTCTCTTGCGGTATCTCAAATTTCATTCTCTTTCTCCTTTTTTCCGGTTCTCTTCTGTTTCCTTTATCGGTGACCCGACATAGGACCCAGTCATCATCCTGTGGCGAGAAGTTTCAAAGTGATGAACAATTACAAATCTTAAGGAGATTCAGATTTTGAAGTGTAACGAAAATGCTTTTCGAGGCATATATCATGTTAGGATTGGTCCCACATAGGATAATAGGTATTATCCTTAGGAATGTGTAACATTTGGATGTGGACAATATTGAGGACCGAAAATGAGAAGACCCAATTTTGATGTCATATTAAATGGCTTGGTAACATCCTAAAAGGCTCTTTCAGAGAAAGGTCGGAGCTACCACATATAAGGCTAAAAATAGTACTCCAACTTGCGGTATGAGATGAAGTCCAACATATCACATTGTATACTGATGCATGATTTTGGATATTCATGTATTGTTTAGATAGAAAGAGAAACAGAAACCTTACTTGAATACCCTTGAGCAGCAGTCCTTCAAGTAGAAACTCATGGAGAACCAGTCTCCTTTGGAATTTGAAACCATCCTCTGGACTGAAGAAGAAATTACGCTTGGAACCTACATGCTTTTTCCTTTCTTGTCACAATAAACTGGCCTAGCGAACCGGGGTACTTCTATGGAAGATTGGCCCTCCTTTCTTCACCTTCCTAAACTTGGTAAAACAATAGAAAAGTTCTGTACTAGTTTCTTCAAACATCTTTGTCCATATACCTTCAAAGGAGTAATTGGTAAGGGTCTCTTGATTATAGGTAATTTGCCATTGGGTGTTTTAGAAATACCTACACTCTAGTTTTTAGATCAAGGACCCCCTAAATATTACTTAGATATTAAGATTGCATGTTTAGAAAAAAGGATTTGTTTCAGTTAGTGTAAATTTATTTTATAGATTATCTTTGAAGTTGATCTATCAAGATGCAAACCAATGGACATTTGCTTTGAGTAGAATTTGAATCTTACAACACTTGAATTTGATGTGAGATTGTGATAAGAATCCCTTACTCAAAGATCTTTCGAGCTACCAAATACTGGTTGAGAAATTCATCTATCTCATCATGACAAGACTTTACATTTTTTATATTATTCAAATCCTTAAACAATTCATGCATGTCCCAAAACAACCTCATATGAGTGCAACCTCAAAAGTTATAAAGTATTTGAAGGGATGTCAAAGTCGGGAAACGCTCTTGTCCCAAAGATTGCAATATGCTAATGCTAGCTTACTATGATACTAATTACACCACTTGCCTTATGAGTGGAAGATCATTGACAAGTTTTTATATTAATTTGGAAAATTCTTTACTTTCATGAAAAACAAATAAATAGTCAACTGTATTCTTGTCTTTTATTAAATTTGAAAATTGAGCTATGACAAAAATTATTTGCAAAGTTATTTGTCTGAGAGGTTTACTTTAAGACTTTGGAATTTGGACAAGGGTTCCTAACCTTTTATTTTGTGACAATGATGCAACCCTCAAACTTGTGACAAATCCTATGGTTTAGAGAGAATAAAACATATCGAGATAGGTTGTCACTTCATAAGAGATAAGATTCAAGAATGTGTTATTAAGATGAGAGAGATCATGACTATGGAGCAACTTGTAGACATTTTTACAAAAGCTCTATGTTAAAGACAACAAATGTATTTATTAAGTAAGCTTGATATGTTTAACATTTACAAATTGTTGAAACCACTAGCTTGAGAGGGAGTGTTGGAGATAAACATATATATTCCATCAAATATTTTTTTGATTCAACTTGTTATTCTTTTTAAGAGGAGTGTCAATTAAGGGAACTGCTTGTATATAAAGTAAAGAAATATTCTATTTTATTTCTTCGTATATTTTCCTTTGCAATCCTTGTATTATAAAAGGACAAGCATTGTACATCCTTTGTTTGAGAAAGCAATACATGAGAAAGTTCTCTAAACCTAGCTTTTCTTCCTTGACACTTTGTGTCATGAACTACTCGAGGATATCTAATAAGAGCTTGGGCATAGGTTCAGGTTACAAGGCGATTGACTGGGTGATCTCCCAGTAGGAAATCTTAGGAATGTTTCTTTCGAGCTATGGTGAAGGCTGGTATGAAACGAAGGAGAGTGAGAATAATGGGAAATGATGTTCGACCTCATTCCAGGGAGAACTGGACCTCCGTGGTTTTCTTGTTGGATGAACTTGCTTGCTTCGTTCATGGGGTTTTATGTCTAAATACATGTCTTGGTTTTGGATAGATCCATAACCCAAAGAATACAAAATCTCTACCATGTAGAATACGTTGTCCCTTACTAGCCTACTTGCCTCTCCATCGTCAGGTACTTAAAAGTGCCTACTGCCTATCCAAAAGCAACAAATACAGACATTATAAAAATAAAAGCAAAAGCAACGGACTACGACCACTACGACTGTATTCTTTCTGGGGAACCCATTCAGAAAACAGACCCACATTCACTAAATGTTCACATGCTTGTCCTTGTGATCATATCACTATCGTTTAAAATAAAATCGAGTAGGGTTCTCTACATGTAGCTCGGCAAAGATATGTGGAATTGAACAAAATTTCTTCTACAGTTTCTTGCAACACATTTACTGAAATGTTGAAAGCGTGAAATCAAGAAGCTTGGTTTCATGATCGTATAGGTAGCATGCACTACTTGCTTTGTGCATTTATTCGGGAATTCAAACTGTAAAATGAGGTAGCTTGTCATTGAGATAATGATGTTACTTAGTTGTATACTGTCATTATCTTTTGGGCCAAGACTTTGTAGATATATGGCCTTGGCCTAATACCTTAGCCTTCTTGTATTAGGTTTTATTCTCTTATTCTATTTATACTAAGGTATCTTGAATTCTCATAAACAATTTTGTATCTTTTTTCCTGAGTAAAATATATTTATTCCAAGATTCATGATGATTCTTGATTTTTAAGAAGATATACAAGTTTAGGTTTCTCCTTGGGCCAATATTCATTCCAAGTTTCTCCCTTGGCACTTCTTATTGGCCCGATAAATTGCAACATCAATGATTTGACATCATTGATGGCTGATATTTATCTATCATGGTGAAGAGATGTGTTAAATGGTGTGAATTATCTTACATTATCAATACATGCTCAAGGTTTATTTAAAATAAAAAAGAAGTCCCTTTTACTGTTGAACAAACTTTTGGGTTGAGTCAAACCATTCTATCTTAAAATATCTTAATATCTTAGTGCTTGAGATAGGTTCCTATTGTGTTTTCAGTTCTAGTTTGTTCATTTCATCAACAAAGTTTCTGTGATGTCCAAAGCGCACTCAGCAACTTGTTTCTTTTTTTCATCTGCGCACTCGATTCTAGCATACAACTGCAGTTTTATTCTGCGTTAGTTCCATAAATCTCACACTACACAACACAAATCTGGGAGAATTCTGGAGAATTCTGTTGCTTTCCAAGAATTTACTCCAATATTCTGGGAGGATTCTGGGATTAACTTATGGAACAAATGCTCCTTCACGTTTGTATTATTTGTGGACATAAAACTCATGAGCAAGATTCTCACGCATATTTAACATCATTAAATGCAAACACTTAAATATTTAAGTTTGAGTTTGATAAAAGTATGTTAAATACTGCAAGCGTGAGCCCAAACACGGGAGTGGAAAAGGTCAATGTTCCCCAAAGTTATGGATGGTGATATTCCCTTCACACTAGTAGAAGCAATAGAATATGATAATTTTTCAATTATAGAAAACTGGGTTGGTGCACGTAACTTGAAAATCATTTGATACGGCCTGATGGCTACTTGAAACTATGATGGGTTGGTCTATTATTACTTGCAAATCATATCATTTTGGCATAATATATGAGAAGGGTTGAATCATCATAATACGATACTACAATTTATGCCAAAATATATGAACTTACTAATGCAGTGTGGCTGCAATGATGCGATTACTAGCTATAAAATACCTTGATATACTTATTTAATTCAGATTGTGTTTAGTTTTTTTTATTTGGATTCGATCTCACAATTGAATTTATTTGTGTGGTCGCTTTTTGTATGAAACATCTAAGCACGCCATTTTGATCAGATTCCTTCCAACTCATTTCATTTTCACGCCATGTGACATCAAGTCATGATATAATGTTGTTGCGGAAATATAAGCAACCAAACTCAAAAGGAACTCAGATTTTATTTCTTATTTTATTATTATTTTGATGTACATACTTAAACTCACACCCAGATATTAAATTTGAACCAAAAAATTCAAAGTAATACATGTTTTCAATTAGGCCAAACACTTGCCAATTAGAACTGAGTTCTGTTTGATTGCTTGCAACAGAAGAAAGACCATCCCTTTCCGCTCATGACAAATTTATAACAAGTGGTAACAAGTGGTAACAAGAGGTCTCCCACTTCATCTACATGATATCTGTTTTGTCTTTGTTTGATAACATATCAATCAGTTCCGAACTGTTAACATGCCCAGGATGACTTTGTCCGTGTCAAAGTAAAATTCGAAATGCATCGAACTCTTGGAACATGTCTGAATCATATAGCAGTGTTTTGAAGCACTCAGCCAAGTTATAGTGTAGCCCAAATGCTGTGGTTGCTTGACTCCACATCATTCTGATAATGGCTAATATTCTTCCTCACCTTCTCGTTTCCTTGCTAATTCTGCTTCCAGTTTCTGCTGTTGCTCAAAAGAACGGTAATATAACCATAGGCGATTCACTTGCAGCAACTCCAAATAGTTCTGTATGGCTATCTACCTCTGGGGATTTCGCCTTTGGATTTCGTTCACTCAAGGAGAATGATCTCTTCCTGCTTTCTATCTGGTTTGCTAAGATACCAGACCAAACCATAGTTTGGTATGCTAATGGCGATAATCCTGCACCAAGGGGATCGAAAGTGGAGCTGACTGCTGATGGTGGGCTAGTACTTACTGGCCCTAAAAACGAAGAGTTTTGGAGATCCAACGCTACTGCTGGAGAAGTGGCCTATGGAGTTATGAACAATACAGGCAACTTTGTGCTTCAAGATAGCAACCACAACAAGTTATGGGAAAGCTTTCAGAATCCGACAGATACGTTGCTGCCTACACAAATTATAGAAAGAGGTGGGGTGCTTTCTTCTCGACAATCCCAGACCAACTTTTCCAAAGGAAAGTCTCAGCTCCGTTTGCTTCAGACAGGGAATTTTGTGCTTAATACCATAAATCTTCCCTCCAACCATGCCAATGAAGCCTACTATGACAGTGTCGCTAATGGCACACAACTGTCTCTGGACGAGTCGGGCAACCTTGTTCTGGTAGAGAGTGGCCAACAATTCCCTTGGACACAGGGACTATTGTGGTCGCCCAATGATTCCTATTTGAGAGCCACTGTTGACTTTGATGGACTTTTCACTATATATTCTTATCCAAGAATCTCCAGCAACAATGGAAGCTGGACTCCTCTCTGGTTTAAGCCAGATAATATCTGTACTGCCAGTGACGTTTCCGCAGGTAGTGGTGTTTGTGGGTATAACAGTATCTGTATCCTCAATAACTATGGTAGGCCAACATGTGAATGCCCCACTGGATTCTCCTCACTCGATCCAAATGACCAGTATGGCAGCTGAAAACCAGACTTTGAACAAAGCTGTGCAGAAAATGAGACAAGTCCGGAAGACTACGGGTTGAAACCTTACAGCGAAATCCAATGCAAAGCATCTTGCATGGCAGATTGTATGTGTGCGGTTGCCATCGTCAACCCAAAGGCTGAGTGTTGGAAGAAAAAGCTACCTCTCTCAAAAAATGGGCAAGCGGACGGCAGCCTTACCGGAACGAAGGCCCTTATCAAAATCAGAAAAAATATCACCATGTCGGCAAAGAGTTCTGTGTCCCCAGAACCGTGGAAGAACCAGAACAAGCTGATCATGATTGTGTTAGTGCTTCCCTGTGGCTCTGTTTTTGTCAATGTTATTTCAATTGGTTCACTTTGTCTGGGGTTTTCCATCTTTTACCACAAGAAGCTTCAAAAATGTTTCACAGATGGCAGAGTTTTAGATACGAATTTGCACTGTTTTACCTACATAGAGCTTTTAGAAGCTACAGATGGGTTCAAGGAAGAACTGGGAAGGGGCTCTTTCGGTGTTGTTTACAAAGGAGTACTAGGTAAGGGTTCTCCCGTCCTTTTGGCAATCAAGAAGATAAACACTCCGTGCCAAGAGACAGAGAGAGAGTTCGAGACTGAAGTGAATGTGATTGGTCAAATACATCATAAGAATCTAGTTCGACTGCTTGGATTCTGCAATGAAGGGACACGGCGGTTGCTGGTGTATGAGTTCTTGAGCAATGGTTCTTTGGCAGATTTTCTTTTTGGAGACTCGAAAACGAGTTGGGATCAGAGAATCCAAATTGCTATTGCGATTGCAAGAGGGCTGTTGTTTTTACATGAAGAGTGCAGCACTCCTTTTATCCATTGCGATATAAAGTCCCAGAACATACTTCTTGACAACTATTACAATGCTTGAATATCTGACTTTGGATTGGCAAAACTTTTGAGGATGGACCAGAGCCGAACTTTAACTGGCATCAGAGGAACCAAAGGTTATGTCGCATCCGAATGGTTCGGGAACATGGCAATCACAGTCAAGGTAGATGTTTATAGCTATGGGGTGATGCTTCTAGAGATAATTTGTTGCAGAAGAAGCATAGATGTGGTGGCCATGGAGGATGAGAAAGCAATTTTGACTGATTGGGCTTATGATTGTTACCGGCAAGGAAAGTTAGATGCTCTGATTGAATATGATGTGCAGGCCTTGGATGACAGAAAGAATCTAGAGAGGTTTCTAATGGTAGCCTTTTGATGTATTCAAGAAGACCCATCTCTTAGACCTTCCATGAGAAGGGCCACACAAATGCTTGAGGGAGTTGTTGAAGTCGTTATTCCACCATGCCCGTTCCCTTTTACTAAAGACGAGTGAAAGCATGATGTATCAAGTCATAAGGAACTATTTACCAATCATACTATTGCTCTTAAGTTTCTATTTACTCTGCTTTTTGTAATAACGTATCTTGTTTATGTTCTTGTACTTTTGATGATTCCGCGTTCGCAAATATCGTATGCTGTTTTGTTTTGGTGCTTTTGGGGAGAAGCTTTACGGATGGATGTAACAGTTGCTGATAGGGTCCTTGTGGTTTTCCAGCTGGTTGGTAAATTTATTACATGTATGTGAAGTGAAGAGGAAGTTCTTCAATCAATAAATATCTCTAGAAAATATCAGAGATTTCCTATTTTCTTTATGTGCTATTTTGCTTCTCCGTTCTGGGTTTGTTGCTTGTTGAAGTAGTCTTTGTTCCTTTCTAACCAAAATACTAGATAAATGGACAAGAAAGCAAGAGGGAGAAAAGACTTGCGGCAATCCTCTGATCAAACAAATGCACAAAAGGGAGAAGATCCACTTGCTCTTAAGCCTTTATTGACTTCCACATAACTTCTCCTTGTTCGACTTTTTCTTTGACAAATTGGTAAGTATTCTACATGCTTTATTCTTACATAGCACATTGGATTTCCCACCTGTTGTAATACAGACATGTTGTCCTAATATCGTTTCATTAAGTAATTTATTGGTTAAAAAAGTTCTCATCTGTTATCATTGCTACAAATCCATATTTAGCGTGGTGGTTGCTAGAGAGACTGTTGTGCAAATTGTTGAAATAATTATTCCACCATGCCTATCCCCTTTTACTACGTAAGAAAGGTGAAACCATCATTTATCAACTTGTATGCAAAGATTTCCTAATGTTTCTTAATCTGTAGTCCTTTATCAGATTTATTTGGCTTGAGTTTGGTAGTAGTTGTTATCATTTATGATGATGTATGTTGTTTTAGTTGTTGTACTTCAAGGGGCAATCTTTACAAATGGATGTGGCAATAGCAAAAAAGTTCATGACGGTTTTTCAGCTGGTTGGTTAAATTTTCATTTACTCAAAAATGAAAAAAAGAAAAAAAGAAAAAAGTAATTTTTTTTTGGGTACAAATAACATATATGCAGCTCTTTGGTACGTAAATAACAACTAAATATTAGTCATTACCACTCGTGTGATCTTATACTTTTTGAGGGTGCCATTTTTCTCTCACCAAAAGTGCAAAGAGAATGCAACATGAAAAAGCAAAAACTTGAAGGTTGTTTATTGTATATAGATTGAGCACAAGTATTTGTTTATAAACATTAAATTCTCCCATGTAAATACTTTGTTGAGTGATAATTGGAGGATTCTAGCCTTGGTTTTTTCATAATGCATAAATGAATTTTGTAATATTGGAAAATGTTCCTAAGTTTTTTATTTTTATTTTTACTTTTTAACACCATAAATAAAATTACATATTCATCCTCAATGCTAAAGTGGTCAACGCCAACATTTTTTAATTTTTGATGAAAGGTCAAGTATTATATATTACCAAAAGAAATAAAAATTGTTTAGTTACAGCATTATTCTTATAATTTTTAGGCTTCACTTCTCTGATTGATGAAATCTTACCTCACATATTTTTCTTGATTTCTACAATAATGACTGAGTTGTTTAGAATTTTAACATTAAATTTTTTTTATTCATTTCCTTCTAAATGTGATGCAATACAATTTTGAAAGATATATTAAATAGAGTTACTATAAAACTTTTACATTTAATAGTTTTAATCTCTAACGTATTTTTATTCTTCATTATTCAATTTTTTGAGACATTCATACTTAGTAGAACCCTCTAAATGTAATTTGTGAGCCTCCAATTACAGAATAAATATTCTTGTAATTTTTCTTGTTATTGGCAAAAGTTGCACAATAGCTTTATTGAGTTGTTTTGTATAGTTACTTAATCTACTGTAATTAGCTTGTCTTTCAAAATGATCTAACATATAAAATTATGCTTTGATATTATTATTATTATTTTTTTATACTAGTCTTGTCCATTAAATTTTCTTTATTTTTTATTAGCTTTGGACAGCTTTTGGCAATATTGTCAATGACAATTTGTTTGTTGCTTTGCCAAAAGATGATAGAGTCGGCCAAAAAAGAAGTAGCAACAAGTGGTCCGTTAATGATTACTCGGATTTTTTTTTTCTAAAGTAAAGAATTTATATACAAGATATATCAATACAAGATGGTTAATGATGTATCCCTATGAAAAGACCTTATACAATATTACATCATATAAAAAATGGTATTCTTAAGTCTTTAAGCATGTTGAATAAATCGGTTGAATAAATATTTTACTCATTGTAATTTTGGCAATGCTAGGATATGCCTTTATACTTTTATATATTAATTTTTATTAATGCAAGTTTATCTTTATATATATATCTAAAGAAATCTTACTTAATTGGCATCAAAATTGGCATGAAGAATAGGAGAGGAGCTGGTCAAAAAGTAAAACCCACAAATTAAAGTTCCTTAAGTAAAGTGAATGATACTGAATACTATTACAAAATGCATAAATCAAGGAGCTGGCCATAAAATGATTAACAACATGAATTGTATAAGTAGGGTCAAAGTGAAAATAGTGAAAGAGAGAGATTCCCAACTCCGAACTAACTACCAATGGATAGTAGCATTCTAAAGTGGTTCACTTCTAGATGTGTAAGCTTAATGTTGGTCTCCATATGTAGATTAATCTAATTGGTACTTAATTAATTGGATATGCAAATCCGAAGCATACTTGACTTGAGAAAAATATCCCTTATCAAAATCAAAAGAAACCTTGAGACAAAGGAGCATGCTTGAGGTCAAATCAATTAAGTCAACAAATAGTACAAGAGCATGATCATAGCTAGAAGGGGGATACATGTGAACCTCTTTTTCAATTTCTTTACTTTTAAAGACATCTTTTGCGTCCATATGAAATGGGTCTATTTAGGATTGACTGGTGTTAATGATGGGCTAGGGTAGTTGAGATGGACCATCGAGAATCTGAGTCAATTGGTGGGAGAACGTTAGGGTGGGGTGTGCACTTCATGACATGCTAATAGCAGCGGTGCATGAGATTTTTATGTTTTCCTCAGGGACAATGTTCTTAAACATCATAGTCCATAATAACTTAGCAACAACATGTATTAATCAAATTAATGGATGTAAAAGGTTAGAAGATGTTCAGTATTCATTTCAATACAATGAAAATGAACTCTATCGACAAAGAATAAATCAAATAATAAGATATATAGTAGGCAAAACCTGTTAATGACCATTGAACAATAGAGATATCCAAAGGGGACAACCTCAATTTTAACAGTGAATGTGGAAGCAGGAGAATGTGAGAACCATGTGTAGAGATTTTTGGAGGCATATGGAAGTGCATATGATGTTGGATAGAGGAGGTGGAGCATTGGAATTGTCTTGATACAAGGAGTTAAATGAAGTTAATTTTGATATAATGAAAGTACTATAAAGGTTTTGACGGTTGACAAAATCTTCGGTATGGACAGTCAAATGATAAAGTGTTAAGAGTATCAGAATGTACCAAACAAGCTTGATCGATGGAAGGTGATATTTGAGAAGAAAAATGTAAAAAGGAGAACAGTTTATGAAGAAGCTATTTGTATTGATGTGATAAGTTGAGACTACCAAACATGGGAATACAAAAGGCTTGTTATTTCTCTATGCAAAGTTGCCTTTATATAGACTCCCAGTTCCGCTTATTTGATACACATAAACTTCCTAGAAGTTCTTTACAATGTCCTGGATAGGTCAGTGTCCCGTACCTGGAAGATTACTTCCTTTCCTTTTCTTCTTACTTTCCCCAACCTTCATGTTAGGGATGTACTTGGCAATGACAGTGATTTGTGCTTCGACATAAGGCTGAAATTCCATAGAGTCAGAGCTTTTAGTTGAGCCATTCACGGTATCTTCCAAAGTATGCTTATATTTCAGGAATGCTAACTTCACAGTCCCAAGAGTGTAGCAGACGGTTGGGACAGATGTTGTGACTCTATTGGACATTGGCAGCACCGTGTGAGCTTTGTGTGGAATTACATTGAAGGTGTGTGGTTGCTGCAGCTAAGTTGATGTAGTGATCTGAGGTGTCGAGTTGAGTTGTGGGCAATCTGGCAAAGTGGACTTAAGCTTCTTGCTAGCAGTGCATTTTGAGGTTGGTGAACCTTCGGAGGTAAGTGTAAGTTCATGAAGGACAAAGGGAGCTACACTGTTATACAACCAGCGGTCACCACATTGGATTATAGGGTGACTTGCACCCCTGATTGTGGCATGAAGTGCCTACGAGGTGAGACCACCAAAATGCCACTACATGGTGTTCTATGCATGGCAGGAGGAAGGTGATGCAGTAGTGCTAGAGCCCGTGGCTGGTAGCGTTGAGGCTTCATTTTCAATTTGGTGGGATGGTACACCACGAATGAATGTCAAAATCAGATGTAGAAAGAGGATTAGTCTCATCAGCATGCCTTAGCTCAGCTGGAGTTAAGGTGGCCTGAGACTGAAGAGGTTTCAAGTTTGAGATACTAAAATCTTCCATCCTATTTTGTTTATATATAAAAAAGAGATGATTAATATCATTTTTTACAAAAGTAAAAGGGTAGAGAGATTTGAACCAAGTTTGAGATACCAAAATCTTCCATCCCATTTTGTCTATTAAAAAAATGATTAATATCATTTTTTATATAAGTAGAAGAATAGAGAGACTTGAACCAAAGACCTTAGAATCAAAAGTCATACTTAATTATAGCATAGATTTAACTAATACCATATTAGCAGTTGTGAGAGAGTGAGAGCAAGAGAGAGAGAGATTTTAGTAACATTTTTTAATATATGGAGATGTAAACTGATGATGGTATTCATAGGTGTGCCTCTATAAGAAGATATCCTTAAAAGGATATATGTATCAATAAAAGATGTGATCCGTACCCTTAATATGAAATATGAATGTAGTAATGCCATGGTCAGAAGTGTGCCACAGTGAAAAATTATACAGCAACATGGATAAGAAAGCCTAATACCATAGTTAAACGCCAACTATGCTTTAAATAGACGACGAGAAGGAGAAAATCCAAATTCATGTCATGGGATGCCACAAAAATATGTAATTGAATCTTGCCATGAAGTCCTTCCTCCTCGGGAATTAATCAAGTTGTAGCTGCCTCACTTTACACATTACGCAGGCCAATCTCAATTGTGTTCTGCTCCTTGCCGGTCTTAGAAACAAAAGTTTCCAATTGTCTAATTTGCTTTCTGCGCTCGAGATGTTTCATGGACAGTCAAGGAAATTGTGACGGAATGAGGGTTTTTGTTAGAGTTTCTTACCTCTTCTTCTTATAATTTCTCTATTTATGTAATTTGCTAAAAAGCAAAAAATCTGAGTCCCTTTCTTGAAAATGAACATAGGAGGAAAAGTGTCTAGATAAGCAAAAATATGGATGACCACGCTACCACTTCGTTGCTTGTCATTAGTTCCATGGCTTTCTAGGCTACCAATTGCAACTTTGCAATATTCGACACAATACTATTCAACTAGTTCTAAAATATCAAACTCTACTAGGGACCATAGTCTTTTATCATAATGGTGCAATCTTGAGATAAGGTTTAGATTAAAAAAAATTACTTTTTTAACTTATGAATTAACTTTAGATTACAATTTTATATATTATAACATGATGTTGGGTCTCAAAATAACTTAAGAAGGGGGAAAGGGGAGGAGTGAATTAATTTCTAAAGTATTTTTCTTTTTTCTTCTAAAAGATGTGGATCAATATATTTTTCTATAAATTATATACTTTCAAATTAATTCAATCTACAATAAAATAAAACAAATAGAACACCCCAATACAAAGACAATTATTTTTCAAAAAGTAGTTTGGCCCAAGCTACTTTGACACTTATTCCATCCTAGGTTAGTAACCTATTAGAATCATTTTTCAATTAATTATCTAATTTGATTACAAACGATAACTGATTCTTTAAATTTAGTTATAAATTCTCTTCTCATGAATCTAAATGTCAGCCCAAGCTTCAAACAATGAAATAAAAATAAGCTCAAAAGCTTAAATTTGTTCTTGGAAAACTATATTAAAATATTATGGATAAAAGTCGCAATTTTGTTTTGCAAGCCTTAGCACAATTTTCTTAAACAATATAGATCAATAATAAGCTATCAAGTAAAATACTAGTACCAAACAAATGTGTAGAGCAAACTTGCACAACCAAACAGCAACAAATTTTGATATTATCTCAAGCGCACAAATTTTTTTCCTCTGAGCAAAAATTGAATCAAAGATAATTTGAAAGAGCAATTGAACTAAATTGTGGCTTACTCTTTGCTTTTCATTTATACAAGATCATCTCTCATCTTTAATTGGAAGATTTTCAAAAGAGGCTCTAACATGAAGAAATATGAAAATTTTGAACTTTTTAACATGCCTTAACGTACTAGCAACTGTCCCCCAAAATTTTGTAAACAACTCCTTGTCTAGATGAAGATCGAGGCTAATTCCTTTATTGTCTTAAGAAAAGCTCGTTGTTTGAGAGTGACGTCATTTTAGTCTTGAATTTAAACTTCCGTCAAACAAACGACATCTTATCAGCCATGGAGAGCTTTCTCAATATCGTAATGCAAGCGACCCACGTTGTTGTTTTTTTTTTTTTTTTTTTTTTTTTTCTCTTCCACACCCCCACCCACCCTTTCCATGCTCTCTTCTCTTGTACTTCTGTTGCTTTATCTTTCATTTCTTGTCTTGGAGAGTCGTATTCAATAAGTTTCTTTTGAGGACTTTGTTGTCACAACTTGGGGAAAATCTTGGAGACTTGAGCAATCCTTTTGACCTTTTTTCATGCTTCCCATGGCTCTCAAGGCTCCACGTTAGGCCATCCAAGTTCACATGTTTCAACGACCACATCAAGTTCCTTTCCTCCCAGATGTTACAAATAAATAAAAGCGTGAAGTTAGATATCACAAACCCAAGAACTAAATATTCAGAAAATATGTTCCTAGAAGGTTCCTATATTGTAGTTTGTTTTTAGTTTTTAGTTTTTAGTTTTATATTTTTATCTGAATTTTTTAATACAAATTCATACATTTATATCATCAAAATAATATAACAAAATAATATAAAATAATATTTCAGTATATGATATTACAGTCTTCGATGATTTGACCTATTTTATCATTGTTACCTCTATGTTAGGATGGTTTTCTTTATATAAAGGGTGTTAAGGACCATAGTTCCATACTAAAGATACAATCCTAACCTAAAGTTTAAATAAAATGATTATTCCCTAAACTTATAAATTAACTTTTAAATTAAATTTTCAGCCTTTCAGAAACTCAGCCATCCATCGTGTCCTTAGTTCTTGACCAGTGCTCGTCAATGGTAAGCCGTCGTTGTTAGCACACCACCGTTGGCAGCCTCAAACGATGTGGAATTACAGTATGAGTTTCTCATTATGCTCATTATGTCATTGTGAGTTTCACACGACATTGGAAAGTATGACTAATTGGAAAGAATTAGTCAAATTCTCCCTCATTATGTTCAAACTTCGGTATCTAATGGTTGAGAATATGAACACGCGTTTCGCAGCCACAGAAAAGAATGAAAGCAGTCTTGCGCTTTGCCTAACAAAGCAGTTTTATAAGGCGCAGGCGATATTTTGTTCGTTGGGTGAACCCAGTTCATTCGCCAATGGCTCTTTTTCTTCCTCAGCTTCTCGTTTCCTTGCTAGTTCTGCTTACAGTTTCTGCTGTTGCTCAAACTGAGGGTAACATAGCCCTCCACAGTTCTCTCACAGCGAACGGCAATGGCTCTGCATGGGTCTCTCCTTCTGGGGATTTCGCCTTTGGGTTTCGTGCACTCGAGGAGAAGGATCTCTTCCTTCTTTGCATCTGGTTTGATAAGATAACTGACAAAACCATAGTTTGGTATGCTAACGGCGATCACCCTGCACCGAGGGGATCGAAAGTGGAGCTGACTGCTGATCGTGGGCTAGAACTTACTGGTCCTGCCGGCGAAGATATATGGAGACCCGAAAGCATTCTTGGTACTGTAGATCATGGTGTTATGAACAACACAGGCAACTTTGTGCTTGAGGATAGCAAGTCTGGTAAGGTATGGGAGAGCTTCCAGCACCCAAGTTTCCAGAATTCCTCCGACACGTTGTTGCCTACGCAATCTATAGCTAGAGGAGGGAATCTTTCCTCTCGACAATCAGAGGCCAACTTTGCCACAGGAAGGTTTCAACTCCGTTTGCTAGTAGATGGGATTCTTGTTCTTAATACCATAAACCTGCCTACCACTTACGCCAATGAAGCCTACTATGACAGTTATGACGCTGATGTTTCTAATTCATCAAATCCCGGCACACAATTATCGATCAGCGAGTCTGGCGACCTCTATATTTTGGGTGAGAATGGCCAGCAATACACTCTAAAGAGCTCGGGAAGGTCAGCCAATGATTCCTATTTTAGAGCAACTCTCGACTTTGATGGAGTTTTCACACTATATTCTCATCCAAGGATTTCCAGCAACAATGGAAGCTGGACTCCTCTTTGGTTTAAGCCAGATAATATCTGTACTGCCAGCGTGGTTAGCTCAGGAAGAGGCGTATGTGGGTATAACAGTGTCTGCATCCTCAAGGACAATGGAAGGCCTTCTTGTAAATGCCCGAAAGGATATTCCTTACTCAATCCAAATGACCAGTATGGCAGCTGCAAACCAGACTTCATACAAAGCTGTGGTGAAGATAAGCTGAGTCCTGAAGATCTTTATACCTTCGAGGAGCTAACAAATACAAATTTTCCAAACTCTGACTATGAATTGTTGAAACCTTACAGCGAAGAGCAGTGCAAAGCATCTTGCATGGAAGATTGTATGTGTGCGGTAGTCATCGTTAACCAAAACGGGGACTGTTGGAAGAAAAAGCAACCTCTCACAAATGGGCAAGCGAGCGGACGGAATGCTTTAACGATGGCTCTTGTCAAAATCAGAAAAAATATCAGTCTGTCGGTGCCGGATCCTCAGTCACCAGTCCCAGAACCAAAGAAGAACCAGGACAAGCTGATCATGATTGTGTCAGTGCTTCTTGGTGGCTCTGTTTTTATTAACGTTATTTCAATTGGTTCACTTTGTCTGGGATTTTTCTTATTTTACCACAAGAAACTTCAAAACGTTTTCGAAAAAGACACAGTTCGGGATGTGAATTTGCGTTGTTTTACTTACAAAGAGCTTTTAGAAGCTTCAGATGGGTTCAAGGAAGAACTGGGAAGGGGCTCCTTCGGTATTGTTTACAAAGGGGTAATACATAAGGAGTCAACCGTCCTTTTGGCAATCAAGAAGTTAAATAGTTCGTGCCAAGACACAGAAAGAGAGTTCGAGACTGAAGTGAATGTGATTGGCCAAATACATCACAAGAATCTGGTTCGACTGCTTGGATTCTGCAATGAGGCAACACAGCGGTTGCTGGTATATGAGTTCCTGAGCAATGGTTCTTTGGCAGATTTCCTTGTTGGAGGCTTGAAACCCAGTTGGGATAAGAGAATCCAAATTGCTATTGCGATTGCAAGAGGGTTGTTGTATTTGCACGAAGAGTGCAGCACCCAGATTATCCATTGTGATATAAAGCCTCAAAACATACTTCTTGATGATTATCACAATGCTCGAATATCTGACTTTGGATTGGCAAAGCTGCTGAGATTGGAGCAAAGCCAAACTCTAACCGGCATTAGAGGAACCAAAGGCTATGTTGCACCAGAATGGTTTAGGAATATGGCAATCACAGCAAAGGTGGATGTGTATAGCTACGGCGTGGTGCTTCTAGAAATAATTTGTTGTAGAAGAAGTGTAGATATGGATGCCAGTGAAGAGGGGAAAGCAATTTTAGTTGATTGGGCCTATGATTGCTATCGAGAAGAAACGCTAGATGTGCTAGTTGAATTTGATGAGCAAGCCATGAATGACAAGAAGAACCTAAATAGGTTTTTGAAGGTTGCCTTATGGTGTATTCAAGAAGATCCATCTCTTAGACCCATGATGAGAAAGGTTATACAAATGCTTGAGGGAGTTGTTGAGGTACCTATTCCACCGTGCCCATTCCCTTTCACTAGATGAACCAGGTGAAACTGGCACTTATCAAGTTTGTAATTATTTTGCTTTTATAATGATGTATCTTGTTTATGTTCTAGAATTTTTAAGGATTTTGCATTCATAATATCGTATGTGGTTTTATTTTTTTGTACTTATGGAGAGAAGTCAACCTATAACTCGTGGCTTGCATAATTGAATGTTGCCATGTTTTGTTAAAACAACGTAGAGTTAGTCCAATTGTGTTTTAACTTTGAATCCTTAACTTTTATCACTATATTAAAGCTCCTAAATACAGAACATCCATCAAAGGTGTTTAGACAAACTTCTAGACTGAAAATTATTCACGCAAACACCACTCAAATTTTGAAATTTAACTGCATGGATTTTGTCTTGCTTTTACGTACTTATAGCAAGAATGGTTGATTTAGTTTTTAAAATATACGTAAAAATGAGTGAGAATATATTTCAATAGATAAAATTAAGGTTAAAAATAAGTTCAAAACTTATTTGATGAAATACTTGGTGACGCGTTTAACATTTAATGAAATACTTGGTGAGATCTTCGATATAAGTTCAAAACTTAAATATTATCAAACAAAATTTTCTTTGTATAGTTCTTAAGAATTTATCTTTAATACTAAAAGTTAGAATTCAGATTAAACTAGAAAATCTTGATTACTTCCGTAAGGACAACGGCCAAACATGACATCAACGAAGCACGTCGTGATCTTTACCAATGGCAAGTCTCTGAAGTTGTCGTTCTGCAACTTTGACGAAAATATCATTTGAAAATTCTGCTCATTATTTTCAAACTTGGGAATTTAATGGAAGAAGACCATATGAAGTGGTCCGGGTTGAAACTTGGGTTGAAAGTATGAACGCGAATTTCTCATGGCTATTTCTGTCAATTCAATGTCCCTTCTCCTCGTTGTTTTCTCCACTCATTGGATGCGGTCTTTGGAAAAAATAATGTGGAATTCATCAAACAGCATTTTAAGTTTGATTCCTTAACTTCCATCACTGTCCCTCCTCCTCACTGTTTAGACAACTTTGATTCATAAAAGCTGTTTAGACAAATTTTTAAACAGCTTAGCCACGTAAACCCTACTCAAATCTCGAAATTTAACTGCATGAATTTTCTTTTCTTTTTATGTACTTATAGCATGAATATTAAATTTAGTTTTTAAGAATTTTTGACAATGAATGACAATATATATCAATAGATAAGCTTAACGTTAAAAATGAGAACAGTTTTTTTTTATTTTAAATTTTACTTTAAGAATCTTTTCTTTTAACTCTTATCCTATATACAAAACAAAATAAAGCAATGAAGACAAGTTTTGTTAAGAACTTGATGAAATGTTTAGTGAGATCTTGGACATAAATTGAAAACTTTAAAAGTATCAAACTAAAATTTGTTTGCATAGTCATTCATAATTATTTTTTAAGACCAAAAATTAGAATTCGGATTAAGTTGTAAAATCCAGATTACTTGCGGAAGGACATGAAATAGGCGTAGTGGGACATACAAGTTGATGACCTTTTCATTTACAGAGGCCAGCAGTTGGAGGAAAGCTAGTTATGACATCGACCAACCTTGTCAGGATCTTAAAGGAGCGCAAGTCTCGAAAGTTGTCTTTACGCAACTTTGACAGTGACATTGGAAAATCTCATTTGAAAATTCTGCCAGTCATCTCCACACGTCAGACTTGAGGGGAGGAAGAACAGGTTAGATGGTCCGTGATTGAAGCTTAGGTTGAAAATATGAACAATTGTTTCTCATCCACAAAAAAAAAAAGGAAAAAGAAAAGAAAAAAGACTCGAGCTTGACTTGCAATAGTAGCTTCTGTTCAGAGAGCAAGGACATCTGTTATGGTTGGGTGAACGCAATTCATTCGCTTATGGCGTTTCTTCTTCCTCAACTTCTAGTTTTCTTGCTAATTCTGCTTCTAGTTTCCGTTGTTGCTCAAAATGAGGGTAACATAGCCGTCGGCAGTTCTCTCACAGCGAACGGCAGCGGCTCCGCATGGCTCTCTCCTTCTGGGGATTTCGCCCTTGGATTTCGTGCACCCAAGGACAAGGATCTCTTCATTCTTTGTATCTGGTTTGATAAGATACCGGAGAAAACCATAGTTTGGTATGCTAATGGCGATAACCTTGCACCGAGGGGATCAAAAGTGTTGCTAACTGCTGACCGTGGGCTAGTACTTACTGGTCCTGCAGGTGAAGAGATATGGAGACCCGAAACCATTCTTGCTACTGTAGATCACGGTGTTATGAACAACACAGGCAACTTTGCGCTTCTAGATAGCAACTCTAATCAGGTATGGGAGAGCTTCCAACACCCAAGGTTCCAGACTTCCTCTGACACGTTGTTACCTACGCAATCTATAGACAGGGGAGGGAAGCTTTCTTCTCGACAATCAGAAGCCAACTTTGCCAGAGGAAGGTTTCAACTCCGTTTGCAAGCAGATGGGAATCTTGTTCTGAATACCATAAACTTGCCCACCACTTATGCGAATGAAGCCTTGTATGACAGTTACAAAGATGGTGTTTCTAATTCGTCGAATCCCGGCACACAATTGTCGATCAGCGAGTCCGGCGAGGTCTATATTTTGGGCGAGAATGGCCAGCAGTACACTCTAGGGAGATCGGGAAGGTCAGCCATGGATTTCTATTTTAGAGCGACTCTCGACTTTGATGGAGTTTTCACCCTATATTCTCATCCAAGGAATTCCAGCAACAATGGAGGTTGGATTCGCCTCTGGTCTATACCAGGAAATATCTGCACTGCTAGTATGGTTAGCGCAGGCAGCAGTGTCTGTGGGTATAACAGTATCTGTATCCTGACAGCGGACCGAAGGCCTACGTGTGAATGCCCGAAAGGCTATTCCTTACTTGATCCAAATGACCCGTATGGAAGCTGTAAACCGGACTTCATACAAGGCTGTGAAGAAGATAAGTTAAGTCCTAGAACAGATCTCTATGAGTTTGAAGTGCTCGTAAATACGGATTGGCCACTCTCTGACTATGTGCTATTGAAGCCTTCCACGGAAGAGCTGTGCAGAAACTCTTGCATGGAAGATTGTATGTGTGCAGTTGCCATCTTCAGAGCGGGCGACAGTTGTTGGAAGAAGAAGCTACCTCTCTCAAACGGGAGAGTGGACAGTGGCCTCGATGGCGGGAAGGCGCTTATCAAAGTCAGGAAACAGAACACCCTGCCGGTGCGGGATAATAGGTTGCCAATCCCAGAAAAGGAGAAGAACAAGGATAATGTAATCCTAATTGGGTCAGTGCTTCTCGGTGGCTCTGTTTTTGTTAACGTAATATTAGTTGCTGCAGTTTGCGTGGGCTTTTCCTTAGTTTACCGCAAGAAACTTCAAAAGATAATCACGAATAGCAGTGTCGTGGACATGAATTTACGTTGTTTTACTTACCAAGAGCTTTTGGAAGCAACAGATGGGTTCAAGGAAGAATTGGGAAGAGGGGCTTTCGGAGTTGTTTATAAAGGAGTAGTCCAAAGGGGTTCTGCCCTGCTTGTCGCAGTCAAGAAGTTAAATAATGCATTCCAGGACACTGAGAGAGAGTTCAAGACTGAAGTGAATGTGATTGGGCAAACCCATCACAAGAATCTGGTTCGATTGCTGGGATTCTGCGATGAAGGGCCACATCGGTTGCTGGTATATGAGTTCTCAAGCAACGGCACCTTGGCGGGCCTTCTTTTTGGAAAGCTGAAACCTACTTGGAATCAAAGAATCCAAATCGCCATTGGGATTGCTAGAGGTCTATTGTATTTACATGAAGAGTGCAACACTCAGATTATCCATTGTGATATAAAGCCTCAAAATATACTTCTTGACGATTATTACAATGTCCGAATATCTGACTTTGGATTGGCAAAGCTTCTCAGGTTGGAGCAAAGCCAAACTCTCACTGGCATAAGAGGAACCAAAGGCTATGTTGCACCTGAATGGTTTAGGAACATGGCAATCACAGCCAAGGTGGATGTGTACAGCTTCGGTGTGGTGCTTCTAGAGATAATTTGTTGCAGACGAAGTGTAGAGATGGAAGCAAAGGAAGAGGAGAAAGCAATCTTGACTGACTGGGCTTATGATTGTTATAGAGAAAGAGCATTAGATGCTTTGGTTCAATATGACGAGCAAGCCTTGGATGATATGAATAATTTGGAAAGGTTTTTGACGGTTGCCTTTTGGTGTATTCAAGAAGATCCATCTATTAGACCTTCCATGAGAAAGGTTATACAGATGCTTGAGGGAGTTGTTGATGTACCTATTCCACCATGCCCATTCCCTTTTACTAAATAAAATAGGTAAAACCGGCATAGATTAGGTCCTATAGTCATGCATTTATTTTATGATCCTTTACAAGTTTTATTACTCCTACGTGTTTTGTATTATTCTACTTATACCATCATGACATTTTATCCTATTGCAAGTCTTTGATCTCATGATGATTCTTTTATTATGTCCTATATTATTATAATTTTCTTTTCATTTTATCATAAGTGTTTCAAGTTACCATATTCCCATTTTAAGTCTTTTATCTCATCTTGTACTTTTAATTGCATTGTAGATCTTTTACCTATCAATGGGTCCTTAACTCTTTTATAAGGCATATTCACCTTGTTGGGAACTTTATTTGTCATTTTTTAAAATTTTATTTGCTTCATTATAGGTTTTATTTAGGTCTTTTGTGTTGGATCTCATCATTATTCACTTGTTTGCATTGGGTTTTGAATTTAGGCACCCTTTTTTGTTGAGTTTCATCATGATTCACTCTCTTGCAGTAGTGTCCATGCTTAATTACCTTCATATGGTGAACCTTATTCATTTACTTTTTTTAAACAAGAAAGTCAAGAGTACAGTGGAAGAGAAAGACATGCGAAAGTATGCCATGAAAAGTGCAACGGATTCCTAAAAGTAAGTCTTTAAAAATAATCTTAGTGTGATTATTAAGACTTCATTACCTAACTCATTATTTTATAAGTAAAATATTTAATATTTTTTTAGTAGTGTGAAATTTATTACTCAATACATCTCTAACCATGAGAATCATATCATGGTCATCTATTACAATTCTTTATTCCATTCTCTAATCTTATATCAAATTTCATTCTAAACTCTGAGATCTTATTAAAAACAAGTTCATTGTTGTTGTTGTTGTTGGAAAATGAACTTGTTTTTAATAAGATATCAAAGTTCATATTAATTAAACCACAAAATATACTCATTGTACCAGAGTATTTATTTCATCCCTTTCAACTAAGGTATACTCAATTTAGAGATAAATGTTAAAGATGAAGTTTTTACACCAAAAAAAAAATTATTAACATTTAAATATAAAAAAAGACATGCTATCTATAAGTTAGCTTATGAGTTAAATTTGACTCTATTCCTAATAGTAAGTTGAAAGACCAATAATATAGTAAGTGGCGAGGTTAACACAAGCAACAGCAGCTCGCCAGCAAATCAATTCCGTCTGAACGTTAAATTTCAGCGGCCGTCTCAATCGATTCAAGAATATCCAAACAGAAGGAGACTGAACCGGCTGCAAAGAAAAGATGAAGGTATTTTGAGTTCATCACGACTTCCGGACACCCGCTGTCAACGCTACTGCCAAATTTGAGATAAAGTAAAGACCATCACAATAATTGAAGAAAGCAAAAGCAAAAGTAACATGGAAAAGAGGAGATGGGTTTGGTTTACTCGACCACGATTAATTAATCAAGAAACTGGGGTTTGGTTTGGATTTGTTGGCCACAATTATTCTGCATGATTTAAGTCCCTGAACTGATGCTATTGATAGGATAAGATATGAGTGGACAACCTGATCTAACGTGGAATCCGTTCTTTATGAGGAGATGTGTGATTTCTTGTGGCACTACCTAAACCAGGTCATTGAAGGAATAGTCACGGCATCGCATGGGAAGGAATATCCGATTGAGAAAAAGATAAAAGAATTTTCTATAGGCAAACAATATAAGTACACAATGTTTTTATAAAATAACTTAGTAAATAATTTGTTCACTGAAGAAGGAAGAGAGCTTAGGGCTACCAAATCTTAAACTTTGAAATAAAATTACTTTGGGATATATTCTTTGGAGTTTCATTAATTTCTTATATTCTTCCTCTAATAGTAAGTGGATTCATTGTATAAAATGCAAGAGAAGTCCAATAATGCAATTTGATATAAAAGGTTCAATGGTTTAGAATTGAAAAGGTCTCTTTGAGGTAAAATCCAATCTTACCTCAATTCTTTAAAATTTCTCTATTGCTATGAAAAAATTTGCAAGAATCTTCAATAAGTTAATGCAAAGGTGGGTTAGTATGATGTAATTTGGATTAGTGGTATCAATAAACATAAGTTTATTAGATAACCAATTTGTCAAAACAAACTTTCTATCACAAAAAATATTATATAATGACTCTTTTCAATTAACTTATATTAGATTTCTATGAGTTTTAGGTAGACAACAAAAGTTATCTCTTTTTTGAATGTACATGGGTAAGAATGATTTACAAGATTATCCTCACTCATAATGAAATCTAACATCCTATTGTAAGATTAAATGAGAAACTATAATGAATAATTAGAGCAATTTAATAAAAATATTTGACTACAAAACTCCTCAAAATATTTTTTATTTTTTTAGCTTGTATTACTACATATAAATTGAACACAATAGAGTGTGATCTTAGAACAAAACAATTGATATCTCAATCCTATTGACAAAAGAAAAAAAGAAAAAAAGAAAAACTATACAAATAAGAGTTCTTTTATTTTGAAATATAAAATTCTTCAAAGTAAGAGTTTTTTGAGTAAGATTTGGAGATTTTTAACTTATATTTTTTCATTATATCCTTATGTTTATATAAATTAATTTTTATTAATGTAAACTTATCTTTCTATAAAAAAGAAAAGAAAAGAAAAAAGGAATATTTAGTTGTCATTGGCGTGTACTTCAATGGTGGAAGGGGATACTACATGTGCTTCTTTGAAGGGACCCAAACTCTCATTTGGGGACACGGGTTGGGATTTATGCCTTCTCAAAACCTCTATTGTTTTTCGGATTCAACAAAAAAAAAAAGAGGCCATAATGTAATTTTAAATGTATAATTCTTAAAGTTATTAGAAGACTTATAAAAAATAGATTTTATTTTATTAAAAAGATCTCCAAAATTATTAAATTTTTTATACTTTAGTGTGCTTGAAAGCTTGAGGAGATTATCTTTGATGTAATATAATGTTATGTAAGATCCTCTTAGAGGGGTAAGCTTTTAATGATCCTGTATTAATAAAATTAAAAATTAAAAATTAAAAAAGGAAAAAAATTCATGTCATTGGATGCAACAGAATTATGTAATTGAATGTTGCCTTGTAACTCATTGGCTCCGCATGGAGAGTTTCTATACAACGTTTTTAGTTCTTGAACATCGCTCGACAATTCTAAGCAATCGTCGATGACACACCATATGCTGTTCGGCTCATCTCAATGGAAAATTGAAGCAGAAAATCCTGACTACCTGTGGAAGGACAAGAACTTGGGTGACGGGACGTACAAGTTGATAAGCTTTTCATTCATCGGGGTCCAAAGTCGTACAACAGCCGACCGTAACATCTGCCAACCTCGTCAAAATGTCTAATAATTGCATGCCTCTAAAGTTGTGTTTCTGCAACTTGGATGTTGACATTGGAATATATCATTTGAAAATTCTGCTCATTATCTGGACACTTCGGAATTGAGTGAAGGAGGACCATGGTAAGTGCTCCGTGGATTAAGCTAAGGTTGAAAAATGAACACTTGTCTGTCGTCCACAAAATAGGAGGAAAAAGAAGAGCGTGAAGGCCACTCTTGTGGTTGGGTGAACCCAGTTCATTCGCTTATGGCGTTTCGTCTTCCTCAACTCCTCTTTTCCTTGGTAATTCTGCTTCCAGTTTCCGTTGTTGCTCAAAACCAGGGTAACATAGCCGTCGGCAGTTCCCTCACAGCGAACGACAGCGGCTCCGCATGGCTCTCTCCTTCTGGGGATTCCGCCTTGGGATTTCGTGCACCCAAGGACAAGGATCTCTTCCTTCTTTGTATCTGGTTTGATAAGATACCGGAAAAAACCATAGTTTGGTATGCTAACGGCGATAACCTTGCACCGAGGGGATCAAAAGTGTTGCTAACTGCTGACCGTGGGCTAGAACTTACTGGTCCTGCAGGTGAAGAGATATGGAGACCCGAAACGATTCTTGGTACTGTAGATCACGGTGTTATGAACAACACAGGCAACTTTGCGCTTCTAGATAGCGACTCTAATCAGGTATGGGAGAGCTTCGACCACCCAAACTTCCAGACTTCCTCTGACACGTTGTTACCTACGCAATCTATGGACAAAGGAGGGAAGCTCTCTTCTCGACAATCAGAAGCCAACTTTGCCAGAGGAAGGTTTCAACTCCGTTTGCTAGATGGGAATCTTGTTCTTAATACCATAAACCTGCCCACCACTTATGCCAATGAAGCCTTATATAACAGTAGCGAAGCTGGTGTTTCTAATTCGTCGAATCCCGGCACACAATTCGCGATCAGCGAGTCCGGCGACATCTATATTTTGGGCGAGAATGGCCAGAGGTATACTCTAAAGAATTCGGGGAGGTCAGCCAAGGATTTCTATTTTAGAGCTACTCTCGACTTTGATGGAATTTTCACCCTATATTCTCATCCAAGGAATTCCAGCAACAATGGAAGTTGGATTCGTCTCTGGTCAATACCAGAAAATATCTGCACTGCCAGCCAGGTTAGCGAAGGCAGCAGCGTCTGTGGGTATAACAGTATCTGTATCCTGACAGTGGACCGAAGGCCTACATGTGAATGCCCGAAAGGCTATTCCTTACTTGATCCAAATGACCGGTATGGCAGCTGTAAACCGGACTTCATCCAAGGCTGTGAAGAAGATAAGCTAAGTCCTAGAACAGATCTCTATGAGTTTGAAGTGCTCGTAAATACGGATTGGCCACTCTCTGACTATGTGCTATTGAGGCCTTCCACGGAAGAGCTGTGCAGAAACTCTTGCATGGAAGATTGTATGTGTGCTGTTGCCATCTTCAGAGCAGGCGACAGTTGTTGGAAGAAGAAGCTACCTCTCTCAAACGGGAGAGTGGACAGTGGCCTCGACGGCGGGAAGGCGCTTATCAAAGTCAGGAAAGAGAACACCCTGCCGGTGCCGGCTAATAGGTTGCCAATCCCAGAAAAGGAGAAGAACAAGGATAATGTAATCCTAATTGGGTCAGTGCTTCTCGGTGGCTCTGTCTTTGTTAACGTAATATTAGTTGCTGCAGTTTGCGTGGGCTTTTCCTTAGTTTACCGCAAGAAAGTTCAAAAGATAATCACGAATAGCAGTGTTGTGGACACGAATTTGCGCTGTTTTACTTACGCAGAGCTTTTGGAAGCAACAGATGGGTTCAAGGAAGAATTGGGAAGGGGGGCTTTCGGTGTTGTTTATAAAGGAGTAGTCCAAAGGGGTTCTGCCCTGCTTGTCGCAGTCAAGAAGTTAAATAATGCATTCCAGGACACTGAGAGAGAGTTCAAGACTGAAGTGAATGTGATTGGGCAAACCCATCACAAGAATCTGGTTCGATTGCTGGGATTCTGCGATGAAGGGCCACATCGATTGTTGGTATATGAGTTCTTAAGCAACGGCACCTTGGCGGGTCTTCTTTTTGGAGAGCTGAAACCTACTTGGAATCAAAGAATCCAAATCGCCATTGGAATTGCTAGAGGTCTATTGTATTTACATGAAGAGTGCAACACTCAGATTATCCATTGTGATATAAAGCCTCAGAATGTACTTCTTGACAATTATTACAATGCTAGGATATCTAACTTTGGATTAGCAAAACTTCTTGGGTTCGGACAAAGCCAAACACTCACCAGCATCAGAGGAACTAAAGGGTACGTTGCACCTGAATGGTTTAGGAACATGGCAATAACAGCCAAGGTGGATGTGTATAGCTTTGGTGTGATGCTTCTAGAGATAATTTGCTGCAGACGAAGTGTAGAGATGGAAGCAAAGGAAGAGCATAAAGCAATTTTGACTGATTGGGCTTATGATTGTTATAGAGAAAGAGCATTCGATGCTTTGGTTCAATATGATGAGCAAGCCTTGGATGATATGAAGAATTTGGAGAGGTTTTTAACAATTGCCTTATGGTGTATTCAAGAAGATCCATCTATTAGACCTTCCATGAGAAAGGTTATACAGATGCTGGACGGAGTTGTTGATGCACCTATTCCACCATGCCCATTCCCTTTTACTAAATAAAATAGGTGAAACCGGCATAGATTAGGTCCTATAGTCATGCATTTATTTTATGATCCTTTACAAGTTTTATTACTCCTACGTGTTTTATATTATTCTACTTATCATATTGTGATGTTTAATCTTATTTTGAGTCTTTGATCTCATGATGATTTTTTTCCTCCTTTCTATACTATTATAATCTTCTTTTCATTTCATCATGAGTCTTTCAAGTTATCATAATTCCATTTTGAGTCTTTTATCTCATCTTGTACTTTTAACTATATTGTTGATCTTTTACCTATTGATGGGTCCTGAAATCAGTTACAAGGTATATTCATCTTTTTGGGATAACTTGAAATTTTGTAAAATTTTATTTGCTTCATTATAGGTTTTATTTGGGTGCTTGGTGTTGGGTCTCATCATTATTCTCCTTTTTGCGTTGGGTTTTAAATTTAATCACCATTTTGTGCTAAGTTTCATCATGATTCACTCTTTTGCATTAGTGTCCATATTTAATTACCTTGATATGTTGAACTTAATTTTTTTCTTTTTTACAAGAAAGCCAATATTACAGTGGAATAGAAAGACATGTGAAAGTACACCATGAAAAGTGCAATGGATATCTAAAAGTAAGTCTCTAAAAATAGTTTTAATATGATTACTAAAAATTCATTATCTAACTCATTATTTTATAAGTAGAATATTTAATATTTTTTTAAGTAACGTGAAATTTATTACTCAATACACCTCCCACCATAATAATCATATCATTAAACTATCATAGAGTTGAAGTACATGAACAATATTTTAGACTTAGTTAATAGGAGCCTATTGAAGTATTAAGAAAAATTTTAGTTTTCTTAGCATATCAAAAAGTTAGTTATTCATTGAAAAAATTGATTCAAAGATTTGGTTAAACTTATTGTCTTATAAAAATAATGTTTAATAACTTCTTTAATAATATAAAACTTATTACTCATTAGTTTTATATCAATTAGAGTCTTAAGTTAAAAATTGTTTCATATGAAGTCAAAATTGTATTTAAGAATAAAAGTATCATTTTATCAATTAAAGTTTCATGCTAGTACCCATTTTAACTTTAAGTGAGAGATTGTTAAATATGAAATTAAAATCAGAATCAAAAGTAAAAGTATAACTTTATTAATTGAGATCTTTTTCTATATTATCAACAAATATGACGTTTATTCAATCATAACCTCAAGTTCATGTCTAACAGAAAAACAAAAATAAAAAGGTTTCGAGATATTTTGACTCATCATGTCCCCTCTGCGTGTAAACGAAGCAATAACCGGTCAAATATGTTTGATTTGAACTTCAATGTCGGACTAGACGTTAACGCGTCTTGTCCTTTCAATTCACACTGTGGTGCAGTAGCGTGGTTTCCCATCTGTCTTTATTCATCTTTGTCTTGTTTGCTACTGGCATTGGTTGAACACTTCGATTTCTTTTAGACTTTTAAGCCACGGAGTGACTTTTATACGTCAGGGGAGCTGCATTTGACTAGTCAAATGGCCATCACTGCCGTCATTATTAAGGTCTCTAAGTTTTGGTGGGAACTACCGCATGCATGTGTTTTTGGTGTTCAGGTGCCAAGGGAGTTGCTTGTTTGAAGGGGGTCATGATTGAAATGATCCGGTGGTTTTCATGGAAGCATCAATAAGCTTTCGCCTTCAAGAAGGCCGGATGGTTGTCCATGGCTACTGAGCCGCCCAGCTTGACTGACGATGCATTTTGTTTGGCTTAATAATCATTTTTAGAACTGGATTTCTCCCTCCATCTCAACGCAATTCCAGCTATGGCTTCAGTTCTGGCTCAAAATGTGGTTTGGTTGCTGCTTCTTCTCCCGATTTCCACTGTTGCTCAGACGAATGGTAGCTTGAAAGTGGGCGATTCCCTCTCTGCAGCTGATAACTCCTCATGGGTTTCTCCTTCTGGTGATTTTGCCTTCGGCTTTCGCCCCCAAAACTCAGGTCTATTCTTGCTCTCCATCTGGTATGACAAAATACCAGACAAAACCATAGTTTGGTATTCGGATCAAGGTCAGCTTGCTCCGAGGGGATCAAAAGTGGTGCTGAATACAAGCGGGCTCGTGGTAACTAGCCCTCAGGGGGCAGAGTTATGGACTTCTCCGGGCGTTAATGGCACTGTTGCCGCCGGTATGATGAACAATACTGGGAACTTTGTTCTCTTGGATAGCAGCAGCAACGAGATATGGCAAAGCTTCGACTATCCGACTGATACAATCTTGCCTTCACAGACCGTCAACGGCCTATCTTCTCGACAATCAGAGACCAACTTCTCCCAAGGAAGGTTCGAGATACGCTTCAGCCAAGACGGAGATCAGAATGGTGACCTTGTGCTCAATACCATCAATTTTCCCTCTCCTGAACCTGCGAACCCTTTTACTGTGGTTGATGGCAATGCAATTGGGCTTCAATAATTCAGGTTACATATCTGTTCTAAAAGAGGACGGTGAGTTTACCAATATTCTAGAGCTAACTGTCCCGACAGGGAACTACTATTTTAGAGCAACTCTCGAGTTTGATGGAATTTTCGCTGTGTATTCTCGTTCAAAGACTTCCACAGGCAATGAAGGCTGGAACCGTATCTGGTTTCGACCAGACAATATTTGCTTGGCTATTTTTGTTGATGAAGGTCCTGGCGCTTGTGGGTTTAACAGCATCTGTAATCGCCGAACGGATAAAAGGCCGAGATGTGAGTGCCCGACAGGATATTCGTTAATCGATCCAAATGATCCATATGGAAGCTGCAAGCCAGACTTCATACAGGGATGCAAAGAAGATGAACTTGGTGACAAAGGTGACCTATATGGCGTCGAGGAACTTACAAATGTTGATTGGCCAAAAGCAGATTACCTCAAGTTGAAGCCTATTAGTGAAGAGGATTGCAGAAGTTCCTGCCTGCTTGATTGTCTGTGTGCGGTTTCCATATTCACTGATGGCAATACCTGCTGGAAGAAGAAACTACCGCTCTCAAATGGGAGATTCAGCCAGGACTTTTCCGGGAAGGCTTTCATCAAAGTTAGGAAAGAGAACTCAACACTACCTGGTCCTCCTTTTCGGAATCCAGGCTATGAGCCAGGGCAAAAGAAGGACCAGGAGAGTTTGATACTGACGGGTTCAGTGTTTTTGGGTTGCTCTGTTTTAGTTAACTTTCTATTGATTTGCACTGGTTGTTATGGTTTTTTCTTCGTTTACCAGAGGAAAATTAGAAAACGTAACCGTAGTGGTAGTGCCTTGGAAATGAATTTACGTTGTTTCTCATATGAAGAGCTTCAAGAAGCCACATATAGGTTCCAGGAAGAACTGGGAAGGGGAGCTTTCGGCACTGTTTATAAAGGAGAAATAAATATGGGTTCTAATGTCATTGTTGCGGTGAAGAAGTTACACATGGTTGCACCAGAGAGTGAGAAGGAATTCAAAGCTGAAGTGAACATAATTGGTAAGACCCATCACAAGAATCTGGTAAGATTGCTTGGGTTCTGTGACGAAGGAATGCACCGGCTTCTAGTTTATGAGTTCTTGAGCCATGGTAGTTTAGCAGGTTTTCTTTTTGGAGATCTGAAACCAAATTGGAACCAAAGAATCCAAATTGCTTTTGGGATTGCAAGAGGGATTCTGTATCTACATGAAGAATGCAGCACGCAGATAATCCATTGCGACATAAAGCCTCAAAACGTACTTCTTGATGAGTATTTTAATGCTCGGATTTCTGACTTCGGATTAGCAAAGCTTTTGATGATGGATCAGAGCCAAACTCAAACTGCCATTAGAGGAACAAAAGGGTATGTTGCACCTGAGTGGTTTAGGAATATGTGTCAGTCACGGCTAAAGTTGATGTCTACAGCTTTGGAGTCATGCTGCTGGAAATCATTTGCTGCCGGAGAAGCGTGGATACGGAGTCTGGGAGTGAGGACAAAGCAATTTTAACTGATTGGGCTTATGACTGCTTCCGGGAAGGAACATTAGATGTGTTGGTGGACTATAACATGGAGGCCTTGCATGACATGAAGAAGCTAGAGAGTCTTGTCAAGACTGCCATTTGGTGTATTCAAGAAGATCCAAATCTTAGACCCTCCATGAAGAAGGTTATGCAGATGCTAGAAGGAGTCGTTGATGTCCCTGTTCCTCCATGTCCATCTCCTTTTACGACTACAATCACGGGGATTTGAAACCAGCAGTCAACAAAGCAGGCGGAAAGAGAACTCGTCTCCTTGCATTCGCTTTGTGTGAAGTTTTCTGTCTTCTGAAATCTTTTTTCCGAAGTGCAATTTGCATATTCATTTGTCAAGGTGGGGGTTAGGTGTGTTCATGAAGAACCGTGTTAGACCCGCTATTAGGAGTTAATGTTCGTGTTCCACCATGTCCATCTCCTTTTTAGAACTGCAGAAGTTGCAGCCAGGATTTATCAGGTCACACTGATAGATTTGCTGTCAGCTTTGTGTTCATCATTAGGTGAGTAATCTGTAGTTTGTGTTCTCCAACGCCCTAATAATTCTGTTTTACCATTAACAAAGGAAATCAAGCCACTAGGTTAGAAAAATTACAGCTGAGCTCCATGAATGTAAGAATGATTTATCTCAAACCATGTAAAATCTTATTATTCGTTTGTGATTGTTATTTACGTTTACTACTTGATACATATTAAAAACCTAATTGTTGTATCAAAGCTTACTTTGTACCTCGTAAACTGGTATCAAAATTTTCTCAAACTGTTGTTTGCCGCGTGATTCACGATAATCTTCCACATAGAACTTTCCTTCATGTTTTCCTGCAAAGCATCTTCGACTTGTCATGGCCGCATGAACCTACTTTCGGTGCATTTTTCCAAGTCCAGCATAAATTGACTTTCTGATTACGTTTAACCAAATAGCAACTCCGAACTTTTGGGTTCGGAGTTATTATTATTGTCTCAAATATATTTAGACAATGAAAGAATTATGTTAGATGGTTAAAAAAGTGAATGAAATGTGGATGTCGAAGACAAGAATCTCTAGTTCTTGGATCTTCAGCGTAGGCCTCTGAATGCACGAAACGTGGACGACAAAAACGTTATACTTTGGGACTGTGAACCTTGTAGTTTCAGTTGTTGCCACTTCTAGTCGCTAGTGTCGCGCAGGCTTTGAACAAGCCTAATGGTTTTTGTTATGTACAAAATATCATCTTGAGGAAAAAATATTGATAATCTGGATCTTCAAAAATATGATTTACTACTTCAAGAATCAAATCCTTAGAGATACAATGAATGGATAAATCTTCAGCCTAATCTTTGCCATGTTTCTCTTTCTTATATCGCTATTCTTTTATTTGCCTTTGGAAACTCAGGTTTTCTCTCTTACTTTATTTTCTCCATCTTTTCTACGATCTATAGATCATAAGCTTGGCAATTCTGTCACGGGGATCGATTTTTACTCTTTTGGAAATTTGGCAACAGAAAATTTTATTCTATTAGCACTAATTCTCAATAAAATAGCGAGAAGTAAGATTTATTAGGAATAAGTAATAGTCAAAGAATTTCTTTTGGAGGGAATGCTGATTAACATGTACCTTCATATGTTCTATCATTTCCTGGGATAAGGATATTTCACTTGTTTTTCTTATGGAGCACTTAAGTGAAACCTGGCTGATTTAGATGGAAATAATCTGCAAAAGGTACTGTGATAATTCACAGCCACCATAGGTCCTGCTAATTGATGGGAAAAACGACGTATAAAGTTTCCCACTTTGATTGAACCTATGAGGAAATATTAAAACACCAATGATGTATTCGAATCACAAGTAAAATAATCAAATCACAGTCAACACAAAAGAATTTCTACGTGGAAAAACTCCTTCAATGTGAAGGATAAAAAAAACCACGGGACCGATCACGGAGTCCACCCAAATCTCTACTATATCAATTGTTAGGATACAACCCAATCAAGTCCTTAACAATAGCAACAGGACAAAGATTTACTGATTCAACAACAATAGAATCACCAATAAATAGTGAAGAACAAGTTGTAAACAACAACTTAACCAAGAAAAGTTGGAGAAATATCACCCAGATTTTCGACCACAATCTGCTGACTTCAAGAGCTCCAAACGACGATCCAACCGTTCACAATGAAGAACACCCAATCCCGAACCTGCTGACAAAAAATCAGCTCAATCGGACCACGGATCGTCCTTGATCAAACGTTTGATCAACTGCTGCGCAGGGCCTCTAATTCCTGCGAAATTTTGCTCTTTTCTTTTCTCTCTCTCTCTTTTTTTTTTTTTGACGGCCACTCACCTCTTCTCTTAAAGAAAAAACCCTATATTTTTTCTTTTAAACCTTAGGGCCACATTACCCTAATTGGACCCAATAATAAGTCCCCGAATATGGGCTAGACCAACCCAACAATTCTCCCCCTCCAGCCCAAATGAGGGAGATTCCATATGTTCATTTCTCAAGCACAATCCAAACCGGCCTCATGCCGACAAAACTCAAACTTTTCTCGCCATAGAGCCTTTGTCATCATATCAGAACCATTATCCTCAGTATGTACCTTTTCAAGTGCAACCTCTTTGGTTTCCATTATATCTCGTATCCAATGATACCTTACATCAATATACTTTGACCTTTGATGAAAAGTAGAGTTCTTAGCAAGACGTATAGCACTTTGACTATCACAAAATAACACATACTTTTCTTGCACGAAACCAAGTTCTTTTATGAATTCCTTCATCCAAAGCAACTCTTTACATGCTTCCGTTGCTGCAATAAATTCTGCTTCTGTTGTAGATAGAGCAATACATTTTTGTAATCTTGATTGCCATGCCACAGCTTCCCCTGAAAATTTAATCAAGTAGCCTGAAGTAGATCTTCTATTATCAATATCTCCTGCCATGTCAGAATTTGTATATCCCACAAGAATAGGCTTATCACTCCCAAATGAAAGTTTCAAACTAGAAGTGCCTCGAAGATACCTTAAAATCCACTTCACTGCATTCCAATGTTCTCTTCCAAGATTAGAAGTAAATCTGCTAACTACTCCAACTGCATGAGCTATATCTGGCCTTGTACAAATCATTGTATACATTAAACAACCAACAACCGAAGCATAAGGAACTCTTTCCATATCTTTTCTGTCTTCCTCATCTGTAGGACATTGTTTCTTACTAAGCTTAAAGTGTGTAGCAAGAGGCGTGCTCACCACTTTAGCTTTATCCATACAAAACCTCTGAAGCACTTTCTTAATGTACTCCTCTTGAGACAACCACAACTTCTTGGCTTTTTTGTCACGACTAACTCTCATACCAAGAATTTGCTTCACTGAGCCTAAGTCTTTCATTGAGAATGACTTACTTAACTCCTGCTTCAACTTTTCAATTCTTGCAGCATTCTTACCAACTATAAGCATGTCATCTACATAAAGTAGTAGAATGATAAAATCATCATCTGAGAACTTCTGCACAAATACACAATGATCAGAATTTGTCTTCTTATAGGCTTGCTCCCCCATAAAAGACTCAAATTTTCGATACCATTGTCTCGGTGCCTGTTTTAAGCCATATAAACTTTTCTTTAGCTTGCAAACATAGTTCTCTTTACCTTTTTCTTTAAAACCCTCTGATTGCTCCATATAAATTTCTTCATTTAGGTCACCATGAAGAAAAGCAGTCTTTACATCCATTTGCTCAATTTCAAGATCAAGACTGGCAGCCAATCCCAAAACCACTCGAATTGAGGACATTTTCACAACAGGTGAGAAAATCTCATCATAATCAATTTCCTTTTTTTGACTGAAACCTTTAACAACTAGTCTGGCTTTGTATCGGGGTTGTGAAGAATTTTCATCATGCTTCAATCTATAAATCCAACGATTCTTCAAAGCTTTCTTGCCTTTAGGCAATGTCACCAACTCAAATGTTTGATTATCATGCAAAGATTTCAACTCATCTTGCATTGCATCAACCCATTTTTTCTTATCCACATCCTCTGCTGCTTCTTCAAAGCTCTCAGGCTCACCTGCATCAGTCAACAATACATACTCCTCAGTAGAGTATCTAGAGGATGGATGGCGACCTCTAGTAGACCTCCTCAATGGTGGAACTGAAGATGGATTCTGCTGAACATCAACAACATTATCTGTCTGAGTATCACTATTATCTGCACCCTGTTGGTCATTCTGAACTTGATCCTGAACATCATGCCGAATATCACTTTCAACTTGTTCTGGCAACTGTTGCTGTAAATCATTTGAAGGAATTAGATCAATATCAATACCAATCTTAGAGCCTTGTGACATATTCTTCTCACTCTGGCCAATATCTATCATATTTTGATTCTCAAAAAATACAACATCACGACTCCTCACAATTTTCTTCACAGCTGGATCATAACACCTGTAGCCAAATTCATCAAAACCATAACCAAGAAATATACATTCTTGTGTCTTGACATCTAACTTAGACCTCTCATCTTTTGGAATATGAACAAATGCTTTGCAACCAAATACTCTTAGATAGTTATAGGAAACATCCTTGCCAAACCAAACTCTATCTGGCACATCACCATCTAAAGCAACAGTTGGAGATAGATTGATAACATAAGCTGCTGTAAGTAATGCCTCACCCCAAAATGTCTTTGGTAGGTTAGCATTTGAAATCATGTATCTAACTCTCTCAACCAATGTCCTGTTCATTCTTTCCGCTATACCATTCAATTGAGGTGTTTTTGGAGGTGTCTTCTGATGTTGAATACCATGTTGCCTACAATACTCATCAAATGGTCCAATGTACTCACCACCATTGTCTGATCGAATGCATTTCAACTTCTTTCCAGTTTGCCACTCTATTGAAACTTGAAACTGCTTAAATACATCTAGCACTTGATCTTTTGACATCAAAACATAAACCCAAACCTTTCTTAAGTAGTCATCAATAAAGGTCACAAAGTAGGATGCTCCACCAAGCGTCCTCGGGTTGACTGGGCCACAAACATCTGAGTGTACTAACTCCAAGAAATCTGATTTTCTTGAAGGAGGGTGACTATAGAATGAAACTCTTTTCTGTTTTCCAGCTAAACAATGTGCACACTTCTCAAGTTTTGCACTCTTAATCCTAGATAACAAGTTCTTCTTTGCCAACACATTCATGCCCTTCTCACTCATGTGACTTAATCTTTTATGCCATAAAGCACTTGCATTTCCATCTTCCACTACATTACAAGTGTTCTTGGAAATCTTGGCCTGAAACAAATACAAAGAAGACTCTTTCTTGCCTCTAGCCATAACTAATGAACCCTTAGTAAGTTTCCATTGTCCATTATTGAAGATATTGCAAAAACCTTCATCATCAAGTTGTCCGGTAGAAATCAAATTCAAGCGAATTTCTGGTACATGTCTAACATTCTTGAGAACCAACTTAGATCCATTACGAGTCTCCAAGCATACATCTCCCATACCTGCAACTTTAGCCAAGCAATCATTACCCATCTTCAATGTGCCAAAGTTTCCAGGAGTATAAGAAGTAAAGAACTCCCTCTTGGAAGTAATATGAAGAGAAACACCACTATCAATTACCCAACTTGTCTCATTGCTTGCAAAATTCACATTATCATCATAGCACACAATAACAAGTTCATTAGTAGCTGCTGCAACTCGATCATTATCATTGTTGTCCTTTTTCTCCTCACTTTCATTAACTTTCTTCTTCTCATTTCTACCTTTACCATTTTTCTTTTCATTTTTCAGCTGGAAGCAATTTTTCTTGATATGACCCATCTTGCCACAATGATGGCACTCTACATTTTTATGCCATGATCTAGACTTACTTTGACTTTTGTTATAACCTCTCGGACCTCTACTATGACTTCTCCCCCTATTTTCAACAACCAAAGCTTCAGAATGAGACAAAGAACCCTGACTTTTTCTTCTCATCTCTTCATTCAAAATACTAGTCTTGGCAAAATCCATAGTGACAATTCCATCGGGAGCAGAGTTACTCACTGACATACGAAATGTTTCCCAAGATTCTGGTAAAGTACCAAGTAACCAAAGTCCTTGTACTTCATCTTCAAACTTCATATTCACGCCTGAAAGTTGATCTAACATTCCCTGAAACTCATTCAAATGATCAGATATGGATTGCCCATCTTTGTATTTCAAGCTAATAAGTTGCTTCATCAAATACATCTTATTATTTCCAGTCTTTCGAGCATACAAAGATTCAAGTTTGTTCCATAGAGTCCGAGCATGTGTTTCTTTACTAATGTGATTCAAAACATTCTCATCTACAAATTGTCGAATGAACCCGCATACAATTTTATGCTCAAGAGTCCAATCGGCCTCACTCATGTTATCTGGTCTAGTTTCACTAAACACCGGTAAGTGCCAACGCTTCACATAAAGCAAATCTTCCATCTTACCCTTCCAAATATGATAATTTCGTCCATTCAAACTAATCATCCTGTTAGTGCTTAGTTCCATCGTTCAATCAAATCCAAAGATAAAACAACCACAACCTAAGCTCTTGATACCACTCTGATGGGAAAAACGACGTATAAAGTTTCCCACTTTGATTGAACCTATGAGGAAATATTAAAACACCAACGATGTATTCGAATCACAAGTAAAATAATCAAATCACAGTCAACACAAAAGAATTTCTACGTGGAAAAACTCCTCCAATGTGAAGGATAAAAAAAACCACGGGACCGATCACGGAGTCCACCCAAATCTCTATTATATCAATCGTTAGGATACAACCCAATCAAGTCCTTAACAATAGCAACAGAACAAAGATTTACTGATTCAACAACAATAGAATCATCAATAAATAGTGAAGAACAAGTTGTAAACAACAACTTAACCAAGAAAAGTTGGAGAAATATCACCCAGATTTTCGACCACAATCTGCTGACTTCAAGAGCTCCAAACGACGATCCAACCGTTCACAATGAAGAACACCCAATCCCGAACCTGCTGACAAAAAATCAGCTCAATCGGACCACGGATCGTCCTTGATCAAACGTTTGATCAACTACTGCGCAGGGCCTCTAATTCCTGCGAAATTCTGCTCTTTTCTTTTCTCTCTCTCTTTTTTTTTTTTTTTACGGCCACTCACCTCTTCTCTTAAAAAAAAAACCCTATATTTTTTCTTTTAAACCTTAGGGCCACATTACCCTAATTGGACCCAATAATAAGTCCCGAATATGGGCTGGACCAACCCAACACTAATACCCCACCCTCTTCGCCTCTTGAGTAAACGAACCCCATGATATGCTTAAGACGTCATCTGCCTTCACTTCTCCCCCCTTCACTAACAAGCCCGTGTTCATATATTTTCTGCTGCTCACTTACAGTCACGGCCACAACCACGCCTTGAAGGTGGCAACATGAAGAGAAATATTCCAGTTAAAATGAGGTTCGGTGACCCGGAATTTTGAACTCGCCGGAGAAGAAGGAGATCGGCAGTTTAAAAAATGGCTTATGTTATTTCTCTCTCGATCAAAGATCTTTACACCGATTTCAGTCGGTTTTATATACAATTTCTAAAGAATCAAGGAATGAAAAATCAAAATACAGAATCAGATTCAAATTTAAGTTTGAATCGAGTTTTTCCCGGTCGCCTCATTTGCATCGCGATTTTCTGGTCGCGCGTTCACAATATGTGAACCTCAATTATGTCATTATCCTAAATACCAAGATCATTGGGGGTTGCTGCTGGACTTATTTTATTCCCATCAAAGCAGAACACGAAGTTTTGTAAGTCAAGCTTCACTTTATCCGCATACATTCTGAAAAGCCGCTCAAGGTTGTCATCCTGTGAGATTAGAAAAACTATACTTATAATTGAATGTTGTCGAACACATAAAAAAAAAAAAAAACATAGAGTAGTTTCTGAACAAATTAACTCGTGTTCTTAGCCAGGGCAAAAAAGGAAAATATATATACAATTGAAGAAAAAATTAGATCAAGCTATACATTACAGATAATCATCAAACTCTCTTATGATTTTTTGCTCATTCTGCCACAATTCATTATTGACGTGCACAAAGAACCTTACACCCTAGATTGATAACAGCCCTATGGTTCGAACCCATACGCTATCCAGCTGTTAGAGTACATTTCCTTAATTACACAGAAAAATAAATAATTTTTCTACAGTTACGAAACTAATTAACTGATATCCATAATAATCCATGTAAATAGCGGAAAGTTTTATGAATAGAATACAGCTAAACTTTAACTCTAATAGTTGTTATTGACAATAACTAGGAAATAATAAATAAATAAAAAAAGAAGAAATATACGGATTCTAGTGAGTAAATAAGTCTGAAGTTCCTGCATGTATTTATACCATGTACATGCGAAATTGCTTGACCCCATCTTTGTGCTGAACAAAAATAATTATCTTTGTTCTTTCACAAGGAGGCTCTGATGGTTGATCAGGGACAGCCTCCAAAGAAGGTTGCATTGAACTATCAAGTTCTCTTTTTACAGATTCCTCCATAGCTCGCAACACATCTTCAGTTGATTGTGCAAATGTGACGATTTCTTGCTTCTCCCACTTGTGGGCAAGGATGAAAAGTCGATTGCAATGATGTTAAAGGTGTCAATGAAACCACAAACAGAGATTTGAAGTGCTTATAGAAAGATAGTCCAGAAGTTAGCAAAATTTCAACCAGATAAATATAACAACTTGATAAATTGCCAATCCTTAAATGCCTACAGTAGGTTGTATAATCAACCCTTTGATGCATGAAACCTCTCAAAAGGAAAGCAAATTAAATTATTGGCTAGAATCTCAAGATTGGCATCTAAATTTCAAAACTACTTCATGAAATACAGATAAGAGGAACAACCGCTCTAGCAAATAAAATCAATTAATTGAAAACTCTGCTGACATCCCTGCTTCAAATGGCTCTTTTATGGCCTTGCCAATGTTGTTATGGCCAGTAAAAGGCTATGAGGATTAATGTTAACAACTGCACTTCAGCTATTGACTGAAGCTGAACTAAAGAATTGTTTTTGTTTTTAGGTCATCAATCCTAGATAATAAGCAGGTTGTAATGCAATCAAATTATACTAAACCAGCTTAAATCAATACCTTCATCTAACCTGCCCTTCCTAAACACACATAAAAAGACCTAATTAGTAGTAAAACCTACCAGTTTTGCGCCTAGAAAGTCAAGCTCCATATCCACCAAAACTATTAACAATGAAACAACATGTGAAAAAAAAAATGAAATAACATGTTAGTATTTGGTTATAATCATAAAAACGCAATAAGAAGAAAGCAAAAAGGGCACTATATTAATAGAAGAAAATTTTCATTATCAATTACACCTTAGAAAATTCTCCTTGACTTATACCTCAAAATACTTTGAACCCATGAAAAAAAAAGACAAATTAAAAACAAAGTCTTCTACAACACATTCAAAACAGGATATTTTTCACAAGAAAAGGCTCACCAATGGATCCATCTATATAAGCAACCGTAAATAGTTTTACTTTTTGTGCATGGACAAGGATGATTTGAAAAAGTCTTCTCACTCAGAATGGAATCCAATTTGACATTGGAGGGTGGAATGAAGAACTACAATAGATGATTAAAGTAATTAAAGGAAAGAATTTAGCTGCTAAATCTCTCAAGATATCTTTCTTAGCTTGTATTTATTGTATATGAGTTGAATGAAATAAAAGACTTTTTTAGGGAAAAACAGTTGATATTTCCATTCTCTTAGCAAAAATCAAAAAGGTAGTATGAGAGAGAACTTTTTTGTTTAGAAATATAAAATTCTCTCAAGGCAATATTATTTTGAGTAAGATTTAAAAGCTTTCAACCTCCATCTTTGCATAGATATGGTATGCCCTTATGCTTTTGTACTTCAATACTTATTAATACAAGTTACCTTTCCACCAAAAAAAAAAAATTAGTTTTACTTTCCTTTTCCTTGATGCAACAACGAAAGCTAACCAACTCTACAAGTACTCCCACCATAAATGTTTTATCTTAATACCTTTCTTCTTTTTATGTTTCTTATCCTTGTCATAATCCCTTAATCCGACAAGAGTGTCTTAGTAGCAACAAAAATTTGATTTGTTTATTACATAATGTGTAAGATCAGCAAGGTGTAATGGATTAAAGAGACCTAAGCTAATGCTCTTGATTCGATATTTTAATCTAAAACAACCTTTATTCTTGTCTGGAATTCGAAGTTGCTTTGTCCTTTGCCTCGACTACCTTTGTTTCTTTGAGTTTCTTCTTGTCACAATGCCTACACTCTTAACAGCATCAACATGCTGTATGAGATCTCCAAATTTCTATCTGATGAATCCCAAAGAAACAACAGAATTGGCTGTTGATTTAAATTGGAATCCTCAGCGTTTTACTTTGATAAGCCAAAAAGCATGCCAGCTTTGAAGGCTGCGTACTATGTCTACTATATAAAGGAAAAGTGCAGTGATTCCAAATGTTGAAAATATCATCGGGCATATTTTAAATTATTAAACTGTTAAAAAGTCCAAAGACATCACAGGATCGAAAACTATAGTTATTCTTTTCAACACTATTAATCTTGGATGTTGTTGGCTTTGTATGTCTTCAATTAACGTTAAGCTAAACATGTTGTAATCTGACATAGTATGTTTAGCATCTCTACTCTTACGCTTCAGCTTCTGTCCTCAAGAGAAATATTGAAATTGTGACGTACTCTGAATACTATCAACAAAACTTAAGAGTCTATATAAACATAGATTAGTGTGGGTTCAATTTCTGTAAATTGAACATAATGAATTAAACAACTAAATCTGTTCTACGTGAAGGTTACAAATCAACATCTTAATTCATTATTGGAAAAAATAAAATCAAAGCAGAACGATTTCTTTCCACTCCGCTTCTTTCCAAACTAGCCTCTTCAGATCGGTTGATTACGGAGGCCGAATCGCACCCAATCCATTGGTATTGGTAGAAACACAATCACAATGGAAGAATGTTACAACTTTTGGGATTAAGGTAGACTTGAGTTTATCTAAGAATTAGTTAGTCCACTAATCTAATGATGGGGAGATTTCTTCTTCAAGCAAATATGTAGTAAAAAAAGCCACAAAATAGAGTTTGATATCAAAGGTTCAATGGCATGGCATTAGATAGGTCTTCTTAAATTAATGCTATACTTACCTTGGTTCTTTATAGGTTTGCATATTGCTGCAAAGGAGTTTATCATGATCTTCAACTAATTAATAAAAAAGTAGATTGGTATGATCTAATTTGGAATGATGATATCTGCAAATATAATTTCATTAGTTGGCTAGTTTGTCAAGACTGACTTTCTGTACTAAATTGAATGGTACGATGACTTCCTTTAATTAAGTTATACTATGATTTTTGTCAATCTTAGGTTGAAAATAAGAGTCATCATTTTTTTTAATGTCCATGGATAGATGGTTTGGAAGACTATCCTTACTCATAATGGAATCCAATGCCATATTAGAGGATGGAATGATTAATTGCAATGGATGATCAGAGCAACTACAAAAAAAGATTTGGCTACAAAATTTCTTAAAATACCTTTTTTAGCTTACATTTATTATATTTAGGCAGAACAAAATAGAAAAAAATTTCAAAATAGAACAGTTGTCATTTCAATCTTGTTAGCTAAAGTAAAAAAAAAAATCGTTCGAGAGAGAGCTTATTTGTTTCAAAATATAAAATTATCACAAGGAAATGTCATTTTGAGTGAGATTTAAAGGCTTCTAACTTTCATTTTTTTTTTTTTGTAGTTTTCGTAATTCTTCTAATGCTAGGGTATGCCTCTATGTTTTTGTACATTATTTTTTAATAATGTTAACTTACATTTCTACCAAAAAAGAGAAGTAGAGCTTGTGGTATGATGCATTCTAACTTTTTAGAATGAAGTTGTCCATACCAAAATATATTTTTTAAGAAAGAAAAGAATATGCAAATATTTACCTACCAATCATCAATTAAATGACAAGAGTTAATATTTATCATAATTGAATCTTTATAAGAAAATGGATTACTCCTTTGATCTTGAGATATCTTAAAAGGTTTATTTTTGTGTGGTAAGTTTAGTTCTCAAGCTAATGCTTTAAGGACTTTTTAAATTTTGTTCTAAGGGGAAAAGAAAAAGAAGAGAAAATTCTACAGTCCTATAGCCTTATCGAATTTCAACATATTAGATAGAAACTCAATAAATAGAAGCAAAATACGAAAAGTCGAAAAAATGAACAACAAAATCTTCATGCCACAGAGAGTAAAATTCTGACAAAAGCACCCCTTCACAGAGGAAGAAAATCAACCACCACTAACAATTGTTTACTTGACAACAGTTACAGCTTAGAAATGGACAATGATTCAAAGCCTTGATTTGTTCAATTCCCTTCCTCGGCCTTCCTTTTCTATCAATCAATTCTTGAGCCCGGTATCTCCCATCCTTAAAAGGCATGTTTATGTGGCGCAAAAAGAGATTTAAAGCCATATGATACATAAATCAAGAGATTATTCTGTAAATCTATAAACAGAATAAGTGGGAGAGTAGCCAAGGCAGTTATAACAGCTGGGATGCCTATGGTTCTACTTTGGTAAACCAAAAAACATGCTGCACAGGAGGAGAGGATGATTGCTAGTAATGAAATGTTGAGGATAATTAGTCCGAACTGTAACCTTCTAGCTAAATATGCCACGAAACCCTCTATCCTATACCGAGAAACAAGAACTGTGAAGAAAATTAATACTGATGTTGAAGAGAACATTAATGCAATGGCATTTAATATGAAAAATATGAAGAATAGATCACTTCTCAAGCAAATAGGAGTGCAGTTGTCTTGATTGTTTCCACCTGGAACAGCGATGGTTGCCGCAAAGGATACAGTGGCAATCAATGTTGCTAGTATTGTTGAATTTTTTGCAACATCTCTCATCCATTTTTACTCGTCCGTTTGTAATTCTTTATGTGTTTTTATAAATAGAGCATGAGGTGTTAGGCCGTCTGAATTCTTCAGTTTTGCATGTCCAGGTGGTATCATGACTTCAATCTCCTACAATACACAAGTTGTTATTGAATAGTAAAGACTTGAGCATCTTATATGTAACTAAAAGAGAGGAAATATGAAAAAAGGATGCTACCTTACAAAAGGAAAAAGAAAAGGCTACCGATAATGCTTATATATATAATGAAAATAATTGCAAATTTAAGTGTACATTTGAATATATCAAATATAAAAAATGGTTTATGTCATTACAATTTATCAAAGTACTTTAGGAAATAAATTTTATTTAAAGATTGTATGACATCTAATAAGATTACTTTCTCAGTTCAAAATGATCTGAATAAACTGGTCATTTGCTAACATATTAGATATAAGTACTTGAAAAATAGTTACATATATGTAGATAAGAAAGTTTAGGTAGCCAAAAAAAACTCACGAGATTTCAAGTATCTTTTCCAGCTTGATAGCTCACTTGTCCTACCATTGCACCAGATTTTTCTGCCAAACATCCTCGGCAGTTGCCAATTCTGGATTATTTGCTAGAATTTCCAATGCTACATCTGTTCATTGCCAAGGACGTCAAAGTAAAATATCCGGCATTTTGATGAAATTTCAATTATATTGGTTTCTGTCTAACCAAAGTTCTTATTATGTCTTGAAACAATTGTAAAGTAATTGTCTCAAATTTACAAGTGAGATGTAGAACATACCATACATATCCACAATAATTGCTGCAGTAAGGACGTTAATTCGACTAAGAGAACCCGAAGCTTCTAACGGAGTCACAGCCAATAGATAGGGCACCATCGTTTTCTACGGCTGATAATTGCATAGTAGATTGGTAGAAATCTAAAATTATTACTGATGGAGGGCAGTGTGTGATTCATCTTTATCATCTTCTTGGCAGAATCCATATTTCCTTATAGAGCAGCATATAAGAAGGCTGTGCTTCCATTATCAGTTCTCAGTGTTAAGTCTCTCTCAGTCATCCGTTTCATCACTTCTGCAAAAGCAGCGTGTTTTCTTGCAGCTGCATTGTGAAAAATTGTCTCGCCGTCTCCAGTTACGCGTACTCGAACAGCGTGTGGATATCTCTGAAGTATAGACTCAGCAGCTTGCCAATCACCTTCTAAGGCAGCCTTTCTGAGGCGAACCTTCTCTCGGATGGGAATATTTTCTTCCGCCATGACTTTTTGGAAAAAATGAAATATTAGAGAATCTTCTAACAGTACATATTTCCTCAAGACATGAAACACAAGAACTTACTCTCAGTAGTTTTCCGAGGTATGTCAGAACTGGGCTCCTTTGTTTTCGACAGGCTTTCCGTAGCTACGTTGGAGTTTGGTTGCTCTGCATCCGAGCCAATTTCTACAGAAATATCTGACTTGTCTTCGGGTATGCTGATACGATTCTCTTCCATCTTTATATTCCCTGGTTGTGATAGACGGAAAATGATTTAACACATGATTAGAACAGAAAATAATTAATTATGTTAGTAGATGAATAATAATAGTAACAAAAATTGTCTGCTGCGAAATATCTTAAATTTATGGAGAATGATTACTGGAAATCTAATTGTGTTAAATACTAGAGATTTTCCTTTAGAATGTTACTGTATGAAAGAACACTAGAGATAGAAGGACAAACCCCTAAAGCTGAGATGCTAACAAAGTTGATTGAATGTGGCGTATGATATAGGCATCCCATGGTATTTCTTTAGGTATAATATTCACTAAATGTTTTGTTAAACATTCTACTTTTTCAGGGATTCAAGTGATATTTAAAAATAAAAAAATAAAAAAAAAATAAATACAAACAAGCCAACGTTGATCAGGAAAGGCAAAGCAACGTCATTTTCATGACACGATTTTATCATCCTTTAGATTATAATAAAAAGAAAAGGACAGTAATGTCATCATACATACATCCACTATTCCTCCAGATAATTGATGATTTGATTCTTGCTAAGGTCTTTAAAAAAAATATCTGATTCCCTTTCTTGAAAATGAACATCTAAGAGAAAAAGTATCCAGATAAGCACAAAATATGGAAGACCCTTTCCTTGTTTTTCATTAGTTCATGGCTTTCTAGGCCACCAATTGCAGACTTCGCAATTTTCCACGCGAGACTATTCAATTAGTTCTAGAATATAAGATTCCCTTAAGGAACATAGTCTCATATCAGAATGGTACAAAACATTATAGCTCTTAGCTTATTAATCAACTTTTGAGTTAGACTCTAGGCATTCTAACCGATATTAGTCTAAGTTAATTGACCCACTTCAACATAATTACCTTTTTATTATTACCCATATTACAACAGTTTGTCTATGTACTAACTTTGGATTAAATTTTGAACCTTTGGGACTCTACCATCTCATCGTTAGTTCTCGACCAATGCGCGTCAATGGTAAGCCGTAGTGGCCAGCATACCCCCAAAGGCAGACTCAAACACGGAACCTCTTTAATTCTTACGCCAGGTCCTACACGGTAGAAACTATTCTCATAATGAACCTGGCTGTTTGGCTCAATTCAATGTCTTTGCTCCTCCATTGTTCTGTCCACTCACTAGATGCCATGTTTTGTTAAAACAACGTAGAGTTAGTCCAATTGTGTTTTAACTTTGAATCCTTAACTTTTATCACCTATATTAAAGCTCCTAAATACAGAACATCCATCAAAGGTGTTTAGACAAACTTTTAGACTGAAAATTATTCACGCAAACACCACTCAAATTTTGAAATTTAACTGCAAGGATTTTGTCTTGCTTTTACGTACTTATAGCAAGAATGGTTGATTTAGTTTTTAAAAGATACGTAAAAATGAGTGAGAATATATTTCAATAGATAAAATTAAGGTTAAAAATAAGTTCAAAACTTATTTGATGAAATACTTGGTGACGCGTTTAACATTTAATGAAATACTTGGTGAGATCTTCGATATAAGTTCAAAACTTAAATATTATCAAACAAAATTTTCTTTGTATAGTTCTTAAGAATTTATCTTTAATACTAAAAGTTAGAATTCAGATTAAATTAGAAAATCTTGATTACTTCCGTAAGGACAACGGCCAAACATGACATCAACGAAGCACGTCGTGATCTTTACCAATGGCAAGTCTCTGAAGTTGTCGTTCTGCAACTTTGACGAAAATATCATTTGAAAATTCTGCTCATTATTTTCAAACTTGGGAATTTAATGGAAGAAGACCATATGAAGTGGTCCGGGTTGAAACTTGGGTTGAAAATATGAACGCGAATTTCTCAGTCACAAAAAAAGAAGGAAAGAAAAGCAGTTTTATTTAAATCTAGTGTAAAAATGGCCTTTTAAAAAATCTTTCTTATTTTTGTTACTATAACTTAGCAAACTAGTATTGGAAGATGGTTCAATTATCATATAAGAAAAAGACTTGAGAACTACTATTATTTTATATTATAAGTCTATCCTTGGTAGTGCTAGAAGTATCTTCATGGAGATGTAAGTACACTTCTTAATAGAATACAACGTTATGCTGGAAGATTGAATGAAAAATTGTAATAGATGATCAAAGTAACTAAAAGGAAGATATTTGGTTGCAAAACTTCTATATACAACTTTTTTAGTTTACATTTGTTATATATAGGTTAGACATAATAGAAAGACAATTTCAAAAGAAAAAAATTGATATCTCAATTTTATTAGCAAAGTAAGAAAAATTGTTTGAAGGAGAACTTCTTTCTTTTAAAATATAAAATCTTCTTAATGAAATGTCATTTTGAGTAAAATTTGAAGATTATCAACTTCTATTTTTTCATAACTTTCAAAAGTCTTGTAATATTGAAGTATACTCTTATACTTTATACAATAATTTTTATTAATGTAAATTTAGTTTTTTACACAAAAAATTAGGATAAAGTAGAGGAGATCATAATAATTGAGGAAATCAAAAGAAAAAGTAACAAGTGTGATTAATTAATCAAGAGAGTGGGATTTGGTTTGGATTTGTTGGCCACAATTATTCTTCATTATTAAGTTCCTGAACTGGTGCTATTCATAGGAATAGCTATGAGTGAACAAGTTAATATAACATGGAATCAGTTCTTTACGGTGGGCTGCGTGATTTCCGGTGGCTTAATTTCATAAATTTAAATTAAATAATACTTAGATTTGTAGGCCACAATTATTCTCCATTAAAATTCTTGAGTTAGTTTTTAAATTAGGTATTTAAGTCTTCTAATGTGGTATTTTTTCATCGCTTTCCAAGCCATTGATTGTAGTTTCAATGAAAATACTCCACAATATTCTATGCAGCTAGTCCTAGAATATAAGACTGCTGAAACCATATATCTAAACCGGAAGTTTAAATAAAAAAATTTCTTTTAATTCATTCATTAACTTTTAAATTAGAATTTAAGTATTTTCATGTAATATCGCGACAGCGTCTTTAGTTCTCGAAAACGCTAGTCAATGGTAAACAACACTCCATTGGCGGCCTCAGTCAAGGAACTTCTTTCTTCTTCCACCAAGTCATAGACTGAAGAAATTATGCTCCGAATGGCCCATGGCTATTTGGGTCAATTCAATGTCCCTTCTCCTCGTTGTTTTCTCCACTCACTGGATGTGATGTTTGGAAAAAATAATGTAGAATTCATCAAACAACATTTTAACTTCGATTCCTTAGCTTCCATCACTGTCCCTCCTCCTCGCTGTTTAGACAACTTTGATTCATAAAAGCTGTTTAGAAAAATTCTTAAACAGCTTAGCCACGTAAACCCTACTCAAATCTCGAAATTTAACTGCATGGATTTTCTCTTGTTTTTATGAACTTATAGCATGAATAGTGAATTTAGTTTTTAAAATACTTGACAATGAATGACAATATATCAATACATAAGCTTAACGTTAAAAATGAGAAGATTTTTCCTTTTATTTTAAATTTTACTTTAAGAATCTTTTCTTTTAACTCTTATCCTATATACAAAACAAAATAAAGCAATGAAGACAAGTTTTGTTCAGAACTTGATGAAATAGTTCGTGAGATCTTGGACATAAATTCAAAACTTTAAAAGTATCAAACTAAAATGTGTTTGCCAAGTCATTCAGAATTATTCATTAAATATCAAAAATTAGAATTCGGATTAAGTTATAAAATCCAGATTACTTGCGGAAGGACATGAAACAGGCGTAGTGGGAGATACAAGCTGATGACCTTTTCATTTATAAAGGCCAGCAGTTGGAAGAAACCTTGTCAGGATCTTTAAGGAGCGCAAGTCTCGAAAGTTGTCTTTACGCAACTTTGACATTGGAAAATATCATTTGAAAATTATGCCAGTCATCTCCACACGTCAGAATTGAGGGGAGGAAGAACAGGTTAGATGTTTCGTGATTGAAGGTTAGGTTGAAAATATGAACAATTGTTTCTCATCCACAAGAAAGAAGGAAAAATAAAAGAAAGGACATCTATTATGGTTGGGCGAACGCAATTCATTCGCTTATGGCGTTTCTTCTTCCTCAACTTCTAGTTTTCTTGCTAATTCTGCTTCTAGTTTCCGTTGTTGCTCAAGATGAGGGTAACATAGCCGTCGGCAGTTCTCTCACAGCGAACGGCAGCGGCTCCGCATGGCTCTCTCCTTCTGGGGATTTCGCCTTTGGATTTCGTGCACCCAAGGACAAGGATATCTTCTTTCTTTGTATCTGGTTTGATAAGATACCGGAAAAAACCATAGTTTGGTATGCTAATGGCGATAACCCTGCACCGAGGGGATCAAAAGTGTCGCTAACCCCTGACCCTGGGCTAGAACTTACTGGTCCTGCAGGTGAAGCGATATGGAGACCCGAAACCACTCTTGGTTTTGTAGATCACGGTGTAATGAACAACACAGGCAACTTTGCGCTCGAAGATAGCGACTCTAATCAGGTATGGGAGAGCTTCGACCACCCAAACTTCCAGACTTCCTCTGACACGTTGTTACCTACGCAATCTATGGACAGAGGCGGGAAGCTTTCTTCTCGACAATCAGAAGCCAACTTTGCCAGAGGAAGGTTTCAACTCCGTCTGCCAGCAGAAGGGAATCTTGTTCTGAATACCATAAACTTGCCCACCACTTATGCGAATGAAGCCTTGTATGACAGTTACAAAGCTGGTGTTTCTAATTCGTCGAATCCCGGCACACAATTGTCGATCAGCGAGTCCGGCGACATCTATATTTTGGGCGAGAATGGCCAGCAGTACTCTCTTAAAAGATCAGGAAGATCAGCCAAGGATTTCTATTTTAGAGCTACTCTCGATTTTGATGGAATTTTCACCCTATATTCTCATCCAAGGAATTCCAGCAGCAATGGAAGTTGGACTCATCTCTGGTCTATACCAGAAAATATCTGCACTGCCGGTCTGGTTAGGGAAGGCAGCAGCGTCTGTGGGTATAACAGTATCTGTATCCTGACAGCGGACCGAAGGCCTACGTGTGAATGCCCGAAAGGCTATTCCTTACTTGATCCAAATGACCGGTATGGCAGCTGCAAACCGGACTTCGTACAAGGCTGTGAAGAAGATAAACTAAGTCCTACAACAGATCTCTATGAGTTTGTAGAGCTCATAAATACGGACTGGCCAACCTCTGACTACATGCTATTGAGGCCTTACACGGAAGAGTTGTGCAGAAACTCTTGCATGGAAGATTGTATGTGTGCTGTTGCCATCTTCAGAGCAGGCGACAGTTGTTGGAAGAAGAAGTTACCTCTCTCAAATGGGAGAGTGGACAGTGGCCTCGACGGAGGGAAGGCGCTTATCAAAGTCAGGAAAGAGAACACCCTGCCGGTGCCGGATAATAGGTTGCCAATCCCGGAAAAGGAGAAGAACAAGGCTAATGTAATCCTAATTGTGTCAGTGCTTCTCGGTGGCTCTGTTTTTGTTAACGTAATATTAGTTGCTGCAGTTTGCGTGGGCTTTTCCTTAGTTTACCGCAAGAAACTTCAAAAGATAATCACAAATAGCAGTGTTGTGGACATCAATTTGCGGTGTTTTACTTACGAAGAGCTTTCGGAAGCAACGGATGGGTTCAAGGAAGAATTGGGAAGGGGGGCTTTCGGTGTTGTTTATAAAGGAGTAATCCAAAGGGGTTCTGCCCTCCTTGTTGCAGTCAAGAAGTTAAATAATGCATTCCAGGACACTGAGAGAGAGTTCAAGACTGAAGTGAATGTGATTGGGCAAACCCATCACAAGAATCTGGTCCGACTGCTGGGATTCTGCGATGAAGGGTCACATCGATTGCTCGTATATGAGTTCTTAAGCAACGGCACCTTGGCGGGCCTTCTTTTTGGAGAGCTGAAACCTACTTGGAATCAAAGAATCCAAATGGCCCTCGGAATTGCTAGAGGTCTATTGTATTTACATGAAGAATGCACTACTCAGATTATCCATTGTGATATAAAGCCTCAAAACATACTTCTTGACAATTACTACAATGCTCGGATATCTGACTTTGGATTAGCAAAACTTCTTAGGTTTGAGCAAAGCCAAACTCTCACTGGCATCAGGGGAACCAAAGGCTATGTTGCACCTGAATGGTTTAGGAACATGGCAATCACAGCCAAGGTGGATGTGTATAGCTTCGGTGTGGTGCTTCTAGAGATAATTTGTTGTAGACGAAGTGTAGAGATGGAGCCAAATGAAGAGGAGAAAGCAATTTTGACTGATTGGGCTTATGATTGTTACAGAGAAAGAGCATTAGATGCTTTGGTTCAATATGATAAGCAAGCCATGGATGATATGAAGAATTTGGAGAGGTTTTTGACAGTTGCTTTTTGGTGTATTCAAGAAGATCCATCTATTAGACCTTCCACGAGAAAGGTCATACAGATGCTTGAGGGAATTGTTGAAGTACCTATTCCACCCTGCCCATTCCCTTTTACTAAATAAAATAGGTGAAATCGGCATAGATTAGGTGCTATAGTCATGCATTTGTTTTATGATCCTTTACAAGTTTTATTACTCCTAAGTGTTTTGTATTATTCTACTTATCACATTGTAATGTTTAATCTTATTGTAAGTCTTTGATCTCATGATTATTCTTTTCTTCCGTTCTATATTATTATAATTTTTTTTTCATTTCATCATGAGTCTTTCAAGTTACCATAATCCCATTTTGAGTCTTTTATCTCATCTTGTACTTTTAACTACATTGTGGATTTTTTACCTATTGATGGGTCCTTAAATCTTTTACAGGTATATTCCTCTTGTTGGAAACTTTAGTTGTCATTTTGAAAATTTTATTTGGTTCATTATAGGTTTTATTTGGGTCTTTTGTGTTGGATCTTGTCATTATTCACCTTTGTGTTGGGTTTTAAATTTAATCATCCTTTTGTGCTAAGTTTCATAATGATTCACTCTCTTGCATTAGTGTCCATATTTAATTACCTTGATATATTGAACTTAATTTTTGTTTTTTTTAACAAGAAAGCCAACATTACAGTGGAATAGAAAGACATGTGAAAGTATGCCATGAAAAGTGCAATGGATATCTAAAGGTAAGTCTCTAAAAATAGTCTTAATATGATTTCTAAGAATTCATTATCTAATTCATTATTTTATAAGTAGAATGTTTAATACTTTTTTAAGTAATGTGAAATTTATTACTCAATGCACCTCCCACCATAATAATCATATCATTGAACTATCATAAAGCTGTATTACATGAACAATATTTTAGACTTAACTAATAGGAGCCTATTGAAGTGTGAAGAGAAATTTTAGTTTCCATAGCATATCAAAAAGTTGGTTATTCAATGGAAAAATTGATTCAAAGATTTGGTTAAACTTATTGTCTTATAAAAATAGTGTTTAATAACTTCCTTAATAATACTGACTTTTATACGTCAGGGGAGCATGCATGTGTTTTTGGTGTTCAGGTGCTAAGGGAGTTGCTTGTTTGAAGGGGCTCATGATTGATATGATCCGGTGGTTTTCATGGGAGCATCAATAAGCTTTCGCTTTCAAGAAGATAGGACGGTGGTCTATGGCTACTGAGCCGCCCAGCTTGACTGACAATGCATTTTGTTTGGCTTAATAATCATTTTTAGAACAGGATTTCTCCCTCCATCTCAACGCAATTCCAGCTATGGCTTCAGTTCTGGCTCAAAATGTGGTTTGGTTGCTGCTTCTGCTCCCGATTTCCACTGTTGCTCAGACGAATGGTAGCTTGAAAGTGGGTGATTCCCTCTCTGCAGCTGATAACTCCTCATGGGTTTCTCCTTCTGGCGATTTTGCCTTCGGCTTTCGCCCCCAAAACTCAGGTTTATTCTTGCTCTCCATCTGGTATGACAAAATACCAGACAAAACCATAGTTTGGTATTCGGATCAAGGTCAGCTTGCTCCGAGGGGATCAAAAGTGGTGCTGAATACAAGCGGGCTCGTGCTAACTAGCCCTCAGGGGGCAGAGTTATGGACTTCTCCGGGCGTTACTGGCACTGTTGCCGCCGGGATAATGAACAATACTGGGAACTTTGTTCTCTTGGATAGCAGCAGCAACGAAATATGGCAAAGCTTCGACCATCCGACTGATACAATCTTGCCTTCACAGACCGTCAACGGCCTATCTTCTCGACAATCAGAGACCAACTTCTCCCAAGGAAGGTTCGAGATACGCTTCAGTCAAGACGAAGATCAGAAAGGTGACCTTGTGCTCAATACCATCAATTTTCCCTCTCCTGAACCTGCGAAGCCTTTTACTATGGTTGATGGCAATGCATCGAATCCGGGCAAGCAATTGGTCTTCAATAATTCAGGTTACATATCTGTTCTAAAAGAGGACGGCGATTTTACCAATATTCCAGAGCTCACTGTCCCGACAGGGAATTACTATTTTAGAGCAACTCTCGAGTTTGATGGGATTTTCGCTGTGTATTCTCGTTCAAAGACTTCCACAGGCAATGAAGGCTGGAACCGTATCTGGTTTCGACCAGACAATATTTGCTTGGCTATTCTTGTATATGAAGGTCCTGGCGCTTGTGGGTTTAACAGCATCTGTAATCTCCGAACGGATAAAAGGCCAAGATGTGAGTGCCCGACAGGATATTCCAAATGATCCATATGGAAGCTGTAAGCCAGACTTCATACAGGGATGCAAAGAGGATGAGCTTGAGCACAAAGGTGACCTATATGATGTCAAGGAACTTACAAATGTTGATTGGCCAAAAGCAGATTACCTCGAGTTGAAGCCTATTAGTGAAGAGGATTGCAGAAGTTCCTGCCTGCTTGATTGTCTGTGTGCTGTTTCCATTTTCACGGATGGCAATACCTGTTGGAAGAAGAAGCTACCGCTCTCAAATGGGAGATTCAGCCAGAACTTTACCGGGAAGGCTTTCGTCAAACTTCGGAAAGAGAACTCAACAATACCTTTTCGGAATCCAGGCGATGACCCAGGGCAAAAGAAGGACCAAAAGAGTTTGATACTGACGGGTTCAGTGTTTTTGGGTTGCTCTATTTTAGTTAACTTCCTATTGATTGGCACTGGTTGTTATGGTTTTTTCTTCGTTTACCAGAGGAAAATTAGAAAAAGTAACCGTAGTGGTATTGCCTTGGAAATGAATTTACGTTGTTTCTCATATGAAGAGCTTCAAGAAGCCACACATGGGTTCCAGGAAGAACTGGGAAGGGGAGCTTTCGGAACTGTTTACAAAGGAGAAATAAATATGGGTTCTAATGTCCTTGTTGCGGTGAAGAAGTTACACATGGTTGCACCAGAAAGTGAGAAGGAATTCAAAGCTGAAGTGAACATAATTGGTAAGACCCATCACAAGAATCTGGTCAGATTGCTTGGGTTCTGTGACGAGGGAATGCACCGGCTGCTAGTTTATGAGTTCTTGAGCCATGGTAGTTTAGCAGGTTTTCTTTTTGGAGATCTGAAACCAAATTGGAGCCAAAGAATCCAAATTGCTTTTGGGATTGCAAGAGGGATTCTGTATCTACATGAAGAGTGCAGCACGCAGATTATCCACTGTGACATAAAGCCTCAAAACATACTTCTTGATGAGTATTTTAATGTTAGGATTTCTGACTTTGGATTAGCAAAGCTTTTGATGATGGATCAGAGCCAAACTCAAACTGCCATTAGAGGAACAAAAGGGTATGTTGCACCTGAGTGGTTTAGGAATATGCCAGTCACGGCTAAAGTTGATGTCTACAGCTTTGGAGTAATGCTGCTGGAAATCATTTGCTGCCGGAGAAGCGTGGATATGGAGTCTGGGAGTGAGGACAAAGCAATTTTAACTGATTGGGCTTATGACTGCTTCCGGGAAGGAACATTAGATGTGCTGGTGGAATATAACATGGAGGCCTTGCATGACATGAAGAAGCTAAAGAGTCTTGTCAAGACTGCCATTTGGTGTATTCAAGAAGATCCAAATCTTAGACCCTCCATGAAGAAGGTTATGCAGATGCTAGAAGGAGTCGTTGATGTCCCTGTTCCTCCATGTCCATCACCTTTTACGACTACAATCACGGGGATTTGAAACCAGCAGTCAACAAAGTAGGCGGAAAGAGAACTCGTCTTCTTGCACTCGCTTTGTGTGAAGTTTTCTGTCTTTTGAAATCTTTTTTTCCGAAATTCAATTTGCATATTAATTTGTCAAGGTGGGGGTTAGGTGTGTTCATGAAGAACCGTATTAGGCGAGTAATCTGTAGTTTGTGTTCTCCAACGCCCTAATATTTCTGTTTTACCATTAACAAAGGAAAATTACAGCTGAGCTCCATGAATGTAGGACTCATTTATCTCAAACCATGTAAAATCTTATTATTTGTTTGTGATTGTTATTTACGTTTAATACTTGATACATATTAAAAACCTAATTGTTGTATCAAAGCTTCCTTTTTACCTCATAAACTGGTATCAAAATTTTCTCAAACTGTTGTTTGCCGCGAGATTCACGATAATCTTCCACATAGAACTTTCCTTCATGTTTTCCTGCAAAGCATCTTCGACTTGCCATGGCCGCATGAACCTACTTTCGGTGCATTTTTCCATATCCTGCTTAAATTGACTTTCTGATTACGTTTAGCCAAATAGCAACCCTAATGCTTTCCCCATATTCTGTCGGAAGCGACAATAGACAATGATCCCACAAAATTCTTCGTATGGAGGATTTTGAATATTTCAAAGCTTACAAGTGATGGAAATCATAATCTCTCCACTTTAATACGATGTTCTTTCACATGTTATCTTCATTCGTGAGATTGTAGGATTCCGGACAATTCCATAATGCCTTGTCTTCTTTTTCCTCTTGCAGATGAGGCCGGTGCTCCTTGGCTTTCCGAATCTGGAGATTTTACATTCGGGTTTCGCCAACTCGACGACAATAATCTCTTCTTGGTCGCCATTTGGTACAACAAACTACCAAACAAACCTATAGTTTGGTATCCAAATGGAACCAATACGGCAGCAACACGATTCAAAGTCGAGCTCATACTCAAAAATCCTCAAAATGACAAGCTATGGAGTTCGCCATTCACTGGTGGTGCCGTCGCCTACGGTATACTAAATGATACAGGCAACTTCATGCTTGTAGATGAAGGCTCTCAAAGTTTATGATGGATTGATTTGTGGTTGTTTTTAGCATTGCTTCTACCATAGAAGGCATCGGTTGGGTTTGCGCGCCACCCCCCAACCAACCACCACCACCAAAACACCCAAAAATCTAAGGTTGAGGCAAAGCTAATCAGTTCTCCTTGTCCACTCATGCCTTTGTTTCAAACATTTGTCATACACCATTCTTGTTATTTTTGAACACTGCTAGTCAGCTAAGTTAACTACCTCTTTACACCAAAGGTTTCAAGTACAATTCACGCAGACCAATAAAATCTATAATAAGAGACTTGCTTGGGCTGGGTTTGTAATGGTAAGCCATTGGGTGTTCTCTCAAAGGCTAGAGCTGTGTGTAATGGCTGGTTCATCTATTAACCCCTTTCAAACACCACATTGGAAGACCCAAAGCTCAAGCCAAAGCAAGGGCCCAGGAAGGACAATCCCCAAAACTCGCCGAAGTTATGTGGGCACCACAACTTTGAGGTGCGCAAGTGTGAAAAACAATGTTTTTTTTTTTTTAACACACAAATCCGGAAAGGGGAGGGGATTCGAACCAATGGCTGATGGGCTCATCGGTTAGGATTTGGCTCAGATAACACTACTGAGCTAGGGTCTTGCCTTGCTAGAAACCACTGAGCAAGTCCTAAGGCGGCACCCACTAGCCGTTAGGGATATAAATGCTTCCCTGTAATAATTAGGAGAGAAAACGTTGATTGTAATACTAGATTAGCCAAAAAAAAAAAAATAGGCCGAAGGGGACGCATAATGATAGCTCATACTAGAGTTCTTTCTTTCTTGACTAACCCCTTAAGGAACCAAGCCTCTCTTCCTACTAGCACGTAAAATTTCTAGTATCGGAGCAGAACGATTCTGAAGAGTTGGTTACAATGACAGTGAAGTTAGTAATGGAAGATTTCAGGAGAAGGCTACAAGTTTTGGAAGAAAGTGTCAAAGAGACTATGGGAGACACCGTTGCCACTGTGTGAAGAAGGAGAGCAACGCTGGATGAAGTAGGGAAGCGGCTGGTGATAGTCACGAAGGATAATATGCCAAGGGGGAACAACAGCTGCTATTCATAGAAGTGAAGATAGGAGAGACCAAGACGGTCCTTATGATCGATACCCGCGCATCCCAAAATTTCATAACACCTAAAGAAGTCAGAAAAGTAGAACTTTAGGTCCAAGGGGGCGAGTGTTCAGTGAAATTTAGATACAAGTGAACATGTCAACAAGTAATATAATGATAAGAAAGATATCGTCCCACGAAGATTGGTGAATACTAAACTAATTAAGTACTAATGATGAATTAATCTTAAAATTTATCTAGCAAATCAAAATATTGTTGAAGATGAATTAAAATTTAAAATTTCTAAAACGAAAACTCAAAACTAATTAAAATTGAATCCAAGTAGGAAAAATCAAGATGAGACACATGTTAGAGCTTCCGATTTCACCATAACTACTAGATATGAATTTCCATAGTTTATGCCTGCAAGAATGATATTATCTATGTGATGGCGGAATTTCCTAATTTATTTACTATCCTATGTCTAGGTATAGTAAACCTATTTAGTTCATTAATTCACTATATCTCTATATGTGAATTGAAACAAACCAAATGCATTAGGATCTGTGAATATTCCTGATTTACAATAAATCTTTCGATCATCTTATCACCAAAAGCTACACAAATAACATGGTATATGTCTATCCATATTTAATTCATGGTTATATATTATAAGAAGCAATTGCATATTATTACCTTTCAGTCTCTAACATACACATCAAATCATTCAAGTGGTGGCCAATCACTTAAAAACATTAAGCATAATAATATATAACTCACATAAATAAACTATCTTGCAAAACATAAAACTTATAGGATTCACATCATCATAGTTAGGCTACATCTTCGCTCTAACAAAAGAAGTTTAGAACATAATAAAATAATGAGGAAGAACAATAATAAGAAACAAAGAAGGCATCTTGAATCCAAGAACAAGAAGTCTGTCACCCTTTTTGTCTTCTCTTCAAGAAATCTTGAATTCTTGGCCTCTCTCTTGAGTTGTGCTCAATTTCCTCCTTGGTTTCAGCGGCAACTTCTTTTCTCTCTTCTTTCCCCCCCTTCTTCTATGCAGGGCTCCTCCTTTATATAGGGTATGGGATATAGAACTTTCTCCTTATCCTAATAGCATTGGGTTTTGGATTCCCAATACAATTGGGTTTTAGACTTCTATATTAATTAGGCTTTGGACTCCTAATAGAACTAGGTTTTCTAATTATTTAAAAAATCAATAACAATAAAAATCTAATAACAATTATCCAAAAGCCCAAGCCCAAGCCCATCTTGATTTCCTTCACCTTGATAATTTGACCATCTTCTGCCATATAATAAGTACCAGGTTCTCCATGCTTGTTCTTTTTCTTCATGTCTCCTTATGCTACATAAACAAGACAAATTTAAGTAAATAAAGAGGAATTCAAATATTTTCTCACAAACATTACAGAATTTATTATTTAAATTAGGTAAAATAACTCTATAAAAATAGAGTTATCAGCGAGGAAGGAGTACTCAAGACAATCAATCTAAAACCCAATTTCCTCCTCGGAATGGCTAAAGAAGTGACCTTGGGAGTGGGGTGATGGATAGGGACCATCAAGCCATTCGTGATCCACATGGACAACTTCGACTTAGTGCTAGTGATAGGGACCATCGAGTTTTTGCGACAGACCAGTGTTGTCCCCTTTGCCATGTTCAATGCTTTATGCATTCTTGAAGAAGTGAAGGTGTGTCTAGTGACTGGGGTCCCCAAGCCAACTTGTGTTCACAAGATGTCGGCTATACAGGCAAAGAAGGAAGTAAAAGGAAATGATGAATTCTTCATGGCGGTACTATGAGATACGTAGGCTTTGAATAGATTCTCCCAAGAAGATCTTCCTCCCCACCAAGTTACCAAGGAAGCTCCTTCTAAGTCAAGCCATTGACCATGTAATAGAATTAGAACCCGGGGCACAACCACTTCCTGAATTGGAGGACCTCTGGAAATAGCTCGATGCCCTGTTGGAGGCGGGACACATCCAATCCTCCAAAGCCCCATTTGGAGCACCTGTACAATTCCAAAAGAAACATGGTGGGTTGCCATGTCTTTGCATTAATTATCGGACATTCAACAAAGTAGCTATAGAAAACTGATATCCTATGGCCATAATTGAAAATTTGTTTGACAAAATGGGAAAGGTGCCAATTTTCTCAAAAGTAGATTTATGACCTGATTACCACCAAGAATTGTTGAGGGGGTTGAAAATAAAACGACTTGTGTAACTAGGCATGGAACCCCCCTGGGATAACCAATGCTTCCACCACTTTTTACACCTTAATGAATTAGCTTTTCCATCCTTAAATAAAAAGGGACCAATGCGGGCCACATTGCTCAGCGTCAATATTGGGTGGCCCAGTTTTCAAAATGTTGAGAGAAGATTTGCTTGGGAATATTTCAAAAGATTCTCCTAGAGATAGTATAATGAATAATAAAGATACCCTCTTTTTCTTTTTCGGCTTTTGAAAACTTTACCGTTGCGAAAGATTTTTCTTTCAGCCGGCAGGCGATACATTCAATCTTTACCGTTGAAAGATGCACTCTTATTTTTTTATTTTTTTTATTTTCTGTTTCAGCCAAGCTGAAAAGAGAGAGAGAAGGATGTGACGTAGGAACCCCTTCTCGCATTGTCGTCATTTATTGGGTCCTTTCTCTTTCATTCTTCGTCTCTGAAAAAGGTTTCTATTTCATCGGGCCTTTTCATGCTTACTCTTTGAAAGGTCACTTTCGTGCCTCGTGAGACCATTTATTGCCATTTTTCTTAACCCATATAAGTTAAATCACAAATAAAAGAAATACAAAGACATACGAAAGAATGGAAGATAAAGACTATGGTCAACTTCTAGTATTAAAATGACTATTATTATCTTTCTTAAACAATATGTCATTTAAGCACATTCAAAACAACAATTCGTTTGATCCCTCCCATAGTGATCTTACACCGTTCAAAACCAAGTGTAGTTTTGGTCCTTTTGAAAACGATGCTTTATTGGACTATTTCATTTGTATTTAGCTTTTTTAAATGAAAGTTTACTATATGGTAGTTACAAAATGATGCTTCGCTTAGACTATTTCATTTGCATTTACCTTTTCTAGGTCAAAAGTTTTGCATGAAGTATTTCACTCTTTGCTTTACGCCCTTCAAAAATGAGTTGTGGGAAAAGTCTGTGCTAAACTGACATGTGGAAAAGTATTATTTAATCGTAAGTGTTGTATCAAAGCTTCCCTTCCACCTTAACAAGTATCAAGATCATGAAACTGATATCTTGATACTTGTAGGTTGTAGAATCGTTGGAGATGACAAAGCGGTCTAACGGGTGTAGTTGGATTGACCTGAATGCTAATGGATTGAATCCAAAAAGTTTAAGAAATAAAATAAATGAAAAATAAAGCAAAAAACGCTAAAAAGTGTTCTTGGAAAAGCATTGGATTGGCTTAATACTTTTCATTGTACAAGTACAAACAAAATGGCCTTATAATGCTCCAAGCAATACAAGAAAACATCAATGCTTGCTTATTGTTTTCCTTTTTCAGCATAGGATTCGGAGATTGGGTTTGGCAAGGCTGAGCTAACTTGTTTATGAAAAATCTTCTCGGATTCTTGTTTGCCGCAGGATTCATGCTAATCTTCCCAACGGAACTTTCCTTCATATTTCCCTTCATCTATTTTTCCATGTTCGCATGTACTACTTTCGGTGCATTGGCCCAATTCCTGCATGCATTGACTTTCTGATTACGTATAGCCAATGAGTAAACATAACCCTATTAATTTTCCTATCAAGTGTCGGAAAAGAGACTGGACAGTGACCCACAAAATTTTTCGTATGCTTCGTTTCTGGAACAGTGCTTTTCACCTCAATCCAGCTTTATAAGTATTTGGAGAACTTCGATATTTCGACACTCACAAGTCAAGGAAATCATCTTCTCTCCCCTTTAATATAGAGTTCTTTCATGTGTTATCTTCGTTCCTGAGATTGGAGGGTTTCAAGCTAATTCCATAATGCTTTCTGTTCTTTCTCACCTTGTCCTCTTTTTCCTCTTTCCGTCCTTCTCTGTTGCTCAATCTAAGGGTATCATAGGCGTTAACCACACTATCACTACAGATGAGGCCGGTGCTCCATTGCTTTCCGAATCCGGTGATTTTGCATTCGGGTTTTACCAACTCCACGACAACGACTGCTTCTTGCTCGCCATTTGGTACAACAAAATACCAGAGAAAACCGTAGTGTGGTACCCAAATGTAACCGAGAAGGCATCAGCAGGATCCAAAGTTCAGCTAACTGCTGAAGGTCTCGTACTAAAAAATCCTCAAAATGAAGAGCTATGGAGGTCGCGATTCACCGTGGTTAACATTAACCACGGTGTACTCGATGATACAGGCAACCTCAAGCTTGTAGGTAATTTCTCTAACAGTTTATGGGAGACCTTTGAGCATCCTGCAGATACGTTTTTGCCAGGTCAAATACTGAAGATAGGCGGAGTTCTTTCTTCCCGACTTCGAGATGACGATTTTTCAAGGGGAAGGTTCGAGTTTCGCTTTCTTGAAGACGGAAACGCAGTGCTCAATACGTACAACAAGACGTACAAGTATACAGACAAGTATACGTACAACAATACGTACTATGTTAGTGGGACTAATGGTTCTGGTTACAGAATGGTCTTCCGTGACGAAGGTTTATACATAGAAAGGAGGAATGAAGCAAAGCATTATATTACTCGAGTGGAGGGAGATCCTGCTCCAGCGTACTATTACAGAGCAACTCTAAATTTTGATGGCGTTTTCACTGTTAGTAAGCGCCCAAAGAATTCCACTGCCAACGATAGCTGGAGTGTCATCGAGACCATACCTGAAAACATTTGCCTCGATCTAATAGATAATTCGGGTAGCGGGCCTTGTGGGCATAACAATATCTGCTCACTCGGAGCTGATGGAAGGCCGATTTGTAACTGCCAACCATGGTTTTCTCTGGACGTGAATGATATCTATGGTGGCTGCAAAGCTAATTTCTCAAAGGACTGTAAAGAAGATAGAACAAGTCCACCAGAAGCTTTATATGAATTGGTGGAGCTACCAAACACTGATTGGGTAAACAACAACTACGAGGTGTTTAGTCCTTTTCATGATATAGAAGAATGCAAAACTTCTTGCTTGTATGATTGCCAATGCGATGCAGCTGTATATGTAGAAAACAGCTGTTGGATGAAGAAGCTACCGCTCACGAATGGAAGAAGCGATTGGCAAATAAGAGGAACGACGGCTCTCCTGAAGGTAAGAAAGAACAATTCCATTGCTGCAAATCTTCCCTCTCCTCAGGTCCCAGATGCAAAAAAACAGGGCACTTTGATTATTGTTGGATCAGTCCTGTTAGGCAGTTCTGTGTCTGTAAATTTCTTATTGGGGGGCACATTTTGTTTGGGTTTTTTGTTCTACTACCAAAAGAAGCTCAAAGTCAGTCACCCGGATGAAGGTGAAAGTGTTGCAGAAAGGACCTTGCGCCAATTTACCTACAAAGAGCTGGTAGAGGCCACAAATGGTTTTGATAAAGAACTAGGAAGAGGATCCTGCGGAATAGTTTACAAAGGGGAAGTCCAGAACTTTCCGATTGCCGTCAAGAAGCTAGACAGAGTGTTTGAAGACAATGACAAAGAATTCAAGACTGAAGTGAACATAATCGGCAGAACCCATCACAAGAATCTAGTCCGGCTTCTTGGGTTTTGTGCTGAGGAACAACATCGAGTGCTAGTGTACGAGTTCTTGAGCAACGGTAGTTTAGCATCCTTCCTGTTCGGGGAATTCAAACCCACTTGGAGTCGGAGGACAAGCATTGCTTCGGGGATTGCTAGAGGATTGTTTTACTTGCATGAAGAATGCCACACCCAGATTATCCACTGCGATATAAAGCCACAGAATATCCTTCTTGATGAGTCTTACAATGCTCGAATATCTGATTTTGGTTTGGCCAAGCTTTTAGCAATGAATCAAAGTGGGACTGACACTGATATTAGGGGTACTAAGGGATATGTTGCACCAGAATGGTTCAAGACCTCTTCGGTCACTGTGAAGGTTGATGTTTACAGCTTCGGTGTTGTGTTATTAGAGATTCTTTGCTGTCGAAGAAATGTGGATATAGAACTTGGAGAAGACAGGAGGATTCTAACCGATTGGGCCTATGACTGTTACCAGGAAGGCAAATTAGGTGCCCTTGTTGAAGATGATCCAGAAGCCACTGAAGACATAAAGACGGTGGAGAGGTTTCTAATGGTCGCCATTTGGTGCCTCCAAGAGGATCCCTCGAAAAGACCCACCATGAAGAGGGTGATGCTCATGCTTGAAGGAATTGCTCAAGTTCCTGCTCCCCCAGGTCCATACCTAGTTAGCTCCGTCAGCTGAAAGCTTCACTTGTTCTTGCTAGTCTTTGATGGTTAGTTGTGTTTCTTTATTTACCAAAAAATCGCTCTTGGCAGTAAGATACTGTGAGCTTTTTGGTAGTTTCTTATTGTTAGCTATCTTACTTTATTTACTAGTCAATCATGCTTGATGTATTTTACTTCTAAGAATAATGAACATGTCTTCTTTTTTTTTTTAACCTAAATAAAGAGTCTAAGAAGCCGTCCATTGATATAGTTGCACTATTTTAGTCATGAATTAATTCACCAAACTAGGACAATTTTTCATTTAAAATTTCTTTCAAATTATCTGTAAATATAAAAACGTTACCAAATCTTTCGGATCAAACATCCCACTAAACCAAAAGATAGCTGCAAAGAAGAGATGTTTCCTGGCAAGTTTTGGAAGTTTTGAAATAGAGAGGAAATTAATACCATGTAAATGTATTGATATCATACAATAAAACTAATAAACTAATTTACTTAAAAACTAGTAGCAGTGGTTTTTCTCATAGAAAAGCGAATATTTTGATGCTCGTGTTGATATCCTCAGTGGTCGCTTTCACCTTTTGACTTGAAGCAGTAAGTGGCAAAAGATATTCCATACAAGGATTATGAAGAAGAAAAAGAGGGTAAAGGCGTTGCCTTTTATATTTTTTTTTATCAATTTAATACTACATTGAAAATCCATGAAATTCGCGCCGGTCGAATTGCAATCTTTTGATCAAAGAACCGATGAATTTTTGCAAATGAAAGCTGCTTCATCGAATTTTTTTTAGCTGCATTTCTAATTTAAGCATGGGTGAGTCGCTATTCTATAGTTTAAGTTATCAAGTTCTGCTTTTTTACTTTACAAAGGCTCTAAGTTATATAAAAAAAGAAAAAAAAAGAAGCTTTTTAGTCTATGAAGAAAATCTTGTCACCGTGTGAAAAGGACAGGAAAACAAAGGAAACATAGCCTTGATAATTTAAGGGAGGGATTAAAGGACTTTACATCTGGTACGCATAATGAGTACGGAATCCAAGTCGAGATCCGCAAGGAAAAGCAATGCAATTGTCCTGAACAGCTATAATTGCCGGAAAAGGTCATTTAGCCAGAGATTTGGCTTTTCTAATGGGCATTCTTTTATCATTCTTTCTCATTTAATGTCATAATCGGTGGCCTTTCGGCTGCAACATTGAGGCTGAAAATTCGTAAATAGATCCCACAAATGCATCCCAACCTGTGAAACTCTCAAGCGAAGGGTTTCTGGTAAATGTGAATTATCAGATAGACGCTTATTGAAATGCAAGCAAACTTCGATTCCGAACAATACATTTTTAAAACTTCAGGTTTTTCATTTAAAAAAGAAAGCGATGTAGTGTTTTGAAGATATAATTTTTCCTTTTACATGTAGGTGATGTATTAAAAAATGTCTGAAGAATATCTTAAATTTTATTTATTTATTTTTTAAAGGGAAAACATGTTTCCTCTTTATAAGTTAGCTTGTAAAAAAGAAATGAATTTTTTGATATAATATTACAGTATTACCCTTATAACAAAATCTTTAACCCATCTTGATTATATAGAGATGTGTTAAAAGTAATATTAAAAGTATTTTAAATTGTTTAAATTTTATTAACAAAAATTATGTATCACATTTTAGGATAAAACATCTAAAGAAAGTGGATATAGAAGACATTGTCTTATATTAGAAAGACAAATGAAAGGTTTTGAGTTTATAAAAAGTTTGGTAGGACGTAACATTTAAAAAAAGATGACGTAAATGATATTATCTAATATTGAAAAGACAAATAGGAGGTCTTGAGTTTATAAGAGATTTGTAACTCCACTTAACAAGTTAATATTTTAGGTTGGATTTTTAGGCCCATGACACGGTGCTCACATTCATTTCACTAAATTCTTGACTTGGGTCAATGTGCATGATGCATAGCAGCCCACTTGGTGATTCTCCCATTACGATGCGGTGAGTTCCTTTTTCAGAGTTCACTTGGAAGCAGATGGGGTCTTGAAGTTTTCCCTTCCCTTTGTTTACCGGGCTAAGGTTCCACTTGGTTCAGTTTTGATAAAAGTTGACATATTTGGAGGATGTTGGAGACTATATTCCATCGGTTTTGGACGTTGAATTCCTCGGCTTTATTAATGATGGTATCTTTACTCCTTATAAGGTATTTTGAGGAGATAAACCTGCTTTTTAGACAGTATCAAAACAAGTTTAGTCCTGAGTGGTCCTAATAATGACCCTCCTACATCAATTTTGGATGCCAAGTTTCTCAACTTTATTAATAATGGTATCTATACTCTTTATAAGACCTTTTGAAAAGATAGATCCACTTCTTATAGGGAAAGATTTAAATTAAAGGTGAGGTGACATTTCTTTTGTTCTCAATTTTATTAATAATGGTATCTCTACTCTTTATAAAACCTTTTGAAAAGATAGACCCACTTCTTACATGAGAAGGTTTAAATTGAAGGTGAGGTGGCATTTCTTTTGTTCCCTGTTGGTAAGTGGATTGTCTTCTTCTCGAGGCAGCAGAAGGCCGTTGCTTCGGAACAGGGCATGCAGTGCATGCTCTGTTTCCATAGGTAAGGTAGCAGACTTTGATTCCACTTCATCGGAAACCTCTGACTGGACCGTCTTCTCTCTATACTAAGCCACCGATCCCGAGTCTAGAACTATATTGTTTACAACTTCCACAGTTTTCCATTTAATTGCCTTGTCCGCTTCCACACGTAGCCCAAGGGTTCTCAACACCAAGCCTGTAACTTGCATCATCACTGTTTAAGATTTTTGAATGTGAGACGGGAACCTCATTTGTTCGTTGCATTTAGGATAGCCCAATGATTGAGAAAGTAACCGCCTGTCAAAAAGTAGTTCTTCCCATTCAGCAAGAAAATCTTTTTTTTTTTCTTTTTTCTCTTACAAAAGTGACAATCTTATGTTTGCTCTAAGCTCAGTTAAAACAAAATTTTCTATAATAATAGCATAAATTTATATGAAAAAATATGAAAATATTAAAAATAGAACAATAAGAACACAGAAAATTGAAAAATACGTGATATTTTTTAATGATCTTGGAGTACAATTAGCTACCTTTTTATAGTGATTGAAAACTAAACATAAACTATTTCATACTTACGAGGAATTGATATAAAATTTATTTTTAAATATTTGGTATAAAAATCTTAATGTTTAAACATTTTGAACTAAAATTTCATCAATTCTATTGATGATCCTTCTCATTTTTTATTGCAATCAATTAATATTCTTTCGTTCTAGATTGTCTAAAGTAGTGAATTTCATATAGAAATTTGTTTGATGTCCATTATTTGTTGAGAGTTGTTTCAGATTTAAAAGAGGGCCAATCCAAACTAGGCAGCGATCTTCTTTATCATAAGCATAGCCCGTACAAGAGCAGTTGCTGAAGTATTGCTGACGTGCAATTGCAGTGGATTGCTGGGCAGAGAAACTCTGGAAATAGTAAGAAACCGATCTTTCTGGACACTAGTGCCATTGCTGCACTGCAATTCAATTCTTCTCTCACATTTATTCGTTCCTCGTATGAATCCTGCAGAAAGTCACATAAAGAATCTAAGGTTTCATTGCATATACCGAAATCACCGCTGAAGGATTTATTCCCCCCACACTTGGAGAAGTTCTGTAGTTCCACGTTTTGAGATGTTGAGTTCCCGTAGCAAGCCAACCGTATTAATTGATAGAATATCCACGTAAACCTTTTCCGGGTTATTGAAAGAAAGGAGATCAAGACAAAAATTTCCATTGGGGGAGGAGATGAAACTCGTAGTGTTTAGTAATTGGCCTGGTCGAATAGTACCAGTGGTATGAGCATTGGTGAACTGCAAACCAAGGCAGAGTAAAAATAGCAGGGAAGCAAAAAGAGGGGAGATTCTACGGATAATCTTTAATTCAGGCAGCTATGCTCTTTAGATTTCTCTCGGCGGAAACCTAGCGGCCTTTCGAGGGCCTAAAGCTCGACCAGGGTCCACTTGCTCAGGAGAATTTTCACTTTTTCATCAATCTTCCAGTCCCTTAATTTCGGGACGTATCGTCAACCACTCACTGCTATTTATTACATCACCTTCCTTGTTCTTCTTTGTTGAATTCAGTGGTTTTACATGTACTAGTGAATTAGTGGGAGACAGTCCTGCCTGGCCTTCATGGAACAAGACGACGAAAGCAGACAACTAATGCAAGAAAATGCTAGCCGAACAGTGCACTGCATGTGCACAAACTTCGTGGCATTCCTTAAATAACTAAAAGTATTATAACCTCTTCCAACTCTGATTTGTTCACTTCCTTTGATTTTAACTAAGAAAATGAAGTTTTTAATTGTTCGAATATGAGCTGGCATCCTAGTTGGAATACACATTGGCATCCCCGACAAAAGAGTTAGAAAGGATGTTCTCTGTCTGCACCATCTGCATCCGCCTTACACCAGAGTCATAGCCGCTAGAGCCTACAGAGCATGCGTGACAACAATAGAGACAGTTCTTCACTTGTATTTATACATGCTTGAACTCACTGTAAACCCTAACCGGGAATCACTTCTCCTATTGTAACCCTTGTAAATTGGTTTGCTTGTTAATGAAAGTTACAAGATTTACTCAAATTCCATGTTGTCTTCTACATTTTGACATGGTATCCGTGCTTAGGTTGTGAGAAGTTGCAATTTTTAGTGAAAAAATGGCACTCCATACCTATTGGTTTATCAATCCACAAAAAAAAAAATGCTTTTGCAATTCGCCTTAAAACCTCTTGTTTCGGTTTTATTGGCTTTCTTTGATTCTTTTCAATTTTTGTGCGTCCTTTTCGGCCCTTTTCGACAGCAGAATCATATTCCCGACCTTTTCTTTATCCTTTCCGGTGTTCGCAAACCACTCTACTAATTTTCTAGTCACTCCTTCCAATACGATGTTGTTTCTCTTCCTTATATTGAGAACAACATCTTGACCTTGCACGACATTTTTTTGCTGCTCCAATGCAAATGACGTCGTTCCCTTCATATGACGTTGTTTTGCCCTTCAACGCAAACGACATCGTTTTTTAATTTCACAAACGACATCATCAAAACCTTGCCCTAGTCATGGATGACGACTGCTTAGTCCATTCTGGTAGCCTCTCCAGCGGACCTCTCTATGTGCCATCGCACCGAAGCAAAGTTAGGCGAAATGATCGTCCTCTTTCCCCGGTTAAAACCCTTCAACTTCCGCCGCACACAGACTCTCCGCTGCGCTGGAATCCGGCTAAAATCGAAGATAGGATCTGAGTAGAACTTGACTTCACTGACCCGCTTTATCTACCCATCAAAGACACCAATTCGCTTCTCTACCCTCATTGTCCTCTCTCTCGGGCTCACTTCCTATGCCTTCCAATGTGGCTTGACCATCTTTCCAAACCCTTGACGCTTTCTCATCTCCTTTACCTCGCCCAACACACATTTTATCCTCTCATTTTGCATGTACTCATCCTATGACTATCATATTCAATCGAGAATTGTCAAACCCAACCCCAAATACAAGTCCCTTGCATCCATGAAAGTTGTCAAGTGTACCTGTAAACTTGTTGCTGATGAGTCTTTGGACCTATGCAAAGCTTGTCTTATGAAGAAGTTGGGGTCAAGTTTTATGGTTTGGAATACCTTTATTCGAGTTGTCTTGGGTGTTGCTCTTATTGTTAATGGCTGCACAGTACAATATCAATAATGTTTTCTTCCATGGTTTGCTTGTGTAGGTAATTTTTATGGAACAACCTTAAGCGTACTTTGATTTCACCAAATTCGATCATGTTTGTCACCTTCGACAAGCCTGTTTGGTTTCAGGCAAGCTCATGTGCGACTGCTTTAACTTTTTCCTATTTTATTTTAGTTTTTCTCACTCTACTCAAGATCCTTCCTTGTACATTTTTAACTTGGACGGAGTTCAAAATTCGGCTTCTTTATTATGTGGATGACATCATCCTTACTGGAAGCTTTCGTCTTCATCTCGATGCTTATCTCCTCACTTGGCCACAAGATTTCCACGAAACAGTTTTGGACGTACCCAATTCTTCCTTGGAGTTGATGTACAATATACCCCCTATGGTCTTCTCCTCATCCAAAGCCTTTATGCTCTAGATCTACTTGCACGACCTGGCGTGAATACTCGCAAACTAATTGCCACTTCAGTTAACAAGCCACTCACCGTCAAAGATGATGTTGTTGTGAGGTGTCATCATTCTACTTTTTGCAGTTTGGTCGAAGCTCCATAGTACTTGACACTTACCTGCCCCGACTCAACCTCGTTTGTCAACAAATTATGCTAAGTCATGCTGACCTCTAGAGTTGCTGGCCTTCACAATCATAAACGAGTATTGTGCGACATCCGTGGTACGACTACTCTTGCAATTCTCTGCACCTTTATGACTTAGTGACTCCGACTGGGGAGGTTGCTTTTCCATTCGCCACCCCACTCTATATACTATTTCTTTTTAGGCTCCAATTGCATCTCCCATGTCCTGAGTGTGATGCGGCAACTAATGGTGTAACTCTCCTTCGTCGAAGGCAAGCATTAGCACCTTACTTGTGTTGCCACTAAATCTGCTCTTTTATGAACGGCCAAATATTTAAGCATTAGTACCTTACTTGTGCCGAAAATATGTGTTTTTTCAAGCCCAAGCCTAAGGCATTTAAGTAAACACATGACCTGTTGGAAAAGAAAAAGAAAAATATGTTTCTCTATCTCGGGATGATACACACGAACAATAAAGAGAAAACGCAAAAATAGCACCCAACGTCCACCAAGCTCTCTCTCTCAATGGACTAATATTTTGATTAAAGCTGAGAAGATCAGAACGGTAATGTTAGAGGTAACGGGCATAACAGAAAGTTTTATTCTTATCTCTCTATTTTTTTTTTCTGTGTGGACAGATTTTAGAAAGAAAAACAGTGTAGAAAGCACTCCATTTTGTGCAGAAAAACAACAACGAAAAATCCCCCTTTCTGTCACAGAAAGGACCTCGAAAGTTCACATCTTGTGCCTAAAAAGCTCTTGGGAGAATCAGGGTTTAATCTATCATATTTTCTCAAGTTTATTGCTCATTTAAGGTTGCATTTTGGAGTTTGTTCTTCGCAGTTACTGGTCACTCCAAATTTTTTAATTTTTTTTGGGCATATTAGATGATTTTCAAGTATATCTTTTGAATCCCAACATTTGTATAAGAATGGGGATGAGATATGGTTCTATTTGATTGAAATCTATTATACTTAGATTATTTCCTAGATAGTTGCTTTGTACCTTAGAAAGGAAATTTTGGAATTTTTGCTTGGTTAGCACCTCTATCATATTGCTTCAATCTTCCATTGGACTAAATTTTGATTATATTTAGACTCTAGAAGATAAGATTGTTTGATTGAATATATACATATTGTTGATGACCTTAACTAGCACTGTATTTATTCTAAATCATGTTACAAGTGTTAAGAGAATCATTGCAATCTAAGTTATAGTACAATCCAGAATACATATTTTAGTATAAATATTAGCTTGATAAAGATATATACATTCACAAGTTTATCACATTTATCATTGAGAATGTATGTATGTTTGATTGATTGTGTGCAGCACATTGAACATGATTGAAACTGTGTTGTGGATAAAGAGATATTGACAGAGGAGTACATAATTGTACTCATATAAACTCTAGTCAGAGAGCAAATGATGATAAAGGAACAAGCCCAAGCCGAGTGAGGAGCTCAAAGCAATGGTTTTTCTTTTCTCTTTCTTTCTCTCCACCCGTTTTCTGTTTTCTCTCGTTCTGCACTGTTTAAGTCTCGCCCTCTGCCGAAGGAAACACAAAACCGTTAGAATCTCTCTTATCTTTGTCGGCTTTTGAGAACCACTCTCCCATTTCAATAGCAAGCTTGGCTACCTCATCAAGCTTGGAAGAGTATAGAGAAAAATGTTAGGAACTACCCTGAAGAAAGACGAAGAAAGGTGATACGCTCTCTTATTGCTTCATATACTGTTTTTGAAACTCATTATTTTTCTTCTATGGTCGGTGCTTTGATCTTAAAAATAGCCTCTATTGAGGCAAGAATTTCTAACATTTTTTTCATGCCTGGTCTTTGAAAATGGTTTCTCTTTCATTCGTCCTTTGTTTCTCTTTCATGCTTAGTCGTTAAAATTTTTTTTCAGTACGTAAGATAACCTCTTTTATCTTTTTCGGATTTTGAAAAGTTTACCGTTGCCTATGATTTTTACCCGTTGCAATTTTTTCAGTACGTAGGCATGACTTTACCGTTGAAAGATCTACTTTCTTTTCTTCCTTTCCTTTTTTTTTTTCGTATGTTTGTTTGAGCGAAGCCGGAAAGAGAGAAGGATGTGACGTAGGAACCCCTTTTTGTCGTCTTTCTCTTTCATGGGCCCATTGTTTCTCTTTCATGCTTTGGTCTTTCAAAAAGGTTTAGCTGTCATCCGGCCTTTGTTTCTCTTTCATACTCAGTCTTTGAAAAGTGTTTCACTTTCGTGCCTCGCGGGACCATGCATTGCCATCTTTCTTAACCCATATAAGTCAAAATTATAAATAAAAGAAATACAAAGACAATCTAAAAGAATGGAGGATATAAGACTATGCACAACTTTTAATATGAAAGTTACTATTATTATTTTCTAAAAGTACACCTTATTATTTGTCATTATCAAAATAAATATAAGAATACCCATATATTCCTAAAAACTCACTCCTTACTAAGAAATCTGGCTTCATTCATTTTGATTTATAAGATTGATTTGCGTATGGTTTGTTTGATTTTAAAGATCTATCATTGTTGATTCACGGGTATTTTTTCTCATACCTGATTTGGTATACATATCTTCGATTGGTTGAGATTATAAGCTTATTTGAGTTGATAATCAATTCTCTCATTATCTTGAACTTGCTTTTGAGTACTATAGGTTGAAAATCCTCACCTTGAAATACATAGTGCTAGGACTTATTTTATAACTTCAAACCCAAACTTTGGAAATTTGGGTGTTTCCTATTCAGTATGTTAATTGAGTTCAAAAATATCATTTTATACAAGTATTATTGCTGATTGATATTATGTGGCAATTATTGATACATGAGTGCTGTCAAAACTTTCTAAGTCATTATTCTAGCGTATGGCTTAACAGATTTGTATATGTTCTTATCCAAAATTGAATATTATCTTGAACATATATAATTTTGTGATTACTTGGTGAGTGAAAAATTATTAAGTACTCTTGTTGGCTACGAAGTACACATCTGAAGAGCATATCTTAAGTATTAATTGTATTACTTGAAGATTGCTCTGGGTAGTACTTATATTGTATTTAAATCTATTTGTATTCAGCCAATATTTAAAGGAATTCCTCTGTAATTGTATTCATAAGTGTTTCCCTTGTATACCTTACTTGAATTTCTCTTGTCAATAAAAATTTATTTGTATTGGATGCATGGTACCTGTTTTTGTTCAAGACTTGGTGTCTCAGTGTTTGTATTCAATCTCGAGTTGTAAGAGATTGATTTTGTAAGACCGTCTAGGTCTGGTATTAAACTCACTGGAAAGTATTTATCTCCATGATTGGTGGATAGCCAGCCTCTTAATTCGGTTGATTAAAAGGGGTTGGACTAGATTCTATGCGAATTGAACCACTTGCTAAAATCTTGTGTGCTGATATTCTTCTCTTGCTCTCTTATTTGCTATCCGTTTATACTGATTAATAATATATAAAATGTAACACGCCCCCCACCACGCTCCCTTTTTAAGTTGCCAGACCTTACTTGCAGCATGTTGTTCACTCTCCTCCAAAACAAGTGCCATTGAGCATCTCCAAATTGAAGTGTTTTTATGATATTTCTTAAATGATATGCCATTTAAGCATATTCGAAGCAACAACTCATTTGACCCTCTTTATATTGATCTATCATTTACACCGTTCAAAACCAAGTTTAATTTTGGCCCTTTCAAAATGATTCTTTATTAGACTATTTCATTTGTATTTAGCTTTTTCAAATGAAAGTATCTTATATAGCATTTTATTTTTTCTATAACCACTTGTTAAAAAAAATAAACATGTGGTTTAGGCCTTGCTATACAAAATGATGCTTCGTTTAGGCTATTTCATGTACATTTAGCTTTTCCAAGTCAAACTTTTGTATGAAGTATTTCATTCTTTGTTTTACACCCTTTTAAAATTAGTTGCGGTTTAGTCTATGCTAAATTGTGTGGAAAAGTATTATTTAATCCTAAGTGGACAGACCATGGGTGAGGAGGAGCCCAAGACAAGGAGTAGTAGCCAAGTAGCGAAAAATGCACTTGATACCTTGCCAATAAGTTATGGTGTGGTGGTAAAGGAATTGACAAGTAGTGTTGATAGCATAGACGATGTCCAACTGAGTGAGAGTAAGATATTGTAAGGCATCAATGATGTTGTGATAGAGGTTGGAGTTCTCCAAGGGATCACCATTCCAAAAAGAAAGTAGTTCATCAATGGTACAAAGAGTTGAAATAACTTTGGTAGCTTGCATCTTAGTGTGGCCAAAATGTATTGAGTGAACTTTGCTTGATAAAGAAGAAGACAACTTGAGGTATGTTAGACCTTAACACCAAAGAAGTAGTGGAGATGACTAAGATCATTAAGTGCAAACTCATTTTGGAGTACTTGAAGAAGATGAAAGAGGAAAGCTTGTAGAGAATTGGTGATAATAATATCATCAATATATACAAGTAGAACCAGGTTATACCAAGGGGTATGGAGCATGAATAGTGAGGTGTTAGCAGCAAAAATCACAAAGCCTAAGGAGGTGAGGAACATACTAAGACGGTAATACCAACAACACTTATAATATATCTTATAAGCTCATATTATTTCTGCTTAATAAGGCCTTTGAAGAGAAGTAGACCTAAGCTTTCAAAACTAGTAATTCTTTTATGTGATCCAACACTATTCCAAAATAGGTAAATCATTTGCCGACAAAAGGCTAAGTTTAAATTATAGGGGAGTATTGGACAATAATATCTCACATTGAAGAAAAAAGTACTTATGATATGTTTTATAAGTTTAGATAATCTTTTCTTTTAATAAAACCTTTTAAGGAGAGATAAACCAAGTTCTTTTAGAAAGAGGTGAACTTAGTTCCTTAACAATCACTACATATTTTTTGTTTTCACTTTTCCCAAACCTTGCCTTGTTCTCAAAGCTAAGCTAACTAACTGCATGAACAATATGATTAGACTTTCCAAGATTAAATAGATTAAATGATCAGGGCTAATCTCATCCTAGACTAGTAAAATCTATCTTGTGTATGTGTTTACAAAAAGAAAAACAAAGTAAATAAAAGAATGAAATGGTAAAGAACATTGGGCATTGTCATTGTTTTTGCCATATTTACCAAAATTATATTTTGATTGTACTGACTTATTTCATTGTTAAATACTACAAGATGTATATGATTAAAAAATATAGTAACAAGTGAATATACTAATGTTAAAATATGATTACTTATCAAATGTAGATTTGTGTAAACGATGATATACTCACTGTTCATCGTGATTTTCCTTTTCTTCTTGATGTCACGGTAAAGCTTGAATTCTGAGAGATAAATGTTACCAAAGTGTAGTGTGGTTGAATCAAATTGGTATGGCCATATGACTAATAGTTAAAAAAGGGTCCCTTAAGTGTAGCGATCAATCTCTAAAATGAGGCATAGTGGGATTGCTAATGTCCATAAAGGTTGAAAGGTCCCTACTCTAAATTGGAACGCCTTCCGAGATATAGCAAGAGCATCAGCATCGACCAAAAAGAATTAAAAGAAATCTTGGACTGATCAAATTGCCGTAAAGAACAAGAGTAATATTTCTTGATCTTGACTTCTTACTTCGCAAGCTTTTATCTTTGGGTGTGGCTGTACGATCTGGGCTTGGGCATTCCAGTTTCACAGCCAGTGGGTCTAAAAGGGCCTAGAACATGAGGCTCAGTTCTGGACTGGGGGAACCACCGCGTGTTCTTGAAAATCAACCAATTGGTAGGCCTGCAGGTTGCAGGGATTCTTTACTTATGGGACAATTCCCCATGTAGTAAATAAAATAATTCAAATTATTTTCTACTATTGTCTTGAACAATTTAGATGAAAGCTTGTAAATAACTTACCAGAAAAGACAAACCTAGAAGAAATAATTGCGGAATCAACTATATGAATAGATCACTAAGAAAGTTAAGTTCAGTGCTTCTGCTGACGTGGGTAATTCGGGAATTGGAGAAACGGGTGGCTAGGGTTAGGGATTGGGGCGTTGCGAGAACGATGAGGTCAATGTGAAAATAGGGAAAGGGATGGGTGGGAAATATAGTTTCTCAAAAAATGAGGGACAAAACAAAACATACTAGGCTTGTGCGGGATTTTTTATGTTTAGTTTTTTTTTTTTTTGAAATGAAAAAAAAAAGAGTTGAATTCTTCCAACTTGTGAATGATGGTTGAAAAAAAAAAATCAGAAGCAATAAGTCTCAGAGAAAGAAAGGTTGTGATACCTTGTAAAGAATTGAAATAGCTAGAGCTTGTAGAAATTTCTGTATATTCAACTGTAAAGAGTTTGTAAATCTAAGCCTAAACTCATAGGCTTGAGCCCTATTCTAAGTAAGAAACATTGTTTAATACATGATTATACACAGAATAATATTGGAAATACCAAGTTAGTTGCCTGTGTGAATGCAAGGAGCCTCTCCATAACATAGCTATAGAGCTAGCTCTTTGAGGAACCGTTTGATGATTACAAAGGATATCAGAATATTCTAACGTCTAAAATGTCAACATAGTTGGCATATCTTCGTATTAATCAACAAGTTTCCTTGCTGGAAATTTCCACGAAGACCAAGGCAGTTGGGCACCAGGAAGTTCACTCCTCTCTGGGGTCTTGGCAGCTTATAAAGCTCAACTTCTTCTTCCTCTTTCTTTGTAGACGAGCAAAAAGAGACCATGGACGAAGGACAAGAAGAACTGCGGGTTCTTGGCTTCTTTGGGATCTTTAAGGAGTCCTTTAAGATCGTCTTTTCATGGAAAAAAATCTTCAGCCAAATCACTCTAGCTCTTATACTCCCCTACTCCTTTATCTACCTTGTTCGCATTCAAATCTCCGGGCTTCTTTCCGGCAAGATCGATAAGGTCCATCCTGGGGTCTCATTTTTGCTCGTCGAAGCTGTCTATTTAACCTTCCTTCTCATCCTCTCCCTTCTTCCCACCTCCGCAGTTGTTTACACCATCGCATCCATATACAGCTCAAAGGAGGCGAGCTTCAAGAGGGTCATAGGCATTACCCCAAGGGTCTGGAAGAGACTTATGGTCACTTTCCTATGGACTTTCCTTGTTCTTTTAGTCTATAACGTCCTTGCTGCAGTACTATTCTACTTGTGGGCACACTTCTGCGGATTCTCTAAGATTGGAATTGCGATTTTCGTTGTTCTCTTGATCTTGTACTTGATTGGGCTTATATATATAAGCGTCGTTTGGCAATTGGCAAGTGTTCTATCAGTCTTAGAAGATGCCAAAGGGATTAAAGCCATAAACAAGACCAAGGCCTTGCTAAAGGGTAAGATGGGTGTTGCAGTTGGCATCTTTTTGACGCTAACTGTTTGTTTAACTGGAGTTTAGCTATTATTTGAGATAGCAGTTGCGCCGATTTGGGAAGGAAACATGGGAATCAGCATTCCAGTTGGAATTCTTTGCCTGTTGTTGGTATGCATAGTGCTTCTCATTGGCTTTGTTACCGAAACTGTTCTGTACTTCGTCTGCAAATCATATCACCATGAAGATATCGAGAGGTCCTCATTAGCCGATCATCTTGAGGTCTTTCATGGCAGTTATGTTCGTTTGAGGCCCAAGGGTGTCCAAACGGGTGAAGTTGATGTCTAGCTGTCCCTGTTCCAATGATGCAATGTTTTGAAATAATTGTTATAGAATTTGGAGCTTTAAAAGCAGATTATGCCTCAAGGGTTAGATTTCACTCGATATAGGAGATATGTTTTTCCTGTTTGCAGTGAATGTATCATTGATGTTCAATACAGTGAGCTGGTTTTTCACGTTATTCTCTGTACCATGTTTCTTCTTGTTTCTTTCGCCCGACTTTCTACCCACTGCTTCATTGACATGAAATTTAATCGATGAATGACAACAAAAGTAAACTGCGAATTAGATGCGTTCCGCCGATTGTCTTCAAGAAACAAAAGAACGTTTAGAAATGGTCCCGACTCTTCCGAAATAAGAGATAAAACCGAAGAAAAACAATAATAATAAATAAAAAGTTCGTTCTTCAAACTCCTTGCCTCTTCCAAATCTCTCTTTATCGCCACTGAAGATGGTGAAGCCTACTAGATGAAGCCGTTGATGGAAGGTAAAGATCGATAGATCCCATTCTTCGATTTGACAGGGGCTGACTTGACGGCGATGACAATGGTCATGACTGGCAAGATGCTAAGCGACGAAGGTGGATACCACGAGGGTACTGTCTCTATGCCACCTTGTTTTATTACTCTCAGGTCATGTTTAAAAATTACGTGACTTGTAAAGCACAGTAACCCTAATAGGGAATGCTCTTAGGTAAAGATACTCCTAAAGAAGCACATTCAGAACCGGACGACAGCCATGCTGGCTGAACTGTTTGACTCTGAAGTTGCCAACCTAGTAAAGAAGTTCTGAAACATTAGCTATGAATGCTTCAGATGCAAGGCCACTTGGTCTGGTTTTTGTTTCAACTACGTCATGTTTCAAAATTCGTTTGCAACTGCCCTTATTAGGATTGTCCAGAATGTATGTACGCTCTTCGAAACATTTAGTTCATTACCCTACTTTACCCACACATCATGAGCATGCATCGACATCACTAGAACTATAGCGTTTTGATTCGGTAATGTTATGATTGTTATTAAAATTTGCATATTATTTCATTATTGCATTTTATTTCTTGACTAAAAATATAATCTTTATCTTTTTTATGTTGCCAAATAATCTTATCATCCTTTACTAAAAAGAAAAAGAAAAAGAAATTAGTACTCACCTCCAAAACAAACTTTATCTTTCCAAGTTTTGGGATTCCATTTATAGGTCAAGGGGGTTAATAATTTTTACAAAATGTTATCCTTTGATTTTGACGTCAATATTATTAATACCTCACCTAAATCACACAATGTCTTTTCAAAGTAAGAATTCCCAATATTGCAAGAGATTGTAAAACTCCCTAAGTTTTTTATTTTGGAGGTAATTTGTTATATGGGATGATTTAGCAGTCTTCATTTGATTTCAAAGTTTTTTAATCCTCTAATTTCCTTTTTGTTTGCCAATATCTCCTTAAAAATTTTGCATAACTAGACATTTGAACTAATGTATTTGCAAAGAGAATGTTAATGTGAAACTTTAAATACATCAAGAAATTTAGAAAATTGCTTATCAATTTTTTGTTGCTAGAGTCATTGAGGGAATGGAACTAGTGGCACATGTGGCTTGAGATTTTTAGGAAAACATTTGCTTTTGATTGCCTCTTTGGGGTTTTATTTTTAATAGGACTTAACCCATGCAATTATATTAATAAGTGAAAGTAGAAAAAGTGCCAAACCTTTTGAGAGATACTAGGTAGAACATAAAACTTGTTCCACTTGGATATTGATAATTGAAGGTAGACATAAAACTTGACCCAATCAAAAATAGTAAAAGACCATAGTCTATCTCAAAATGATCAAGAAAGAAAAAACTTTAAAAAAACATAAAAATGGAAAAATGACATAATCAGCCTCATCAAGGTAGTTGCTACTATTCCAATCCCAATTGATCTTCCCATGATATTTGCTAGCAACTTTGTATAAAGCACCAAGAGTAGAAAAAATTTGTAAATCATTAACAATATGTCCAATATTTGCCAATGCATCAATTACAAAATTTCCTTCATGAAAAGTATGAAGGAGCATAACTTGCATAAGACTTGCAACAGAATACATTCTAAAGGTGTAAGATAACTTCCAAGGACACGGGAAATCCCTTTTTAAGCATTTGATTAGAAAAAGAGAATCTACTTCAATTTTTGACAAAATAATTCCTTTTATAAAGAAAAAAATTCAAATTTTCCAACAAAGCATTGACTTTAGCAATAGAACTATCACCATAGCCAAGGTTAATCACATACACTACATGGACAATACCATTGGTGTTATGAACCATCTTCAATTCAAAGATCTAGGAGGGAATTTCCATTTAACCATTCCACCCCTCAAAATCGGGGGCATATAGAACTAGTATTTGCAAGGCTTATAGTGTTCACAATCTAGAACCAATTCCACTACAAGACTTAGAAATTAAATCATATTTCTTGGCTTTTAGCTAAAAAAAAAAAAAGATCTTGAAAAGCATTTGTTGTTCTTTGGGCACCTAGATGCCACTGGTTATGTAGTAGATGATTAGCTTTGCTTATTTTCCAAGGCCTCTTATAAATGATACCATTAGTTGTTTAACACAAATGTCCTCTTGATATATGGGTTGAAGCAAGTGTCGAGGCAATTGTATGCAAAGTTTATAGAGACACTTCTCGTAGAAGGTTTTAGACAATCATTGCATGATGGATTAGAGATTCATTCATTATCCTCTTATTTTATGTTGATGATATCTTAATGACAAGAAACAACATTTTAGCTATTTCAAAGTTAAAAAGTTATCTTCATTAAGTATTTCATATGAAAAATCTTAGACAGTACAAGTATTTTCTTGGGATAGAGATAGATCAATCTCCCAAAGGTATCTATCTTAGTCAGCGCAAGTATATGCTAGAGTTAGTGTTTGAGGCAGGACTTAAGGGGTTAAAACTTGTTGTCACCCTTTTGGAGCAGAATCTGAAGTTAACCACAATTGAGTTTGATAAGGGAGATCTTAAGAGGAAGGATGATGCAGTCCTTGAGGATGATGGACCTTTTTAGAGGATGATTGGTAGATTGTTATACTTGACACATACTAGACCACATATTTCTTTCACAGTCTAGCACCTCAGTTAGTTTACACATTCACCTAAGTGTTTGGACATGGATGCAACTTTGAGGTTATTGAAGTATATTAAGGGGACTCATGTCCTTGGGTTATTTCTCTCATCTTTTTGGTGATTAGAGCTCTATGCTTATTGCAATTCAGATTATGCAACTTACCAAATGTTGTGAAAATGTCTAATTGGTTATTGTGTTAAGTTAGGTGATTCTTTTATCTTGTGGTTGGCTAAGAAGCAACTAACAAATATCTTTATTTTTTGTTAAGTCAAAATACAAAGCTATAGGATATTTTGGGACCACGATGTGAATGTTCCTTGCCCTATTCCACTATTTTGTGATAGAGAGGTAGTTGGACAGATTGTGGCAAATCTCATTTTTCATCAAAGGACAAAACACATTGAGGTGGATTACCATTTTATGCAAGAATAAATCCTAAGAGGAATTATAAAGACTTGTCACATTAACATGCAGGAGTAGCTTGTAGATTTATATACTAAAGCTTTGTACAACCCATAACACAATCATTTATTATCCAAGCTTTGAGTGTTTAATTTATACAAATCTCCAGCTTAAGGGAGAATGTTGAAATATATGATGGTGTTGTGGGCCATTTCCATGTATTATTGTTTGCTTGTGTTTTGTTAGCCCATTTTGTTAGATGACATGCCCATTAGTTTTTTTCTTTAAAGCAGAACCTTTGAGTGTGAAGATACTATGATGTGAATATAAAATCAAGTGTACATAGCAGCCAAGCAACTTTCCCAATAATTTTTGTTCTTGGTTTTATGAAGTTTTCTATTTTCTTGGTTTATTCAATAGGAAGTACAATTCCACTAGTGCAAATCTTCCCTTCCCTTAGGTCTTAAATGTAAAAGACTAAGGCACATTTTGCTTAGGTTTTTGTTTTACTACCAAAAGAAGCTCAAAGTAAGTCACCTAGATGAAGGTGAAGGTGTTGCAAAAAGGCCCTTGCGTTAATATACCTACAAAGAGCTGGTAGAGGCCATAAATGGTTTTGATAAAGAACTAGGAAGAGGATCTTGCGGAATAGTTTACAAAGGGAAGTCTAGAACTTTTCGATTGCCGTCAAGAAGTTAGATAGAGTGTTTAAGGACAATGACAAAGAATTTAAGACTGAAGTGAACATAATTGTCAAAACCAATCACAAGAATCTAGTTCGGCTTCTTAGGTTTTGTGGTGAGGAACAACATTAAGTGCTAGTGTACGAGTTCTTGAGCAATGGTAGTTTGGCTTCCTTATTATTTGGCGAATTCAAACCCACTTGGAGTTGGAGAACAAACATTGCTTCTGAGGTTGCTAAAGATTGTTTTACTTGCATGAAGAATGCCGAACCCAAATTATCCATTGCAATATAAAACCACAGAATATCCTTCTCGATGAGTCTTACAATGCTCAAATATCTGATTTTGGTTTGTTCAAGCTTTTAGTGATGAATCAAAGTTAGGATGACATTGATATCAAGGGTACTAAGGGATATGTTGCACCAAAATGGTTCAAGACCTCTCCTATCACTGTGAAGGTTGATGGTTACAACTTTGGTGTTGTATTGCTAAAGATTCTTTACTGTTGAAGAAATGTGGATATAGAGCTTGGAGAAGGATTCTAGCCAATTAGGCCTATGACTGCTACTAAGAAGGCAAATTGGGTGCTCTTGTTGAAGATGATCCAAAAGCCATTGAAGACATGAAGACTGTGGAGAGTTTTTAATGGTCGCCATTTGTTGCCTCCAAAAGGATCTCTCGAAAGACCCACCATGAAAAAGGTGGTGCTTATGCTTGAAGGAATCGCTCAAGTTCCCATTCCCCAAAGTCCATTGCCAATGAAAACTTCTCTTGTTCTTGCCGGTCTCTAATTGCTAGTTGTCTTTTTCTATTTACCAAACAGTCGCTCCTAACAATATGATGCTATGAGCTTTCTGGCAATTTCTTATTGTTAGTTGTCTTTCTTCATTTACTAGTCAATTCTACTTTACATATTTTACTTTTAAGACTGTTGAACATGTTTATTTTTTCCCTAAATAAAAAGTCTTAGAGACTATCCATTGATATAGTTGCATTATTTTAGTTATGAATTAATTCACCAAGCTATGACAATTTTTCATTTAAATTTCTTTCAAATTATCTATAAATATAAAGACTTTACCAAATCTTTCGAATCAAACATCACACTAAACCAAAAGATAGGAACAAACAAGAGAACTTTCTTGGCATGTTTTGGAAGTTTTGAAATAAAGGGTAAATTAATACCATGTAAATGTATTGATATCATACAATGAAACTAATAAATTAATTTTCTTAAAAACTAGTAGTAATGGATTTTCTCATAGAAAAGGGAATATTTTGATGCTCTGGTATTCATATCTTTAGTGGTCGCTTTCACCTTTTGGCTTGAAGCAATAAGTGGCAAAAGATACTCTATAGGATTAGGATGATGAAGGAGAAAAAGAGGGCAAAGGGGTTGCCTTTTATAATTGTTTTCTCAATTTAATATTCCATTGAAAATCTGTGGAATTCGCACCGGTCGAATTACAATCTTTTGATCAAAGAGTCCATGAACTTTTGCAAATGAAAGCTGTTGCATCGAATTTTTTTAGTTGTTTTTCTGATTTAAGCATGTTTTGGGGTGAGGCCCTCTTCTTCAGTTTAAGTTACCAAGTTTTGCCTTTTGCTTTAGGAGGCTCTAGGTTATTCAAAAAGGGAGAAAAAAAGCTTTTTAGTCCATGAAGAAAATCATGTCACCGTGTGAAAAGGACACGAAAACAAAAGAAAAAGAGCTATGATAATTTAAGGGAGGGATAAAAGGACTTTACATCTGGTACGCATAACGAGTACTGAATCCTAGTCGAGATCCACTAGGAAAAGCAATTCAATTATTCTGAACAGTTATAATTGCCAGAGAAGGTCATTTAGCCAATGATTTGGCGTTTTTTGTAGGCATTCTTCCTTCATTCTTTCTCATTTAATGTTCATAATCGGTGGCCTTTCAGCTGCTACACTGAGCCTGAAAATTCGTAAATAGATCCCACAAATGTATCTCAACCTGTGAAAGTCTCAAGCGAAGGTTTTTTCGTTAAATGTGAATTATCAGATAGATGCTTCTTAAAATGCAACCAAACTTCGAATCCGAACAAAAAAGATTTCGAATATTTTCGAAGTGCCTCAGGTTTTCATTTAAAAACGAAAGCAACGTAGTATTCTGACGATATAATTTTTCCTTTTACTTGTAGGTGATGTATTAAAAAATATCTGAAGGATATCTTAAATTTTAATTTTTTTTAAAGGGAAAATATGTTTCCTCTTTATAAGTTAGCTTGTAAAAAAGAAATGAGCTTTTTTGATATATATTACAGTATTACCCTTCTAACAAAATTCTTAACCCATCTTGATTATATAGATATGTATTAAAAATAATATTAAAAGTGTTTCAAATTATCTAAATTTTATTAAGAAAAATTATGTATCATATTTTAGAATGGAACACTTTAAGAAAGAGGATGTAGAAGACAGTATCTTATATTAGAAAGACAAATGAAAAATTTTGAGTTTATAAAAGGCTTGATAAGATGGAACATTTCAAGAAAGAGAATGTGAAGGACATTATTCTATATTTAAAAGATAAATGAGAAGTCTTAAGTTTATAAGAGATTTGATAACTCTACTTAACAAGATAATATTTTAAATTGAATTTTCAGGCCCGTGACACGGTGCTCACATTCATTTCACTAAACTCTTGACTTGGGTCAATGTATAGCAGCCCATTGGTGATTCTCCTATTACGATGCGGTGAGTTCCTTTCTCAGAGTTCACTTGGAAGCAGATGGGGTCTTGAAGTTTTCCCTTCCCTTTGTTTACCGGGCTCAAGGTTCCACTTGGTTCAGTTTTGAAAAATAGCTGACATATCGGGGGAAGGTTTAAGTCGAAGGTGAGATCGCATTCCTTTTGTTCCCTATTGGTCAGTGCATTGTCTTCTTCCCGAGGTAGCAGGAGGCCGTTGCTTTGGAACAGGGCCTGCAGTGCATGCTCTGTTTCCGTAGGGAAGGTAGCAAACTGATTCCACTTCATTGGAATCCTTTGATAGGACCGTCTTCTCTCTATACTAAGCCACCGATCTTGAGTCTAGAACTATATTGTTTACAACACAGCTTTAAATATACAAAATCTAGTTTGCCCAAAGAAGATTGTGAGTGATTCTTTACTCACCCTTACTTCTTTAACTTTATTCTCACATAATAAATGAAAAAGCCGATGATAAAAAGCATAGCAATATATGCTGCGGGGATGACAATTTTATGAATTTTGTTATTTCCCCTAACCTTGGAATTCTCATACTCCGGAACAGTTTCAATTCCATTAGTTGAGTTTGTTTTTGCTCAAAGAAACAAAAAAGAAAAGAAAAGAAAAGAAAAGAAAAGAAAAGAAGAAAGAAACGGAAGTTAGAGAAGTGCATAATAGGCTGGAATGCAAATTGGTGATATCTAAAGGTATCTAAAATTTTCAATCAGAAAAATAATTAATTAGAAGAAGAAGATAAAAGAACTATAACAGCAATCACCAAGTAACAAGTTGTTAATATTTTTTCTGACCTTCTGTGTTGTCTGAAGTAGCGAGTTTCAGAAAGAAAATCTGTTTGCTATCCATATTCTGTTGAGAGTTGTTTTAGATGTAAAAGAGGGCCACTCCAAACTAGGCTACGATCTTCTTTATCCTAAGCATAGCCGGTACAAGAGCAGTTGCTGAAGCATAAGGATTTGCAATCTAAAGTATTGCTGACGTGCAACTGCAGTGGATTGCTGGGCAGAGAAACTCTAGAAATAGTAAGAAACCGATCTTTCTGAACACTAGTGCCATTGCTACACTGCAATTCAATTCTTCTTTCACATTTATCCGTTCCTCTTATAAATCCTGGCAGACAGACACATACAGAATCTAAAGTTTTATTGCATATGCTGAAATCACCACAGAAGGAAGTATTCCCCGCACACTTGGATAAGTAATTAATGTTCTAAGTTTGGAGATGTTGATTATATGTCTGCAGCCAAAGTTTCCCGTCGTAATTTAACCGTATTTGTGAGGGCGTATTAGTGTAGTTACGACGCCATGTAACGTACTCCCCGTCAATCTTGAATATTGCAGCAAGATCAGCAGCAAGTGGGCTACTCCAGTATGGTTTCGACCCCTCCATTAAGATTAGCTCTTTCTGAGGACCCAGATGCAGAGAGAAACGTCCAGGAGCTGGGTCACCATGAATTTTCGATGATACTAATGACCATCCTGTTTTTGCATCATTAAGCTTCATTCCAGGCAACCCAAACTGCGACCTTTTCCGGGTAATTTGATACAATGACCAGGTAAAACTTTTCCGGGTTATTGAAAGAAAGGATACCGAGACCGAAATATCCAGTGGGAGAGAAGATGAAAGTTGTAGTGTTTAGTAATTGGCCTGGGAATAGTACCAGTGGTCTCAGCACTCGTGAACTGCAAACCAAGGCAGAGTAAAAATAGCAGGAAAGCAATGAGAAGGGAGATTCTATGGCTCATCTTTGATTCAGGCAGCTATGCTCCTTAGATTTCTCTCGGCGGAATTGTAGATGGACTTTTAAGGCCCTAAGGCTCGACCTGGCTCCACCTGCTCACCACTATTTCCACTTCCTCATCAATTTTCCGGTCCCATCCATCCTTCGCAGAAAAGTCGTAGAAATTGAAGTCTCAAGTCTATATAAATGTCGCGTAGACAAGAAGGGGGTTAAACCACCTCTGTGGAAGCTTGATGCGCGACAGCACAACACGCAGTGTTTGGTCAAAATTTTCTGCCGAGGCAATGCTACTCCGCCTTCCTCCGCGACAGAGAAAAGGTCAGCTTCGGCTCTCCCCTTTTCATTTTACTTTCGGTGTAAAGTTTTCAATCTAAATATCTTGCAAAGACACTGCTTTTCTTCCAAACTCTGAACGTGACATTCGCTCCATCTTTTCCTGGATTCTTCCAGGGGTTAGAAAATCAGCCCTTTAACTTTTTGACGACTGAAATTGATTTGACATTCAAATCAAAATTTTGTGGCGGGTGCTGGTTAAGCCTGCCGGGCATTAATTCATCAATCAGCACTCAAGCCTGTTGGTGGTTTTCCTTGCCCCTATTGTCGTCCGTCCCACGCAATATTGAATTTATGATTAAAACCCTTCCTAATCATCAAAGTTATCACACCTAATTATATTAAGTACTAAACTCTTAATTTCTTTTCTTCACAAATTGTTGATACAATCAAAATATTATTTCTTTAAGTTTTTAGAAAACTTAAGATTTCCTATCCAAATCACTGTTGATTTATCTTTATTAAATTTGAATACACTTTTTAATATTTTTAATTATAAATTAATAACAAGCAGTGTTTCCATGCTGACATTATGGGAGTTAGTGCTATCGTTTGATTTGATTGGCTATTAACAACTAGTTATGGACTAGGTGTCCAAGTCAAGACAAGAATTAGATACTAATTGCCCAACTCATGGCACAAGAATCAAAATTAACTACCTAGCTTGAAATACTGGAACTTTGAGTAATTGCCTAATTAATGGCATCAAAATCAGGAGTAATTGTCCAACCAGTACTTTTTATGTCTACTAGACACTTACTTATCATCAATTGTGTAGTTGAGATGTGTGTTCAACTGACATGGCTTAAGCTACGAAAAGAAACTTCAACCTTTGTAGCAAATATAACTTTTGGTCTAACGGCAATGTTTGATCCTAGCATGCAATATCAAAGCAAAAATGCTAAAACAAGGTTGCGAGTGATTCTATGCTCGTCCTTTTTTCTTAACTTTAACCTCACAAATGATAAATGAAAAAGGCCAATACTAACAACCTTTGCAATAGATGCTCTTGGGACGGTAATTATGAATTTTGTTTAATTTTCTCTAACCTAGGAATTCTTGAGTACTGTAACTTTTACTGTCCCACTCCTAAGCCAAAAAGATAAAAATAAAAATTAGAGAGACCGATATCATAGGCTTCGTTCAATGCATTACAGATTAGTATATAATATGGTGATGCGTAGCGGTATCTCTTCTACATCTTTTCCACCAGAAAACTAATAAATGCAAAGAAACCCATCTTGCTGATCATTAGTACAACTGCTGCACTGTAAATCATTGTTTTCTCACATAGTCATTCGTTCGTCGTTTGAAACCTGGCAAACCGTCGCATAGAGAATTTTGCAGTTTTGTTGCATATTTTGAAAACATTTCACTCAACACAGAGAGCATCCCCCCACGCACTTAGATAATAAAGTTGTTTCCGAAATTTGATCCCATGTAAACAACGAGAGGTTACCGTACTCCTTGAACCATATTTGTGTGGTTCCGCTGGTGTGGTTGTGCCGCCACGCAATGTACTCCCCCTAATCACAAATGCAGCAGCTTAATCACCAATGAGCCGGCTACTTCAGTATGGTTCCGACCCATTTACTAAGATCAGCTCTTTTTGAGAACCTAGAAGCAGAGAAAAAAGCCTAGGAACTGGGTTCTCATAACTTAAAGAGAAATATTCTTTTTAGCAATTCGGCATAGAAGTAATGTGAAATCTCACTACTAAGCTTAAATTGATTGCATTTAAATGTAAAGCTGACTTAGGGAGATGTAAAGTGTCTCTACATATCCAGACACATAGTCCTACTTGAACCCCAATTTCATAGATTAAAATCTTTAGCTGAAAGCTAAACAGATAAATAAGAAACAGATATTCCTTGTCCAAAAGAGCCGTGCTCGATCGTGGTGAAAATGGCTCGTGTTGAGAGAGTCTTGAACAAACATTAATGAAGAGGGGTATTTTACATCATCTTACCAATGTGGTACTATGATATCATAGTCTACGTACTCAAAGACGTGGTTTTAGTTTGAAGATAGATTTCGCAGGAAAGTTGAGGTGTCTAGAAGAACTTCGCATCATTTCTAACGTACCTAAAAGTATTGTTACCTCGTCCACCGCTGACTTGTTCACTTCCTTTGTTTTGGAAGTCAAAAAATAAAGTTTTTAGTAGTATCAAACTATAACATTAAATTATACAGCCAAAGACCATAACAATCCAGTATACTACTTAAAATATTTAACAAGTATTTGAAATTATCAGAAAAACACGTTCAGATTTTGATACAGACCAGTGATATATAACATCATTTGGAATGATGCTTATAGCTGCATGACCAAAAGCTACCGGCCTTCCATAATTGCGTCGGTTACATCATTCCCCGAACAAGTTTCTGTCCTTGCAGTGTCAACTGGGTTTGTCTTCATCATATTTCTCACATTCAAGAATGCAGGTTCCTTGGGATGAGGCACAGCTACATTTTCGTAGCTTAGCATGGTGACAACATCGGATATAGTTGGTCTATCTTTTGCAATCTCTTGAACACAAAGGAGAGCTATGTTTACATATCTCAATACCGTATGAATAGAGGGTATGTTTTCAATTAGTGGATCCACCAAGTTTGCTCCCTTATCATTTGTCCACAATGCCCATGCCTTAAAATTTCAAAAAGAACACAATGTCATAGAGAATTAACACTTAAATTCAAAATTATTTAGTTGAAATTTCTGAAACAACTAATAAATTCTAGTATTGTACTTAAGGTTTTAAAATTCAAGACAAAAGGAGTTAATAAAATATTCTTTTTCAATCAAAACCAATTTTGACAATCAATGAATACTTATCTATCTAACAACTTATTCTAAAGGACAAATGATAAGTGTTTTGCTTTCTACCAACAAATATGTGAAAAGATACTTACATATGTGATAAGATGGAAAGAAGCAGTTTGATTATAACCAATGCTTTTCTTGCCACTCAAAATCTCTAAGAACAAGATGCCAAAGCTAAAGACATCAGATTTGATTGAAAAAAGACCTTCCAAAATGTATTCAAGAGGCATATAACCATTGTACATCATTAAAAAGTAAAAAAGAAGTTAGCAATTGCATGTCTCACTCATCAATTGATGCAATGAACATTAACATAATGCTGATTGTGACAATTTCATATTTATCTTTTGCAATACTTACTGAGTACCAACAATTCTATTTGTATTTGCTTATAATTCATTTCCTCCAAATATTCTTGCAATTCCAAAGTCTGAAATTTTAGGATTCATATCACTATCCAACAAGATGTTGCTAGGCTTCAGATCTCTATGAATGATTCTTAACCTAGAATATTGATGAAGATAAGCAAGTCCTTGAGCAATCCCTTCAATAATTTGAACTCGAGTTCTCCAATTTAATGTCCTACATTTTTCAAGATCTATTTCATAGATACATATAAGGGATGGTTAGTGGCGTAAATTTAAAGAAGCATAAACATAAAGAATCAAAGACAAAGTGTTATAAAAATATAAGAAATTACCCACCAAATACAAAGAAATCCAAACTTTTATTGGGTAAATATTCATATATTAGTATCTTCTCATCTTTTTCAATGCAACAACCCAAAAGCTTAACAAGGTTCTTGTGGTTGAGCTTGGCTATGAGCATTGCTTCATTTTTAAGCTCCTCCCAACCTTGTCCAGATCTTTTTGAAAGTCTTTTTATAGCCACCTCATCTCCTTTCAATAGTCTTCCCTGAAATTTATTGCATGGTAGTAACCACCAAACATATTCAAGAAAAGTGAGCAACATTGACCAATATACCCATAATAAATGGTAATTCTAACTATAATTATCTATTTCAAGGGATACATTCTATTGACATAGGATGGTTGTTCTTAAGCCATGATTAGAGTCTACACTTCCACTTCTTAAGAGCAAGACATCTTTAATAATTGTTTTTATTAGCCCAATAATTATACACTCACATATAAGCTTATAGAGGATAGTCACCCAATAGTCACCAACTGATAGCCAGCATATACAATTTAGTCTTGTAAATCTCACACATAATTAAAGTTAGGCAATAACAAAAAATGAAAATTGCCTATATGTGCAAATTAACATTCAAAAGGTATTGGCTGCAAGTGTTATAGCCTTGTACGTAAATTCCTCATCCAAATCATAACGTTAATGAACATTGAACCATACCTTGTAAACAGGCCCAAAACCACCCTCGCCCAACTTATTTGCAGTTGAGAAATTATCAGTTGCAGCACAAATGCTTACGAAACTGAATAACGGCATTTGGACGTCCCTTTTCCTACCATCTCCATCCTCTGTTGTATTGACTGTTTGCGTCATGCCCAAATCTAGCAGCAACAAATCCTCCCCTGTATGGTGAACAACACAAATCTTTTAATATACAAAATCTAGGTTGCTAAAAGAAGGTTGTGAGTGATTCTTTACTTACCCTTATTTCTTAACTTTATCATCACATGATAAACAAGAAGGCCCATGGTAAGTAGCACAGCAATGGATGCAGTGGGGATGACAATCTTCTGAATTCTTTTATTTTCTCTAACCTTGAAATTCTCATATTTTGGTACTGGTACAATTCCACTAGTAGAGTTTGTTTCTGTTCAAATAATAAAAACAAAAAAGAAAAGGAAATAAGAGAAGTACACAACATTGGTGTCGTTCAATTCATTACAAATTGGCGATATGCCTAAAGGTATCTCGTCAAGAAAATTCCAACCAGAAAAATAATTAACCAAAGGAAGAAGACAAAAGAAGCGAAACAACAATCACCAAGTAACATGTTGTTAATATTTTTTCTCACCTCCTATGTTGTCCAAAGCAGCGAGTTTCAGATAGAAATCTGTTTGATATACATAATCTGTTGAGCGCTGTTTCAGATCTAAGAGAGGGCCACTCCAAACTAGGCAACGATCCTCTTGATCATAAGCATAGCCGGTACACGAGCAGTTATTCAAGCATGCGGATTTGCAATCTGAAGTATTGCTGACGGGCAACCGCACTGGATATCTGGGCAGAGCAACTCTAGAAATAGGAAGAAACTTATCTTTCTGAACCTTAGTACTATTGCTGCACTGCAAATGAAATCTTCTCTCACATCCATTCATTCCTTTTGTGAATCCTGGCAGACAGTCACATAGAGAATATAAAGTTTCATTGCATATATAGAAATCACTGCAAATATGCCCGGCACACTTAGATAAGTAATCGTAGTTCCACTTTTGAAACTTTTGATCATATGTCAGCAGCTTGAGATTCCCGTAACAATCCAACGCTACATGTGAGGTTGAATTAGTGTAGTTACGACGCCATGTAATGTCCTCCCCGTCAATCTCGAATATAGCAGCAAGATCACCAACGAGCTGGCTACTCCAGTATGGTTTCGAACCCTCCATTAAGATCAACTCTTTCTGAGAACCCAGATGCAGAGAGAGATCCAGGAGCTAGGTCATTAATAGATCCAGAAGCTGGGTCACATTTTACTGATACGACTAACCTTCCTGTTTTAGCATCTTTAATCTTCATTCCCGGCAAAAGAATAGGAAAAGGATAATCGAAGCTTTGCCACAAAACTTCCTTGGCATTGTTTGTCAATATAAGATTACCTGTATCTAATAGCCTGGCATAGGTGTCATTGCCAGCTGAAGCGTTAGTCACCCTGTACGACAAGCTGCCATCAGATATAACAAGATTGCCCTCTTGGTTAAAGGTGAGAACAGCAGAGGAATGTACGGTTGGGTGCTCCCTATTTGCAGCCCAAACTATGAAGTTAAAACTATTTATTACAATAACCAAGTAACGCTTTTCCGAGTTTTCGAAGGGACGATCGAAGCGAAGAGAGAACCTTATAGTGGCAGAGGAGATGACACCCGAGGTGTTTAATGATTGGCCCGGTCGAATAGTATCAGTAGTATCAGCACTGGCGAACTGCAAACCAAGGCAGAGTAAAAATAGCAGGGAAGCAATAAGAGGGGAGATTCTAGGTCTCATCTTTAATTCAGGCAGCTATGCTACTTAGATTTCTCTCGGCGGAATTCTAGACGGCCTTTTATGGACGTAGAGCTTGACCAGGCTCCACTTGCTCATGAGCATTTCCACTTTTTCATCAATCTCCGGGTCCTTCAATTTCGGGACGTATTGTTTCCGCTTCCCCGTCAACCACTCACTGCTACTATTACATCACATATGAATTAGTGGGAAAGTCCTGTCACTTCTACCCCGTTTGTCACAATAAGATTACTTGTATCTAATAGCTGCCTAACGTAGGTGTGTAGCAAATTCAACCATTGAATTAGAAGGCCTAAGCTTGTTGACATGGTATGTTCAATTACCTTTAGGACCGTAACATTTTATTATACTTCATAGCCGATACCTTGGTGATCCACTCCACAGTGACTCTATGTTGGTCTCATGCATTTAGGCACCCCTTTGACTTGTGATGTTTTCTATTAGGTAGCCCTTTCTACAAGTCACCCTTTTTATGGTTCAAACTCTAGATATGGGGTTTAACTTTAATATTACTTGTAGTGGTCCAAAAGGTTAAGTTGGGATTTAGCAAAGCATAATCAATGGAAATTAGCTAGGAAGCTTGGCATCACACCTAATCTTGAAAGAAAATGAAAAAAATACATGTTTTGGAATTACTTTGAGAGAACTTGAGACCTCCCTCTACTTTTCAACAAAACTCTTACTAACAACAAGCTTAACTTCTCCCTCAAGTAATTTGCTTATTTATAACTATTGACAGACTATTATTAGGAGCTAACTAACTCGTTAACGACCTTATTAATAGAATGCTAACTGTATTAACAGACAACTATTCTCTGAAAATCACAATTACTTAGCTTGCCACCTCAAATAATTGACAGCCTGGCTACTGACATGTAACTCAAAAGGTAATGTGGCTACTGCAACTTCCTGGACCGCTGCAAGGTGCCGTTGCCAGCAGAAGCGTTAGTCACCCTGTACGACCAGCTGCCATCAGATATAACAATATCGCCCTCGTAGTAGAAGGTGTGCACAGAGGAATTTACGGATGGATGCTCCCCATTTGCAACCCAACCTATGTCCTTATTAATAATTGATGGAATATCCACGTAAAACTTTTCCTGGTTATTGAAAGGGAGGAGACCAAGACGGAAATTTCCATTGGGAGAGGAGATGAAACTCGTAATGTTTAGTACTTGGCCCGGTCGAATGGTACCAGTGGTACGAGCACTAGTGAAGAACAATTCGAAGGCCAAGTAAAAGTAGTAGGGAAGCAATGAGAAAGGAGATTCTATGGCTCATCTTTGATTCAGGCAGCTATGCTCCTTAGATTTCTCTCGGCGGAATTCTAGACGGACTTTTAAGGCCCTAAAGCTCGACCTGGCTCCAACTGCTCACCACTATTTCCACTTCATCAATTTTCGGGTCCCGTCCATCAGAAAAGTCGTAGAAATTGAAGTCTCAAGTCTATACAAATGTCGCGTAGACAAGAAGGGGGTTAAACCACCTCTGTAGGAAGCTTGATGCACGACAGCACAACACGCAGTGTTTGGTCAAAATTTTCTGCCGAGGCAATGCTACTCCGCCTTCCTCCGCGACAGAGAAAGGGTCAGCTTCGGCTCTCCATTTTTCATTTTACTTTCGGTGTAAAGTTTTCAATCCAAATATCTTGCAAAGACTCTGCTTTTCTTCTAAACTCTGAACGTGACATTCGCTCCATCTTTTCCTGGATTCTTCCAGGGGTTAGAAAATCAGCCCTTTAACTTTTTGACGACTGAAATTGATTTGACATTCAAATCAAAATTTTGTGGCGGGTGCTGGTTAAGCCTGCCGGGCACTAATTCATCAATCAGCATTCAAGCCTGTTGGTGGTTTTCCTTGCCCCTATTGCCGTCCATCCCACGCAATATTGAATTTATGACTAAAACCCTTCCTAATCATCAAAGTTATCACACCTAATTATATTAAGTACCAAACTCTTAATTTCTTTTCTTCACAAATTGTTGATACAATCAAAATATTATTTCTTTAAGTTTTTAGAAAACCTAAGATTTCCTTTCTAAATCATTGTTGATTTATCTTTATTAAATTTGAATACACTTTTTAATGTTTTTAATTATAAATTAACAACAAGCAGGTGTTCCATGCTGACCTTATGGGGGTTAGTGTTATCGTTTGATTTGATTGGTTATTAACAACTAGTTATGGACGAGTTGTCCAAGTCAAGACACCGGAATTAAATGCTAATTGCCTAATTCATGGCATTAGAATCAGGAATAATTGTCCAACGACTACTTTTTATGTCTACCAGACACTTAGTTATCATCAATTGTGTTGTTGAGATGTGCATTCAAGTGACATGGTTTAAGTTAAGAAAAGAAACTTCAACCTTTGTAGAAACTATAACTTTTGGTCTTACGGCAATGTTTGATCCTAACAAGCAATAACAAAGCAAAATTGCTAAAACAAAGTTGAGTGATTCTATATTCATCCTTTTTTCTTAACTTTCCCCTCACATGATAAACAAAAAAGGCCAATACTAACAGTCATTGCAATAGATACTCTTGGGGTGGCAATTATGTATTTAGTTTTTTAATTTTCTCTAACCTAGGAATTCTTGAATACTGAAACTTTTGCTGTCCCACACCTTTGCGTTCGCTTCTAAGCCAAAAAAATAAAAATAAAAATAAAAATAAAAATTAGAGAGACTGGTATTATAGGCTTCGTTCAATGCATTACAGATTGATATACAATATGGTGATGCGTAGCGGTAACTCTTCTACATCTATTCCACCAGAAAACTAATAAATGCAAAGAAACCAATCTTGCTGATCATTAGTACTATTGCTGCACTGGAAATCATTGTTTTCTCACATAGTCATTCGTTCGTCGTTTGAAACCTGGCAAACCGTCGCAAAGAGAATTTACAGTTTTGTTGCATATTTTGAAATCATTTCACTCAACACAGATAGCGTCCCCTACACACTTAGATAATAAAGTTGTTTCCGAAATTTGAACCCATGTAAACAACAAGAGGTTCCCGTACTCCTTGAACTATATTTGTGCGGTTCCGTCGGTGTGATTGTGCCGCCATGCAACGTACCCTCAATCACAAATGCAGCAGCTTAGTCACCAATGAGTCGGCTACTTCTGTATGGTTCCGAATTTACTAAGATCAGCTCTTGTTGAGAACCTAGATGCAGAGAAAAAAGTCTAGGAACTGGGTTCTCATAACTTTAAGAGAAATATTCTTTTTATCAATTTGGAATTGATGTAATGTGAAATCTCACTAATAAGCTTAAATTGATTGCATTTAAATGTAAAACTGACTTAGGGAGATGCGAACTGTCTATACAGATCCAGACACATAGTTCTACTTGAACCCCAATTTCATAGATTAAAATCTTTAGCTGAAAGCTAAACAGTTGAATAAGAAACAGATATTCCTTGTCCAAAAGAGCCGTGCTCGATCGTGGTGAAAATGGCTCGTGTTGAAACAGTCTTGAACAAAAATTAATGAAGAAGGTTATTCTACGTCATCTTACCAACGTGGTACTATAATATCAAAGTCTTCGTACTCAAAGACGTGGTTTTAGTTTGAAGATAGATTTGGCAGGAAAGTTGAGGTGTCTAGAAGAACTTCGTATCATTTTTTACATACCTAAAAGTATTGTAACCTCGTCCACCGCTGACTTGTTCACTTCCTTTGTTTTGGAAGTAAGAAAATAAAGCTTTTAATATTATCAAAACTATAATATTAAATTATACAGCCAAAGACCTTAACAATCCAGTATACAACTTAAAATATTTAACAAGTATTTGAAATAAAACAGAAAAAATAAAACGTTCAGATGATATATAACATCATTTGTAATGATGCTTGTAGCTGCATGACCAAAATCTATCGGCCTTCCATAATTGCGTCGGTTACATCATTCCCCGAACAAGTTTCTGTCCTTGTAGTGTCAACTGGGTTTGTCTTCATCATATTTCTCACATTCAAGAATGCAGGTTCCTTGGGATAAGGCACAGCTACATTTTCGTAGCTTAGCATGGTGACAACATCGGACATAGTTGGTCTATCTTTTGCATTCTCTTGAACACAAAGGAGAGCTAAGTTTACATATCTCAATACCGTATAAATAGAGGGCATGTTTTCAATTAGTGGATCCACCAAGTTTGCTCCCTTATCATTTGTCCACAATTCCCATGCCTTAAAATTTCAAAAAGAACGCAATGTCATAGACAATTAACGCCTAAATACATAATTATTTAGTTGAAATTTCTGAAACAACTCATAAATTCTAGTATTGTACTTAAGGTTTTGAAATTCAAGACAAAAAGAGTTAATAATATATTCTTCTTCAATTAGAACCAATTTTGACTATCAATGAATACTTATCTATCTAACAACTTATTTAAAGTACAAATGCTAAGTTTCACTTTCTACCAACAAATATGTGAAAAGATACTTACATATGCGATAAAATGGAAAGAAGCAGTTTGATTATAAACAATGCTTTTCTTGCCACTCAAAATCTCTAAGAACAAGATGCCAAAGCTAAAGACATCATATTTGATTGAGAAAAGACCTTCCAAAATGTATTCAGGAGGCATATAACCACTATACATCATTAAAAAGTAAAAAAGAAGTTAGCTATTGCATGTCTTACTCATCAATTGATGCAATGAACATTAACATAATGCTGATTGTGACAATTTCATATTTATATTTTGCAATACTTACTGAGTACCAACAATTCTATTTGTATTTGCTTGTAATTCATTTTCTCCAAATATTCTTACAATTCCAAAGTATGAAATTTTAGGATTCATATCGATGTCCAACAAGATGTTGCTAGGCTTCAGATCTCTATGAATGATTCTTAGCCTAGAATATTGATGAAGATAAGCAAGTCCTTGAGCAATCCCTTCAATAATTTGAACTCGAGTTCTCCAATTTAATGTCCTACATTTTTCAAGATCTATTTCATAGATAAATATAAGGGATGGTTAGTGGCATAAATTTAAAGAAGCATAAACATAAAGAATCAAAGGCAAAGCATTGAAAAAATATAAGAAATTACCCACCAAATACAAAGTAATCCAAACTTTTATTGGGTAAATATTCATATATTAAAATATTCTCATCTTTTTTGATGCAACAACCCAAAAGCTTAACAAGATTCTTGTGCTGAAGCTTGGCTATGAGCATTGCTTCATTTTTAAGCTCCTCCCAACCTTGTCCAGATCTTTTCGAAAACCTTTTTATAGCCACCTCATCCCCTTGCAATAGTCTTCCTGAAATTTTTGCATGGTAGTAACCCAAACATATTTAAAAAAAGTAAGCCACGTTGACCAATAAACCCTTAATAAATGTTAATTCTAACTATAACTATCTATTTGTTTCAAGAGATACATTCTAGTGGCATGTGATGGTTGTTGTTAAGTCATGATTAGAGTCTAAACTTTCATTTTCATGTTAAGAGCAAGACTTGTTTAATAATTGTTTTTATTAGATCAATACTTATCCACTCGCATATAAACTTATAAAGGATAGCTACCCAATAGTCGCCAATTGATAGCGAGCATATACATCTTGCAAATCTCACGCACAATTAAAGTTAGGCAACAACAAAAATTGAAAGTTGCCTATATGTGCAAATTAACACTCAAAAGGTATTGGCTGCAAGTGTTATAGCCTTGTACGTAAATTCCTCATCCAAATCATAATGTTAATGAACATTGAACCATACCTTGTAAACAGGCCCAAAACCACCCTCCCCTAACTTATTTGCAGTTGAGAAATTATCAGTTGCCGCACAAACACTTGCAAAACTGAATAACGGCATTTGGACATCCCTTTTCCTACCATCTCCATCCTCTGCTGCATTGACCTTTTGGGTCATGCCCAAATCTAGCAGCAACAAATCCTCCCCTGTATGGTGAACAACACAAATCTTTCAGTGTACAAAATTTAGGTTGCTAAAAGAAGGTTGTGAGTGATTCTTTACTTACCCTTACTTCGTAGCTTTATCATCCTATGATAAACAAAAAGGCCTATGGTCAATAGAACAACAATAGATGCTGTGGGGATGACAATCTTCTGAATTTTTTTATTTCCTCTAATCCTGGAATTCTCATATTCTGGTACTGTTGCAATTCCACTAGTAGAGTTTGTTTCTGTTCAAAGAAATAAAAACAAAAAAGAAAAGGAAATAAGAGAAGTACATAACATTGATGTCGTTCAATTCATTACAGATTGGCGATGCCTAAAGGTATCTCTTCAAGAAAATTCTAACCCGAAAAATAATTAACTAAAGGAAGAAGACAAAAGAATCAAAACAACAATCACCAAGTAACATGCTGTTAATATTTTTTCTCACTTTCTATGCTGTCGGAAGTAGCGAGTTTCAGATAGAATTCTGTTTGATATACATAATCTGTTGAGCGTTGTTTCAGATCTAAGAGAGGGCCCCTCCAAACTAGGCAACGATCCTCTTGATCATAAGCATAACAGGTACATGAGCAATTATTCAAGCATGCGGATTTGCAATCTGAAGTATTACTGATGTGTAACCGTTGTGGATCGCGGGGCAAAACAACTCTAGAAATAGCAAGAAACCGATCTTTCAGAACTTTAGTACTGTTGTTGCACTGCAATTCAATTTGTCTCTCACATTTATTTATTCCTGTGGTGAATCCCGGCAGACAGTCACATAGAGAATCTAAAGTTTCATTGGATATAGCGAAATCAGCGCAGACAGAACCAGCACACTTAGATAATATATAATTGATCCCCCACGTTTGGCTATTTTGATTGTATGTTTCCTGCACGAGGTTCCCGAGGATATCCACCCCTACAATTGAAGATGAATTAGTGTAGTTACGACGCCATGTAACGTGGTCCCCGTCAATCACGAATATCGAAAAAAGATCACCAACGACTGGACTACTCCAGTATGGTTTCGACCCCTCCATTAGGACCAGCTCCTTCTGAGAACTCAGATGCGGAGAGAAAGGTCCAGGAGTTGGGTCATAAATACTTTTCCATGATACTAATGACCATCCTGTTTTTGCATCCTTAAGCTTCATTCCAGGCAATAGAGTTTGAGAAGGATAATCGAAGCTTTGCCGCAAAACTTCGTCAGCGCTGTTTGTCAGTATAAGATTACCCGTATCTAATAGCCTTGCGTAGGTGTCGTTGCCAGCAGTTGTGGAAGTCACCCTGTGCGACGATCTACCATCAGATATAACAAGATTGCCCTCCTGATTAAAGGTGAGAACAGTAGAGGAATTTACGAACGGCTGCTCCCGATTTGCAATCCAAACTGCTCTTCCGCTAAAACAGTTTGGGCTAATAACCACGTAAATTTTTTTCGAGTTTCCAAAAGAGGTGAAACGAAGACAGAAACTTCCTTTGGTAGAGGAGATGAAACTCGTGCGGTTTAGTGATTGGCCTGGTCTTATAGTATCAGTGGTAACAGCATCGGCGAACTGCAAACCAAAGCAGGGTAAAAGTAGCAGGGAAACAACAAGAGGGGAGATTTGAGGGCGCATCTTTGTTTCAGGAAGCTATGCTTCTTAGACTTCTGGACGAGCATTTAAGGTTGTGGAGCACGAACAGGCTCCACTTGCTGATGGCCATTTCCACTTTTTCATCAACTTTTCGGTCCTTCTATTTTGAAACGTATTGTTTCCGCTTGCTTGTCAACCACTCGCTGCTACTATTACGTCCCAAGTGAATTAGTGGTAGACAGTCCTGTCCGGCCTTTCACGCAACAAGGCGACAGTGCAGATGCTCGCCAACAGTGCACTCCGTTATGTGGATAAAATGGGATCGATTGCTCAGTTTGCAGGTAGTGAACGTTTGTAAAACTATCAGCAAATATGCTTTTCTTTTCTTAAGCCTTCTAGCAGGGACGTTTGGCCCAGGGATTATGATTTCCCTAATCCATTTCTAAGTATTTTTATTTTCAGTTTACTGTCATGAGTTTTATCAAGTTTCTCCTTATGCTGATACAGTTTTCACTTTAGCTCTGCGCAAATTTTTATATTTTTTTATAAAATTTTTTGGAAAGCTACATGGTGAAAAACACCCTTTCCTTTTTGTTTCGGGCGAAAGTGTTCATTCTCATGAGCTTTCCAATGAAAACGTTGAGAAAAAATGTGAATAATTGTCTATAATTTTTGTTGATTATAAAGTTGTTTTTACATTTTGAAATTTGTTTAGTAAATTATTTAAGTTTTTCAATGATTTCAATTTGATGATTTAGTAATTTAAATAATATATAATCTCACTATGAATCTTAAATTTTCTTATATTTTTAAATATAAAATTCATTTAAGAGAGGAGTGTTGAGCCATCTTAACAACTCCACAAAGATATTGTTTGACAATTGAACCACATAATTCGGTAATTTAAAATCTTTGGCTGAAGCTATTTTGTTGGTATGGATAAAAAGAGAAGTGCCTTTCCAAAATGCATCTTGACATAGAGTACTTAAAATTTGACTTATGTTTCTCAATAATTTGAAGTGTTAATCAATCTCTTCTCATGTTACATTTCATTTCTCATTTGCACCTTGTTTTTGGGTTAATAGATTGAAAATTAAGAAGATAAGAATATGAGATAATTAATCATGTAAGATATGCATTATAGAGGAACAGAGCATCTTTGGTGAGGAAAAAAAAAAGAATTAGTATCTGCCCTAATTGAAGGTCACATCATGCTATTAACAAAGTTTTGAAAGGCATAGAAATTGAAGTTTATCCAAATGTTGGGTAGTAAAGAAGTGGTTTATACCACTTCCACGTGATTAGAACGTGATTAGAAGACTATCCACTTGACCTTTAAAGCTCACGTGGGAGGCCTGATGTGCTGGTCAAAATTTTCTGCTTTTCTCTCACGTCACTGGCCTGCTTTCAGGACAGTCTCTCTCCCGATTTACTGAAGTGAAAAGCTACAGAGCACGTGAAGCCAGTCTAGGTTATAAAATTAGTGAGTTTTTTTTCTCCTTTTAATGTGACGAGCATAACGTTCTTTCTTCCTGTAGAAAGCTACAGGGCAACGGCACTCAATAGAGAAAGGGTCGACTTCGGCTCTGTCCTTCTCATTTTTCTTTCGGCTTGAAGTTTTTAACGCAGATCAAGATCTCCAAATATCTTGCAAAGACTCTGCTTTTCTTCTAAACCTCGAAAATCTACACTAAAAACGTGACATTCCGGCCGTCTTTTCCAGGATTACTCCAGGTATAGAAATCATCCCTTCCAACTTTTCGACGACTCCAGGCACTAATTCACAAATAAGCATTGGAGCCTGTTGTTGTTTTTGCTTGTCACAATTGTCGTCCCTCCCACGCAATATTGAGTTTATGATTTAAATGCTTCTTACACATCCAAGTTAGTACACCTAATTGTATCTTAAGTGTTGATTTTTTTTTGATAAAATTGTAAATTGTATTAATAAAAATTTAAATATAGAAGCACATGAATGTACTCCAATAATGTGAAAATTACCATATTTATGAAAAGGTAGAAGTTGTAAGCCATCAAATTTTATTCAAAATAATATTATCTTAAGAGGATTTTATATTTTTTAATAAAGAAATTTTTTTCTTGTACCACTTTCTTTACTTTTATTAAGAGAATATGAATATTTTGTTGTTTTTGGTATAAGGCGTATTTTATTTGATTCAGTTCATATATAATAAATATAAACTAAAAATGATATCTTAAAAAGTTTAACAATCAAATTTCTTCTTTTAGTTATTTTGATTATTTAATTTAGTTCTTCATTTTATCCTTTAATGTTATATCATATTCCATTTTAGATAAGAATACATTTCCAAATCATCATTATTCATGCACATTCAAAAAAGAAATGACTTCTATTTTTTATGTGAGGTTGATAAAAATCACAATGTATGTCAATTGAAAAGAACTAATGTATAATTTCTATTGTTATCAAAAGTTAATCCCTACAGATATGCTATTTAATGAAATTGTTTGCTAATGCCATTAATTTAGATTAAATCATATAAATTTACCATTTTATCCACCTATCAAAGATCCTTATAAATCTTTTGGGAACAATATATAAAATTGGAGAAACCTAAGATAAGTGTTAGCCTTAGCCTGAGGTCCTTCCTAATTCCAAGTGATGATATCTTTTATATCAAGCTACAATACTAAAATTCTTTTGTATTTTATATTGTGAATCCATTTACTTCACAATGAATACTTTGATTCCATGGCATATATTTTAAAAGGACTTTAATTTGGTAAACCTAATACCTTTTTATTTTTTGGTGAGCAAATAGTTTGTCAATGTACTTTGTGAGAATGATGTGCATTTAAGAATTAATGCTTTTATTTCTTCTGTGCTTAAGTTTTTGATACAATCAAAATATTTGTTTTGTAAGCTTTTAGAAAACATAAGATTTAAGACATAGGATTTCTTGTCTAAATTACTATTGACTTGTCTTTATTAAATTTGAATACACTTTTTAATTTTTTATTTATTACAAATTAATAACAAGTGTTTTATGCTCACTTTGGGAGGATTAGTGTTATCGTTTGACTTGAATGGTTATGGACAGTTAGGCATGAACTAACTATGCAACTCATGACATAAAAATCAAAACTAATTGTCCAGCTCATAGCATAGGAATCCAAATTAAGTACCTAACTCCTAGATTGGAATTTGGAGTAATTGCCCAATTTGTTGCATCAGAACTAGGACAAGTTGTCTAACCAATGAAACTTCTCATGTCTATTGTTTACTTACTATTTGTTATGAAGTTGAGATGTGTAATTGAAAGCATATCTTTCAAGGTCGTATTGTATCACATTTGGAGGGAAATAAATAGAAGAACATTCAATGATAAAAGTCTAAAAAATTTGACCATTATTGCTAAAATTAAGAAGAATGTGAGAAAGAAGAGTTCATCTACCAAAAGAGTAAAGCTTATAAATTGTAATAAATTCTTGAAAAAGCTTTGAAATTTTCTAAATGCAATATTTAAGCCTAAATGATGATGTTGTTACTAAACAATCTTGTAATTTTTTATAGTGATATATAATTCTTGACCTTTTACCAAAAAAAAAAAAGTTTAGCCTCTCTAACAACAACTTTTGATGTTATGACAATGTTTGATCCTAGCAATCAATATCAAAGCAAAACTTAGTTTGAGTCCCCCTAGTTGCTGCTAAGGGGTCTATTCTTGACTTTATCACAGGTGAACACTAGCCATTAACTTGACTAGTTGTAGAGGACTAGCTAATTGCCCAACTTGTAACTTTCAAAATTGAGATTAACCATCCAATTGGTGTATCCTCTAGTATCCTCTTGTCACTTGGTATGAGACTATGCACTACTTGTTATATTTCAAATCAGTGTGCCCAAGGGAAACCATCCTGTTAAGTAAATAATGTAGCTCATCCTCTAATAGCTATGGCTTTTATCATGATTATAGCTTTTGATCCTAATGTTTAAAATTCAAAGAAAAAAAGTTAAAAAGATACTTTGAATTTCTAATTAAAACTCTTACAGCTCATCCAGGTTAACATGTCTAATTATAATTGAAGTGCTAAATTCATAGTTCTTTTTTTTGTTTAAGTTTTTGATGTCCATAGAATGTTTGTCTTTAAAATCTCAAGAAATAAAGAATTTAATATGTAGAGTTTCCATTCTATATAAATATGGATTTGTTGTCATTAAACTTCAACAAACTTTTAAATTGTTTGTTAATTATAAATTAAGAACAAGTGCTTTAAACTTCTAGAACAAAAATGTTAAGATACCCTATATTCTTCATTAAAATTCTCCCTATTCATCCACTTAAGCTTTTGGTACAATCAAAATTTTTGTTTAGTAGGATTTCAAGAAATAAAGGGTCTAATATATAGAGTTTCTTTTTCAAAATTAATATTGACTTGTCTTCGTTAAACTCATAATAAACAGTTTTAATTTTTATTAATTGTAAACTAATAACAAGTAAGCTTCTTGACTTGGGTCAATAGCTCAATGCCACAGGTTATTAACTTATCATTTCAAGATCCTCTATTCAAATTCCCTTGCCCTCATCATCTCTTAAAATAAAATAAAAAAAATAAAAGATCAAGTGCCTTAAACTTGTAAAACAAAGATGTCAAAAAGACACTCACATCTTCAACAAGATTAATACATTCATAATCTCTTCATAATACCACAAGCTACTTTGCATGTTAAGATCACTTGGACATTTATGATAGACTATTTGATAACTCATTTTCTTTAACAAATCATGGATATGATATGTTCCATGTAACTCCTTTATGAGACATTTGTCCTTAAGAACTTTGATATCAATAGTTAAATAATTATGAAGACATTCCAATTTACTGTAATCAAAAATCCAATTTTTGTTGAACAAAGAAGCAATATCTAAATTTTTTTTTTGCAATTCCTTTAATCCATAAAAAATTACTTAGAGTATATCCAAAACATCTACCTTCAAATTTGCCTTTACTTGCTCTTGGGCACTTTTCCATTCATCAATTGTCCTATCAAATAAATAAGCTCCAAAAACTTTATTTGCTAAAGGAAGGCCTTGAGCCAAACACATCATATCCTTGGACAATTTCACATAGCTCTCTTCAAGATATTCCTTCTTAAATGCATTCCAACTAGAGAGTTCTAAAGATTCATCATTGCTTAACTTTATAACCTCAATAATCTCATCTACATACATCTTCAACAAATGGCAATCCTTACTTGTTATAACAACTCTACTCCCTTGGCCAAACCAAACATGACTTCCTACTAATGCTTTCAATTGATTTTCTACATTCACATCATCGAGAACTATAAAAATATTTCTATTACACATTCTACTCTTTATAATGTTTATTAATATATAAGTATTCCATACCTTTAAGCCACTATCGTGTATGATTTCAAAGACAAGTTATGTTTGTAGATGTTCTATACTACGAATTTAAGTCTCTTCTATAGTTTGAGCAATAAAGCAGCTTGCTTCAAAGTGAGAAGAAACCCGATCATAAAAAACTTATGCTAAAGTAGTTTTACCAATTCCTCTCATGCCACACATTCCCATAAAGTGAATATCATACCACCTAATAGAATGTTAGGAGATCAATTTGGAAGCTTAAGAGCCAATTCCAAATAGTCACTTGGAATGTTTGAGGATGTACAATTTAGTTCATCTAGGAAATTTTAGAATAAGTTAAAGGAATCAGCCTATCCATTTGTCCTAACCTCCTCACTGCATTTTCAAAGTTTCTAAAAGTATCACAAGGTGGATCCTTTAAAAGATAGAAAAAGAAGTAATTTTCCTATACTATATAATTTTAATTATTTCATTTTACAAAATTTTAATATTTATATCATTTAATTTTTAATTTAACTAGAATAGAAATATCATTATGCATGTTTTATTTTCATACACATGTTACTAGACCATAAAATTTGATGACTTTTAAACATATTGCATTTTGTTTGATTTGTGTTTCTAATATTTGACATCTCAAGCACTATAATCAATGGAAGCGATTTCATTTCTTTGTTGAACTTAAATTTCTAAGAATAAAAAAACAATCCCCATATTCCAATCAATTATAAAGTTTAGTACACAAGTATCTTTGTCAACATATGCCATAAAAAAATGACTAAAGGGATTGAGATAAAGAATAATAATGTGCAACAAAAAAATGCAGGTAAGTGTCAGTGTTTATATAGTTACAAAAATTGAGAATATCTTTTAAGAAACTATGGGTTGATGAATAAATTTTTTTCTATTCTCCAAATTTCTTTAGAATGTTATGGTTTGGTTCAATGGTTTTATTATAAACATTAGAATTGTTTATGGATGTTATATTTCTTCCATTTTAGGTAAGTTAGTATAGAGGTAGCTTTAATCCTTTTAAGTTATTATATGACAAACTAACTATTTTTTTTTATAAATTTAATGATAGATAATTTTTAAGAAAATTGACAAGGTATCAACAATCCTTCTTTTGTTTATGCTTTAATCTATGATATGATATAATAATAATAAATTTTCCATCGATAGCCTTAATACAATCTTTCCTTGTTTGTATTTTCATCTAGAACATTAAAAGCATAGAAAAGAACGATTGAATTTGTCATCAAAAATCTATCTCGTGAAAAACAAATCCAAGGTGAGTAAATTTCCAGGACATTAATGCTTGCTTTGAATGAAATTTTTGTTCATATTGTTTTTGTGCACTAGGCCCACATTTTGATGTGTAAGCAGGGAAAATTTGTCATATGATGCTTGATTGTCTATTTCTCAATTTTATAACCTTTTCATCTTAGAGTTCATGTTTTAAAGTTTTTTGCTAATAGAAGTTTCCATTGTCTTAATTATTGCTAATTTTAGACTTTAATTAAATAATTCTATTTTCATTGCCTAGAATTAATAAAAATATTTTTTTGAAATATTTTTTAATTGCTTCATATCTATCCAAATTGCATGAATTATCACAATTTTTGTGCAATGATCTTTACGATGGATTCACAGCTAAGGGCAAACTTGGCCATGAATGACTTGGTATGAAAATGAAGAATGCATAGTCACTATTGGTTTAGTTTTTTTAAGATAGGATCAATGGTTGCCAAATTTAATTAAGCATCAACAAAAATAAAATCCAATGATATTTGAATTTTAGGTTGTCTTGTTTTATTGCAAAGAAAGCACAAAGCAATCACTTCAATCATACCATAAACACTTCAAAAACAAAACACTCACATTATATCATTTTTTCAAATAACAATTTAAAATTATTTGTTACTTTAAATAAATTCAAATCAAAGACATTTTTATAAACATTTTGTAATTATCCACTTTGTGAAAACAAATATTCTTTTCCATTTTCATAAATACATTTATCACTTTTATATGTAGACCTAACTCCTTTCGAATTCTAATTTCACTATTTTCTAGCACCACTTTTATGTGTTTGCTAGTCCCTTATGACCTTTCGATAGGGTGGGGTAGTTAGGTTCTTATTCTATCAAGTGTTTTCATTGAACAAAGGTGAACATATTTATGAAGATGTATGAAATGACAAGACAATGAGTTTCATTTGATGTTATTTACTGCCACAATCAAATAGTCTGTGGTCAATAAGGTTATCTACTTGGATGTTAGTTAGAAAAAATCTATAAGAAATCCATTTTGCCCTATACATTATTAAGTATGAACTTCTAACAATTTTCATATCAAAATATTTTTTGGGAAGAGATGGTCAAAAGAAATTTCTATGTATTCATTGTGAGAATGACAAATTTCATTTTCTCCATGGAAATGGGAATGAAGAGAGAGAGAGAGAGAGAGAGAGAGAGATGCATTTTCATTGAGCAAAGCTAGATGGATTCATGGAGATGTATGAAATGACAAGACAATGAGTTTCATTCAGTGTTATTTGACACCACTATCATAGAGTGTGGTCAATAAGGGTATTTAATTGGATGTTAGCCAAAAAAAGAAAACTCTATAAGAATTTTATTCACACCATACAATATTGAGAATGAATTTTTAAGAATTTTTATATTAGAAGACTTTTTTAGGGAGTAGTGGTCTAGAGAAAATTTTGTGTATTCATTGTGAGAAGATGGACTCCATTTTCTCCATGGGAAAAGAAATGGAGAGAGAGAGAGAGAGAGAGAGAGAGAGAGAGAGAGAGATGTATTTTCATTGAACAAAGTTGGATGGATTGACAAGACAATGAGTTTCATTTAATATTATTTGGCATCATTGTCATAGAGTACGTGGTCAATAGGGCTATTTAATTGAATGATAGCCAGAAAAACTCTATAAGAATTCCATTTGCACCATACATTATTGAGTATGAACTTTCAAGAATTTTGATATTAGAAGATCTTTTTAGGAAGAAGTGGTCTAGAGAAAATTCTGTGTATTCATCATGAGAATGATAGATTCCATTTTCTACATGGAAAGGGAGATAAAGAGAGAGAGAAAGAGAGAGATAGATTCATAAAGATATATGAAAGATATATGAAATGACAAGACAATGAATTTCATTCAATGTTATTTGACACCACTATCATAGAATGTGTGGTCAATAAGGCTATTTCTACAATAATTGCAGAAAAAAATAGTAATATTTTGAAAATGGAACAATAAGAACACAAAGAGAATTGAAAAGTACTTGGTATTTTTGGATGATCTTGGAACACAATCAGACTTTGAAAACTAAACATAAATCATTGCATACTTATGAGGAATTGATATAAAATTTATTCTTAAATGTTTGATATAAAAACCCTAAATGTTTAAACTTTTTGAGCTAAAAGTTCATCAATGGAATTGATGATCCTTCTCATTTTTCATCGTAACCAATTGCTTGTTATGATCTAAGTTATATGCCTCTTGAATTGCCTTAAAAAATTTGCTAAAATGTTCAAAATTGAAGGAGGGAGAAGGATCATTCAGGCTGGAATTTGAAGATGAAGTGCGTGCAGTAGATGTGTGTGGCTTTGTGCTGGCCGTCAATTGGTTTAATGGAGTCTCGTGTGTATTGCACGCGCTTTCCTGTTTTGTTATTATGCATTTATTGCACGTGCATGCCTATTTTAAAAACTCATCCATGCATTCCAATCTCTTTCACCACATGTTGCTGACATGGCACTTATGTGGTTGGTTTTTATTACTTTTAACATCTCCTACAAGCTAACCTATTGTTCCACATAGTTAGCTTGTTTGAAGTAGTTGGAAGTGGGTGGAGTAAAAAGCTTTTGTAAACATGTCAACTATTTGATCAACAAAAGAAATAAAATGTATCAAAAGTTTCTTTGTTTTTATTCTCTTATGAATAAAGTAAAAGTCAATTTCAACATATATTATTTTTGCATGGAAAACAAGATTGGTTGTTAGCTATAATTATGATAAATTTTCAGAGCTTCTATCTAAATAAGTTTTATAGTAGTATTAGCAAGACGTTTTAGCTCAGCTTCAATATTAGAGCAAGCAACAGCCTTTTGTCTTTTAGAACTCCAAGAAATAATATTTCTTTTAAGAAAAATACAAAATCTTTCGATTGATATGCAATTATCATGATCACTAACCCATCTATCATTAAAATACGAATGGAAGTTATTAGTTAATGTTTTTGTCATTTGAATTCCATATCTTAGTGTGTTTATGTCTACCAAAAATGATGGAATACACATTAAAAATGTCTAGTGACTAATAGTAGACACATGCATGTATTGACATACAATGTTAATGGCATATAAAATATTAGCTTGATGACTTGACAAATAATAATGCAGTAATGTGCGGGATTTAAGTATGGTTCACCATAATTTATGAATGATGGATGACTTCTTATATATGGCATAAACAACCTTTGAGCTTCACTTAGTTTAGCTTAAAAAGTTAGTTCATCAACAAATTTTTTTTTTATGAAGAAAAAGACCATTAGTAAATTATTTGGCTTCAATTCCTAAAAGATAATGTAAGTCACCTAAATCTTTGATATCAAATTTAATTTTACGTTGTTCAAGGATCTTTGACATTGGTGCTATAGGGCTTCTTGTAAAAATAATATTATCAATATTATCAACTTATACAAGGAGAAATATACTACATATTTTTGTATGTAATATAATATGAAAAGTTTGCTCCGAAAATTGTAAACTCAATATGTTGAAGAAATTGATTGACTTGATGATTCCATACTCAGAGCATGTTTTAATCCATATAGAGATTGTTTCAAATGACAAACAAATTTTAGTTTGATAGAGTCAACAAAACCTTTCGGGTTAAGTTATAAATATGTTTTCATCATGTATACCATGTAAGAAAGCATTTTCAACATCAAGTTGTTTTATGTTCTACCATTTAGTATATGCCAAAGCAATTATGATTCTTATTATAACTAGCTTAGCAATAGAATTGAACATATCATGATAATCAATAGTGGATTGTTGATTAAATCCCTTAGCAACAAGTCATATTTTATATCATTCAAGTGTTCCATCTATTTTTGTTCGACTTTGTATGCCTATTTACAACTTATGGGAATAATATTTTGTGGTGGAGGAACAAGGTTCCATGTCTATTTTTTCAATAATGTAGTATATTTTTTTGCCATAGTAGCACACTGATGAAGATCCTTAGATGCTTTTGTATAGTTTTATCATACAATATAAAGATATACAACAGTTATTAGGGCATATGTATGATCACACAATAAAGTGCGCTTGAATATTTTTCCACCTTTAGGGTTTCTAACCATTGAATGATTCTTGTCAAAGGATTACTCTATTATGTCATGGCTTGTATATAATTAATTGTTTTGTGCTAAAATATTTGAAGAAATTTCAGTAGAGAGATGTGGCATTATTGACTTTGTACCAATATTTTGTGTATTTGTTTGTTGTTGAAAGGGAATCACATTTTCGTCAAATATAACATCTACATCAATGTAAATTATTTTTGTTTGTAAAAATAGAAAACAATAACCCTTATACTCTATGGGGTAACACAGAAAAATACAAGATTTTGTATATATATTGAGTTTATGTTAGTACAACACCTTTTTTAAGGAAATACAAAACACCTAATAATCTGTACATGGATTATGATAGGTTTTTAATTAAACAATTCTCATGGAGTTCTATATTTTAATATCTGAACCTAGTCAGCCATTAATAATATGTGTTACACATTCGTATGCACACTTCTACTTGTTATATTACTCTCCTTGTTCTCCATTCAAAAGCTGCACCACTCATTTCTTTTTATCTATTTTCAATACGAGTAATGTAAAATCTCACTAATAATCTTAAATTCATTTCTTTTAAACGGAAAACTGACTTAAGGATATGTGAGCTGCTCTTAGAAATCCTGGCATAAGGTCTTATTAGAACCGCAATTTCATTTATTAAAATCTTTATCTAAAATCCAAAGGGATGAATAGGAAACAAATATTACTTATCCAAAGAGATTCAGTCAAGCAAGCTGTTAAGTGAAATCTAAATGCAAGTGAATATGTCGAACAAGTAATATAATGATAAGAAAAATATCGTCCCACAGAGATTGGTGATTACTAGACCAACTAATTACTAACGGTAAATAACTCCTAGAATTTATCTAGCAAACCAAATTGATGGATGATAGATTAACTAACTAAGTCTAAGAAAACTTAATAAAAGAAATATGTTAGAGCATATGACTTCACCATAATTACTAGGTACTAATATTGATTATTTATGCTTGCAAGAGAGATAATATCTATGTGATGGTGGAATTTCCTAATTTATTTACTATCCTATATCTAGGTATAGTAAACCTACTTAGTTCATTAATTCACTATATCTCTATATGTGAATTGAAACAAATCAAATGCATTAGGATCTATGAATATTCTCAGTTTACACCAAAAGCCACACAAACAATATGGTATATGTCTATCCATATTTAATTTATGGTTACATATTATAAGAAGCAACTGCATGCTATTTCCTGTCGGTCTTTAACATGCAAATAAAGTCATCTAAGTGGTAGCTAATCACCTAAAAGCATTAAACTCTGTAATATGTAACTTTACATAAATAAAATATCTTGCAAAACATAATAATCATAAGATTCATACCATCATAATTAGGTTACATCATAGCTCTAACAAAAATAAACTAAAACATAAAGAAATAATAAAGAAGAATGGTAATAAGAAATAAAGAAGGCATCTTGAATCCAAGAACAAGAAGTCTGTCACCCTTTTTGTCTTCTCTTCAAGAAAACCTTGAATTCTTGGCTTCTTTCTTGAGTTGTGCTCAATTTCCTCTTCCCCTCCTCTTTTGCCTCTTCTCTTCTCTTAAATAAGGTTTAGGTTTAGACCTATTCTTATCCTAGTAGAATTGGGTCTTAGAGATCTAAAACAATTGGGTTTTAAACTCTTAATTTAATTAAGTTTTGAACTCCTAATTTAATTAGGCTTTGAACTCCTAATATGATTAGGTTTTCTAATTATTTAGAAAACCCAATAACAATAAAATCTAATAACAATCATTCAAAGCCCAAGCCCATCTTGACTCTCTTGATCTTGATATTATGATTTTGCCACACAATAAGCATCAGGTTCTCCATGTTTATCCATTTTCTCCTTGCCTACTTGTGCTACATAAACAAGATAAATTTAAGTAAATAAAGAGGAGTTCAAATGTTTTCTCACAATTATTAAAGTTATTTATTGCCTAAAATAGATAAAATAACTCTATAAAAATAGAGTTATCACAAGCCATGGTAGATCCTAGTGACACTAACTCGTGTCAACGCTGCCTCCAACAAACGTTGATAAAGAAGAGTACTTGACATCGATCCTCTAGTGGGGGACTACAATATCAATTTCTTTGTTCTTAACATGGGTTTGGTTTGAAGATAGATTTTGTACGAAAGTTAAAGTGTTTAGAAGAAATTTGTGTCATTTTTTTTTTGGTGAAAGGTCAAGAATTATATATCATTGTAAAGAATTACAAGATTGCTCAATTATATTAGCATTATTTAAGCTCAAACACTACATTTTTAAGGGTGTAGTTCCTTAATGTACTTAAAAGTATTATAACCTTGTCCAACTCTAATTTGTTCACCTCCATTGATTTTAACTAAGAAAATGAAGTTTTTTATGGTATCAAAATTACAACATTAGATTATACATCCAAAGACTCAACTAAAAATATTTAGTAATGTTTTGAAATAAAACAGAAAAAGAAGTGCAGATTACAATGTAGACCATTGGTATATAAAATCATATGAGATGATGCTTCTAACTGGACTATCAAAAGCTGTCGGCCTTCGATAATTGACATTGTTACATCATTCACTAAACAAGTTTCTGACCTTCAACTGGGTTCATCTTCACCATATTTCCACATTATTGAATGCAAATTCGTTGGGATAAGGTACAACTACATTTTCATCGCTAAGCATTGTCACAACATCAGACATGGTTGGTCTATCTTCTACACCCTCTTGAATGCAAGGAAGACTTATGTTTACAAATCTCAACACCATATGAATGGAAGGTAGGTTATCAAGTAATGGATCTACCAAGTCTTCTCGTTTATCATTTGTCCATAATACTCATGCCTTGAAATTCAAAAAAAGACACAATATAATACAGAATTAGAATAACACTTAATGTTAAATTCATAATTATTTAGTCTAAACTTTTTAAACAAGTAATAGCTTCTTTTACTTAACTTAAGGTCCTGAAAGTCTAGATAGATGGACTAAAAATATTTTTTTTTATCACTACCAATTTTGACAATCAATGAATACATATCCTTTTAACAACTTATTCTTAAGAATGATTAATATGTTCACTTTTTACCAACAGAAATGTAAACAAATACTTACATATGTGATAAGATGGAGAGAACAAGTTTGATTAAAATCAATTCTTTTCTTACTGCTCCAAATCTCTAACAACAAGATGTCAAAGCTAAAAACATCATATTCGATTGAAAAAAGACCTTCCAAAATATATATAGGTGGATATAACACTGTACTCCATTGTCAAGTAAAAGAAAAATTAGCAATTGCATGTTTTAGTTGTAAGTTGTTGCACATGAATATTACCATAATATTATTTCTCATAATTACAAATTTCTCTTTCTCAATACTTACTAAGTGTTGACAATCCTATTGATATTTGCTTGTAATTTGTTTCCTTTAAATATTCTTGCCATTCCAAAATTTGAAACTTTAGGATTGATATTGATGTCCAACAAGATGTTACTAGGCTTCAAATCTTTGTAAATGCTTCTTAACCTAGAATAATGGTGAAAATAAGCAGCAATTCCTTCCATAATTTGAACATGAGTTTCTCAATTCCATGTCTTATGTTTTTCAAGATCTATTTCATACATTATATAAGGGGTGGTTAGTGGTGTAAATTCGAAGAAGCATAAAAAAAAAAAGGGAAGACAATGTACAATAAAAATATGAGAAATCATCAACCATCCTTTTCATTTTCCTTTTCGGTGTAAAGTTATCAATCTAAATATCTTGCAAAGATTCTGAATTTCTTCTAAACTCCGAAAATCTACACTCTGAACGTGACATTCGGGCCATCTTTTCCTGCATCCTTCTAGGGGTTAGAAAATCAGTCCTTAAGTTTTCTGACGATTGGAATTGATTTGACATGTTCAAATCAAAATTTTTTGTGGCCCGTGCTGGTTAAGTCTGTGGGCACTGATTCGTCAGTCAGCTTCTGAGACTGTTGGTGTTTTTCCTTGTCATTGTTGTCGTCCGTCCCATGTAGGTATTGAATTTATGATTAAAACGCTTCTTATTCATCAAAGTACTAATTATATTATAAGTACTAAATTTTTAATTCCTTCTCCACTTAAGTTTTTGATACCATCAAAATATTTGTTTTCCAAGTTTTCAAAAAACAAAAGATTTAAAGTAATATTTCTTTTCTAAATCACTATTGATTTGTCTTTATTAAATTTGAGCACACTTTTTAATCTTTTTATTGTGAATTAATAACAAATAAGTGTTTATCCTTAACCTTATGGGGTTTTAGTTTTATTGTTTGATTTGATTGGATACAGACAACTAGGTATTCACTAGCTGTGCAACTTGAGACCCCAGAGCTAAATGTGAAATTCCAGTGCTAGGAGAAACGCAATTAATCCTAATTGCTGTGCTAAATGTGAATTTCCAGTGTGAAAGTCCAGTGCTAGGAGAAATGCAGTTAATCCTAATTGCCTCGGAATTAGGACGAATTGTCTAACCAGTGCAACTTCTTATGTCTACCGTTCCCTTAGTACAAGGCTTTATTCTAGCAGTTGTGTTGTTGAGAGGTATGCTCGAATAATAAAGTTCATCCCCCCTAACAAAAATAGCTTTTAGTCTGCTGGCAATGTTTCATAATAATCAATATCAAATCAAAACTATGAGTTTGAGTTCATAGGTTCGTGTCAAGGGATTGATTGTTGACTTTATTGGGAATCAACATTTGACTCGATTAGTTAATTGCGTAACTTGTGACGCTAGAATTGAAATTAACCGTCCAACTAGTGTATCCCATTATATCCTCCCGTCACTGGGTACAAAACTTTACCCTATTAGTTATATGCAGATGAATGTAGGTAACTAATAGTCAAATATATGTTGCAAAGGGGTGTGGCTAAGTGACATAGTCATGTTAAGTAAATAAAGTTACTCATCTTGTAACAATTATACCTTTCATCATGATAGTGGCTTTTGATCCTAAAACTTTAAACTTTCAAGAACACAAGTTGTCTAACCAATACTAAATTCACAATTTCAATTTTGTTTAAGGTTTTTTTTATGAAATTAGAATGTTTCTCTTCAAGATCTCAAGAAATATAAAGAATTTGATCTGTAGAGTTTCTTTTCTAAATCACTAAGGATTGGTCCTCGATAAATTGGAAGGCACATTTTCAATTTTTGTTGATTATAAATTAAGAACAAGTGCTTCAAATGCTATGAGTGATTCTACACTCACCTTGCTTTATTGAATTTCACCTCACATGATAAATAAAAGGGCCCATACTAACAACAACTACAATAGATGCTGCTAGGATGGCAATTATGTATTTCCTATCCAAAAGAGTGCTCCCTATTGAAGGTGAGAGTAGTACGAGGAGAGTACAAGAGAGTGCTTCCTGTTTCCAACCCAAACTTTGTCGTTAGAAATATTTGCTCCAACGCATAGGATTTTTTAGTTTCCCAATTCCTCAAAAGGAAAATTGAAATGTCCATTGACAAATATGATGAGATTTATGGTAATTAGTGATTGGCCTAGCAAAGAGTGTTAGTGGTATCATTGAATGAGAACTGCTGAACATTAAGTATGTAAATTTTACATGAAAAGATATGATTATTAGGTAACATATAAACATAAAAAAACTTCTTAATTTATAAGTTAATTTTTAAATTAGATTATTAAATTTTTAATATACTATTAGAACTTCTATTAATCTCATTCAACTTTTATTTTATCAAACATACTTAGTGTGTAAGAGCTTTTATTTCATTTTGTTCAAGCTTAAACCTAAGGTATGTTGGGTATGCCAAAGAATATTAAGGATAATAGTCTTACTTGAAAGAAAGAAAAGATTATTGAGTAATATTTAAATATAAAAAATATCTTGTAACTTGTGACTTAATTTTAAAGTTACATTGACCTTTCTAATACAAAACAAGATAGAATAAAAAGAGCAGAGAAGAAATAATTGGAGAGATTCTTCAACTCATATTTGTTTCAGGCAACCATGGTGCTTAAATTTCTCTTTGTTGAATTTTGGCCCTTTCAAGGCATAGAGCTCTACCATGCTCCAATTGCTCATAAGGCTTTCCGCTTTTACAACAATTTCCCTTTAACCACACACCCCTACTTATTATATTGCCCTTTTTGTTCACCATTCAAAAGCTGCATAGTAAAAAAGTGAAGGTGTCAATTCTCATTAGCTTTTTAACTTTTTGTATTTCATTCTAAATATAAATTTGTTTCTAGATTTTTAAGTTCCTCTGTAAATTATTTGAATTTTTCAGCAATTTCAATTTGGTTCTTTTGTAATATTCGTTTTATTAATTTTGAATAGAAGTAACGTGAAATCTCACTAATAATCTTAAGTTGATTTCTTTTAAATGTAAAAGTGACTTAGGGAGATGTGAGTTGCCTTTACAAATCCATGATAAGTAGTCCTATTTGAACCACAGATTCATAGATTAAAAAATTTACCTAACAACTAAAGAGATGAATACGAAACATATATTTTTCAATAAAAGGCACATATGTAGAGATAAACTTCCTATAATAGATGTGGTATCTCGATGGCTTCCGTCTATTGACCTATCTTGTAATATCTGTGGTTCTCAATTGAAAAGTAGGTCTCACTTATTTTGTCAATGTCCTTGGACAAGGCAAATATGTTAAAGTATACTTACGCAACAAGGTATACGTATATGTAGGAACATTGATGACTAGAATTTTGAACTACAATAGATAGTTAAAGCAATAAAAGACAAAGATTTAACTATAAAACTTCTTAAACTTTCTTTCTTAGTCTGCATGTATTGTATATGGTCTAAATGAAATTATAGACATTTTCAAAATAAGATTGTTAAAATACAATTTTATTGGCTAGAATTAAGAAAGTGGTACATGAAAGGGCATTTCTATTTTGAAATATTAATCTATCTTAGATGAATATTTTATTATATCATAGTTGGAGAATTCTATATTCAATTTTCTCTTAAATAAATTGTAATACTATGGTATTCCCTTAAGCTTTTATACTCTCTTATTCTTTGATGAATAAACTTACATATTCACAAAAAAAAAAAAATGATACAACTATAAGAGCCATGATGGATCCTAGTGACAATAGCACACACATGCAAACTGCCTCCAACAAACAATAATAAATGGAGTATTTAACATCTTGTTACCATGGTACCAATGTCAAGTTTAGTTCAGAATAACTTCGCGTCATTCCTTAAGTAACTACAAGTCTCACAACTTTGTCCAGCTCTTTGTTTACCTCCTTTGTTTTTGATTAAGAAATGAATATTTTATTAATATCAAAATTATAACATTAGATTATATATCCAAAGACCCAACAATCTTATACACAACTGACAATACTTGTTAAGTTCTTCCAAAAAAAAAAACACAGAAAAGGAAGTGCATATTGTGATACAGACCGTTGGAATATAGAAACATTCTAAATGATGCTTGTGGCTGCATGACCAAGAGCTACCGGCCTTCCATAATTGACTGGGTCATATCATTCACCGAACAAGTTTCTGGTCCTGTAGTGTCAACGGGGTTTGCCTTCACCACACTTCTCACGTTCAAGAATGCAGGTTCCTTGGGATAAGGTATAACTGAATTTTCATTACTAAGCATAGTAACAACATCATACATTGTTGGTCTGTCCTCTGCACTCTCTTGAACGCAAAGGAGAGCTACGTTTATGTATCTCAGTACCATATGAATGGAAGGTATGCTATTAAGTAATGGATCCGCCAAGTCTGCTCCCTTATCATTTGTCCATAATTCCCATGCCTTAAATTAAAAAAAAAGAACGATAAAAGAAAGAATTAGAATAACACTTAATGGTTAAATTCAAAATTATTTTGTTTACTTTTGGAAACAAGTAATATGTTCTATTATTGTACTCAAGGTCTTGAAATTCTAGATAAATAGAATTAATAATATTTTTTTAACCACTACCAATTTTGACAATCAATGAACAGGTATCTTTTTAACAACTTACTTTTAAGAACAAATGATAGGTGTTACATTTTCTACCAAGAAAAATGTAAATAGATACTCACGTATGTGATAAGATTGAGAGAGCTAGTTTGATTGAAACCAATGTTTTTCTTGCCACTCAAAATCTCTAATAGTAAGACACCAAAGCTAAAGACATCAGATTTGATTGAAAAAAGACCTTCCAAAATATATTCAGGAGGCATATATCCCCTGTACACCATTGACAAGTGAAAGAGAAGTTAGAAATTGCATGTCTTATTGTAAATTAAAGCACATGAATATTATCAAAATATTAACTGTCATAATTAGAAGTTTCATTTTTGCAATACTTACTTAGTGCCAACAATTCTATTTGTATTCGCTTGTAATTCATTTCCATTAAATATTCTTGCCATTCCAAAATCTGAAATTTTTGGATTCATATCAATGTCCAACAAGATGTTACTAGGCTTCAAATCTCTGTGAATGATTCTTAATCTAGAATACTGGTGAAGATAAGTAAGTCCTTGAGCAATCCCATCAATAATTTGAATGCGAGATTCCCAATTCAGTGTCTTGCGTTTTGTAGGATCTATTACATACATATAATGAAGTAGATGGTTAGAGAGATAAATTCAAAGAAGCATAAAAATAAGAAATCAAAGACAAAGTACTTTAAAAACATAAGAAATCACCAACCAAAGAGGAAGAAATCCAAACTTTTATTGGGTAAATACTCATATACTAGTATCTTTTCATCCCTTTCAATGCAGCAACCAAAAAGCTTTACAAGATTCTTATGTTGGAGCTTTGCTATAAGCATTGCTTCATTTTTAAGCTCCTCCCAACCTTGTCCAGATCCTTTTGAGAGTCTTTTTATAGCCACTTCATCCCCCTTCAATAGTCTTCCCTAAATGTTTTTGCATGGTCAAAGTCATTAAGCATAGTCAAGAAAAAAAAAAAGAACCACATTGACCAAAGACCCATTAATAAAAGGTAACTTTGGCTCTTCATTTCAAGTAGATACATTCTATTGACATGGGATCCTTGGTTTTGTGTTGTGAGTAAAGTCTAAGCTTCACTTTTATGTTGAGGAGCAAGGCATCCCTATTAATTGTTTTTATTAGATCAATTATTATCCACTCAAATATAAGTTCATAAAGGATAATTACCCAATAGTTGCCATATTGACAACCTACATATACAATGTACTCTTGCAGATCTTAGGCACAATTAAAGTTAGAGAAAAATAAAAATTAACATTTGCCTATATGTGAAACTTAACATTCAAAATGTATTAGCTGCAAGTGTTATAGCCTTGTACATAAATTCCTTATCTAAATCATAACATTAATGAACATTAAATCATACCTTGTAAACAGGTCCAAAACCACCCTCTCCCAACTTATTTGCAGCTGCAAAATTATCGGTTGCAGCACAAATGCTTGCAAAACTGAATAATGGCATTTGGACATCTCTTTTCTTGCCGCCTCCATGCTCTGCAGAATTAACCTTTTGGCTCGTGCCTAAATCAAACTGTAACAAATCCTCTCCTGCACGGTAAACAACACAAATCTTTAAGTATACAAAATTTAGGTTCCTAAAAGAAGGTTGTGAGTGATTATTTGCTCACCCTTACTTCTTAACTTTATCCTCATGTGATAAACAAGAAGGCCCATGATAAAAAGCACAGTGATAGATGCTGCGGGGATGACAATTTTCTGAATTTTGTTATTTCTTCTAGCCTTGGAATTCTCATATTCCGGAACTGTTACAATTCCACTAGTTGAGTTCGTTTCTGTTCAAAGAAATAAAAACAAAAAGAAAAGGAAATTAGAGAAGTACATAACATAGGCATTCAATTTCTTATAGATGGGAAGGCAAATTGGCGGTATCTAAAGGTATCTCTTCAAGAAAATTTCAATTCAAAACATAATTAAGTAATGGAAGAAGACTAAAGAACTGCAACAAGAAGTTTTTAACGTTCTTTCTCACCTTCTGTGTTGTTTGAAGCAGCGACTTTCAGATAGAAATCTGTTTGATATACATTATGTGCTGAGATTTGTTTCAGACCTAAAAGAGGGCCACTCCAAACTAGGCATTGATTCTCTTGGTCATAAGCATACCCAGTACAAGTGCAGTTGTTTAAGCATGCGGATTCGCAATCTGAAGTATTGGTGACCTGCAACCGCAGTGGATTGCTGGGCAGAACAACTCTAGAAATAGAAAGAAACCGATCCTTCTTAACTTTAGTGAGATTGTTGCACTGCAGTTCAATTTGTCTCCCACATTTATGCTCTCCTCTAGTGAATCCTGGCAGACAGTCACATGGAGAATCTAAAGTTTCATTGCATATACAGAAATCAGGGCAGACAGCATTCCCAGCGCACTTAGACAAGAGATTCGTCTCCCCCGATTGGAGATTTTGATTATATGTTGCCAGCAGGAGGTTCCCTTTGTAATCCAACACTACTAGTGTGGTTTCATTAGTGTAGTTACGACGCCATGTAACGAACTCCCCGTCAATCACAAATATAGCAGAAAGATCACCAACAAGCGGGCTACTCCAGTATGTTATGGACCCGTTCATTAAGATCAGCTCCTTCTGAGAACCAAGATGCAGAGAGAAAGGTCCAGGAGCTGGGTCAATGGGACCTTTCATTGATACTAATGACCATCCAGTTTTAGCATCTTTAAGCTTCATTCCAGGCAAGAGAAGACAAAAAGGATAATCGAAGCTTTGCCACAAAACTTCCTCAGCCCTGTTTTTCAGCATAAGATTACCTGTATGTAATAGCCTGGCGTAGGTGTCGTTGCCAGCAGAAGCGTTTGTTACCCTGTGTGACGATCTGCCATCAGATATAACAAGATCGCCCTCCTGATTGAAGGTGAGAACAGAGGACTTTGCCATTGGGTGTTCCCTATTTGCAACCCAAACAATTTTGGAAGGAATCTCTGCTATAATAACCAGGTGAAACATTTCGAAGTTTACCGAAGGAAAGAAACTAAGACAGAACCTTCTTTCGGCAGAGCAGATGTTACCCGTAATGTTTAGTGATTGGCCTGGTCGAATAGTATCAGTCGTACCAGCATTAGTGAACTGCAAACCAAGGCAGAATAAAACTATGAGGGAAGCAATCAGAGAGGAGATTATATGGCTCATGTTTAATTCAGGCAGCTATGCTACTTAGATTTCTCTCGGCGGAATTCTAGACGGCCTTTTATGGACGTAGAGCTTGACCAGGCTCCACTTGCTCATGAGCATTTCCACTTTTTCATCAATCTCCGGGTCCTTCAATTTCGGGACGTATTGTTTCCGCTTCCCCGTCAACCACTCACTGCTACTATTACATCACATATGAATTAGTGGGAAAGTCCTGTCCGGCCTTCACGGAACAAGGCGACAAAAAGCAGACAACTAATGCAAGCAAATGCTCACCGAAAAGTGCGATGCGCTGTGTGGGCAAACTTCTCTCGCTAAGTTTATTGATAGGGAGTCATTGTTAAACATTAAGAGAAAATGCTATTCTTTTCTTAAGCCTTCACGGCTCTTTAGCCCTGCTATTATGGTTTACTAAACCCATTTCAAGTGTTCTTATTTTCATTTTAATGTTATTAGTTCTATCCAGTTTTTGTTTATGTTGACGCACTTGCTGCCTTCAGCTGTGCATGAGTTTCTCTTATATTATTATTATTATTTATAGAATTAAGCACTTTTCAAAAGTTACACCACAAAAAATACTGTCTCTTTTTTGTTTTAAGCAAAAGTGGTAATTCTCATGAGAAAATTAAGTTTCAAGTTTATACAGATGTAGCATGGTCAAGAAGTGGGTTTAACGTGACTAACTTTTTGATTAGAAGACTATATATATATAAATTTTAAGCGGCAATTGCGATGAGAACCAGACATACTGTGACCATGTATATCACACAAAGATCCCATTGGAGTATCCACTGCACCAGAAACTAATCTACCTATTCTCAGTTCACCATATGGCTATTCTGATGCCATGCAGCCAAGTGGTAGAATTGTGATGCTTTTTTTAACATTCCAACAGCTTCCGAAAAGGCCCTCCAACCGTACGTATTACGTAGAGATTACCAAGTTAAAGTGTGTATTGCCTTTTATGTTAACAGGGATAAACTATACTTTATACGACTTAAATCGAGTATGACGCCTAATTTTGATAGTTTCATGGTGGGGACCCAGAAAGCTTCTATATTGCTACTGTTCAAACTCGTATAGTACCCTTTTCTTTGCTCTAGGGTTATTCTAGCCCTTGATAGAACAAAAAGATGAGACATTTAATGGTCATTTCTCCTCTTCACATTTTTGATCTTTTTGTTAGATGGCTTCTCTCAAGAAAAAGCCGATGTGCTGTGGACGTGACATGGTGGCCACTGTTTCTCGGATTATTCTAGTCGTTGGAAAATCAGCACTTTCCTTTTGACGATTGGAATTCATTTGACATTTCTAGCTGTCGACGCAGCTCATCTACTGATGCTGATAAACTATGCTGAGCACTAATTCATCAACAGGCATTTGAGCCTGCTAGGGCTTTTCCTTGTAACTATTGTTGTTAGTCCAATGTAATATTGAATTTATGATCAAAACTTTTATCATTCATCCAAGTTAACAATCTAATTATATTTTAGGTACTAAATTTTTAATTCTCTCTGCTACAGTTTTTGATGCCTTAAAATATTTATTTTCTAAGTTTTCAAGAAATAACGGATTTAATATCTAGCTTTTTTCCTAAATCACTTCTAATCTGTCTTTATTAATTGTTCATAGAATTGAGGTTAACCATCTGATTGGTGTAGCCCCTTATATCAGTCTATTGTATTGCGAAAGGGTGTACCTGAGTGACATAATCTTGTTAAGTAAATAAAGTTGCCCCTCTTATAACTTTTGTAGCTTTTATCTTTATAGTGACTCTTGATCCTAGCACCTTAAACTTTTAGAAAAAGATGTTAAGAAGACACTTTGAATTTATAGTAAATTCATAAATTCCTCTAGAAAACAAATTATATTTTAAGTGCTAAACTCATAATTTATTTTTTGTTTAAGTTCTTCAAACAACTAGAATGTTAGTTTTCTAAGATTTCATGAAATAAAAGACCTAATATATAGAATTTTGTTTCTAAATAAATATTGATTTGTCTTTATTAAACTTGAATACAGATCTTCAATTTTCATTGACTATAAATTAATAACAAGTGCTTTGAACCTCCAGAATAAAAATGTTAAGAGGATACTCCATATTTTTTTATTAGAACTCTCACTATTCATCTAAGTTAACTTGGTTAATTGAATTTTATGTTCTAAATTCTGATTTCCTCTCCTCTTAAGTTTTTGATACAATCAAAATGTTTGTTTTTTAGAATTTCAAGAAATCAAGGATTGAATATATAGATTTTTATTTCTAAACCACTATCTTTTTTTTTTTTGTCTAAATCACTATCAATTTGTCTTTATTAAACTTGGGATACACATATTCAATTTTTTTTTATTGTAAATCAATAACAAGTAGGTGTCTTGACTTGGGTCAATAGCTTAGTGCCAAGACTCATTGACTTCTAATTTGAAAGTCTTAAATTCAAATTTGAAGTGGTTATCTTGTATTTTGTATTTGTAGAGCATGCGCGATCATGAAATTAGGTAGCTACTAGCTTTGGCACTTCAGAATTTTTTATCTTGCATGTTAATAGTTGGCTCCCAAATTTTCTTTGTAAGGTTTCGTTTCCTCTGAGAACTGTCTGTACGTAATTCTTCTGCAACCCCATGTGTTTCAAAATCTCCAAGTGAGTATGCTTGCATGTTTGCTTCGAACTCAGTAAGTACTTTGATAATCTCTTTCGGTGCTCATTTTATAGTTCATGCCGGCCGTTACTCTTATTAGAAGGATTCCTAGCTATGGGTTAAGGGTAGTGATTGTCTTTGATCCATCAATGTTGTCAGATTGCTGGAAGCTTTTCCGACTACGGGTTGAGGAAGTGAGAATCTTTAAGAGACAAAGTTGCCTCCACAAGAGTCAGATGAGGCTAGTGTGGGTTGCAACAATTCTCTTATATTGTTATGCTTTTGAATTCATTCTCTTGATCCCGGTCCTCCTTCCGTTAGCTGGAGTTTATAGAAGATAGAAGCAGGCTTAAATGAAGTAGATCTTAGAGATTCACTTGTTACTTCCAAACTACTCAATTAAGGCCGTGGCAATTCGCCTTTAAAGTTCTTTTTCTTTTTTTCCTTTTTACCCCTTTCTTTTTTGCATTATTTTCGGCCATTTGTCTTTCAAAAGTAACAAGCATCCTTCTCAGTGAAAATCGTTTATCCAAAGCAGCAAGACGGCAACTATATATTGAATATGCTTATAGTTAATACAATAGTTTTAGTCCAGTAATAAACTCAGGGCAGAGGTCCTGCACATGTAATAAAATCTAAAGCTGGCTAGGGTTCCCAACAACTATGATTGGCGCTCCAGGAGTAGCAGGAACTAAAGAGTTTGGGTATACCTAGGAATAAAACAAGGAGATACCTTTCGAATAAAAGCAAAACTTTGAAATAACAACGATGACAACATCCAGCATATCTTTTTATCTCACACCCTACAACATGGTTTTAAATGTCCATATTCCACCGACCCAGTTCAAGTATCTTTGTAAACTAAAAGGGTCTCTATAAGGCCTCCTAGGACATTGCAGTACTTATGGCCCGCCCTTAATTTAGGAGGTGTTTAGTTATAGGCCTTATGATGTAACTATATTAATATTTGTAATCGTTGGATTAGGCAAAATCCAGCAATCCAGAGAGTTTTGCTGCTTTTTGGTAAGAGAACGAGTAGCAGGAAGATGAATTGGAAAATCTAAAAGAGGATAAAAAGAACTAACAGACTTGGATTTCTTACCTATTTTGAAAGACCACACAAGATTAAATGGGATTCTTTGAGGGAATCCCAACCTCCTTACAGTAACACAGAGTTTACTATTGACATAGAAAATGCTAAAACAGAGTTTTACTATTGACATAGAAAATGCTAACAGAGTTTACTATTGACATAGAAAATGCTTAACTCCTCCGACACAGCTTGTGCTTATTTATACTACTTAATACCCTGCCTGTTATCTACTAAAACGCATATAGATTGCAAATGAAATGAAAACCTACTTAACAGACTTGAATAACAACTTGGCTAACGAATTATGTAACTTCTTAGCGGAAGTAACTAACTTCATAACAAAACTAACTGCCTGACAACCGTAGTAACAACTTATAGTAACTGACTAATTGTTTAACACTTAACTTACTTCCTGGACTTCAAAGCTTTCTGCTGCCCGTTGCATTCCCCTTCCCTTACAACAACCTTGTCCCTAAGGTTGAAAGAAGGAGATCTTTGTTCAAAAATAACAACCTCTACCAAAGTAGCCTCCTGCAAGGGAAGGCCTTGCCTAGAAATTCAGGAGTACCTTTTCTTACTCGATAGTCCACAATAGCTTGAGGCAGTGGACTAAGAAGAGCATCTTCTCAAGCCAAGTAAATGGGCAAGCGAACTTGAACTGAAACATTAGAACCAACGACACGTTTCAACAGGGACACATGAAAGATATTATGCACCCGGGACCCTTCTGGCAGCTTAAGGCAGTAGGCAACTTTTCCAACCCGTGCTATTATTTCAAATGGCCCATGAAACCTGACAGATAACTTCAAGTTCTTGCGGATTGCCACTGAATTTCCTCTTACGGCTACAGCCAGAGAGAAACAAAATCTCCAACATTAAACTACTCATCTTTTCTACCTTTATCATAAACCTTTTTCATTCAATCTTGAGCCTGCTTTAGCCTTTCTTTAGTATCCTTGTGAAGCTCATCTCTTGCACAAGCTCTTGGTCAACCATTTCTAGTGCAGATTTATTAGGTATATAGGATAAAAGAGATGGAGGTTGATAACTCTATATTTTATAGAGTTATTAATAGTATTTTAGGTAATGTTTAATATAATTTTTATTAAATTATATTTGTATTTAATGATAATTATGTATATTTTGTTATTTTATGCAGCAAACTCAAAATTGAAGAAAAAGAAGAAAAAGAAGTAGAAAACCATGAAAAAGGAATAGAAAAGAAAACAAAGAAAACCAGGGTAAGCACGTGGAAGCCATGTGAGGAAAGAGAGAAGAAGAATAGAAAGGAAACGTGGGACCTTATGTTGAATATTAAGGAAGGAGCGTGACTTCACGTGAATTATGCAAAAAGAAGTCAAATAAAAGAAGCTGGTGGAAAACACGTGGGACCGCAGGAGAGAAAAAGAGGCCGATTAACAAAACAAAACCGGGGAGGCGGCTTTTATCTGGGAGGACCGAACGAAGAACGACATATAGGTGGAGAGAGAAAGGACCGAACACGGAGAGAGAGTGGAAAACCAAAGGAGAGAAACCGGAAAAGAAAGAGAAACAGAGGTGAGCGGCTTCTCCTTCGCCGGAAAATCAGAGCCTACGCGCGACAGCGCGGGACTTTGAGAACGTGCAGCGGTTCGGCGAAAACCGACCGTTCTTGCGTTCATTTCCGGTGAAGGAGAAAGTTTACCGACGACCCATTTAATTCCGGCAATTTTTGGACATTTTCCAATTAGATCTGAGGAGTTTTCAGCAAGGAGGGAATAATTCCGGTGATTAGTAGCAGTTTCGCGGCGGTTTCCGGCGACATTCGGCGAACGCCGTGAGTGGGCGATTTCCCGTGAAACTGTCTTTTTCCGAATGGCGGTGGCGCGTGGCAGAGTGTGGCGGCGCGTGACAGCGCATGACGGTGGCACGTGACGGCGCGTGCAGCTCGTTTTCATCCCTGTTTTGGACAGATTCTTTTCCTCTTCCTCTTATGTGTAGAAATTTATGCAAATCTAGCTTAAACGGAAGGACAATTTGATGACAGCTTAGTTGTTTTTCAATTTGAGATGTTTTGTATGATTTTCTGCATTGTTCTAGTTTGTGTAAATATGTTATTTTAATCTATTGTATTAGAGCTAAGATAAAACTTAATTATAATGTATGAATGATATGATTATTTGTGTTTTGTGAGATATTTTATGAACGTGGAGTTGCATATTACTGATCTTAATGCATTTGAGTGATTAGCTACCACTTAGATGATCTGATTTGCATATTTGAGTTCGAACGACGACGATATGCAGTTGCTTCATGTAATATGCAATCATAGATTAATATAGATAGAAATATACCATATGATTTGTGTGGCTTTAGGTGCAAACTGGAATATTCACATATCTTAATGCACTTAGTTCATTTAATTCAGATGTAGACATACAATGGATTAATGAGTTAAGTAGATTCGCTACACCTAGAAATAGGGTAGTGAATAAACTAGGAAATTCCACCATCACATGAGTAGAATTAATCTTGCAAGCATAAATGATCAGCATTTGTATTGAGTAATTAGGTGAAATCGAAAGCTCTAGCACATTTCATTTATCAATTTTAGATTAATTTAGTTATTAAATTCATGTTTTACCATTTTAGTTGGCTAGATAAACTTTAGAGTCTATTCACCATTAGTAATTAATTAGTTTAGTGAACACCAATCTTCGTAGGACGATATCTGTACTTATCATTATATTACTTGTTCGACATGTACACTTGCATGTTAGAATTTCACCGAACAGAGGTTTCTTTCCATAAACAACCTCATGAGGAGAATGATTATGTCCTCCATGGGTGCTGATATTGTAGCAATAGTCAGCCCAAGGAAGCCACCTTATCCATTCTTTAGGATGGTCCAAGGTAAAGCATCTAAGATAAACCTTTAAAGTTTTATTCACCACCTCTGACTACCCATTAGTCTGAGGGCGATAAGCAATGTAGAGGATTTTTTTGGTTTCCTAATCCTGAAAGGGAAAACTAAAATGTCCATTGACAAATATGATGAGATTTGTGGTGTTTAGTGATTGGCCTAGTAAAGAGTATTAATGGTATCATCGAATAAGAACCGCTCAACGTTAAGTATGTAAATTTTACTTGAAAAAGATATGATTATTAAGTAACATATAAACATAAAAAATTCTTAATTGATAAGTTAATTTTTAAAATAGATTATTAAATTTTTAATATACTGCTAGAACTTCTAGTAATCTCATTCAACTTTTATTTTATCAGACATATTCAGTGTGTAAGAGCTTTTATTTCATTTTGTTCAACCTTAAACCTAGGGTATGTTGGGTATGCTAGAGAACATTAAGGATAATAGTCTTACTTGAAAGAAACAAAAGATTATTGGGTGATATTTAAATATAAAAAATATCCTTTAACTTATGACTTAATTTTTAAGTTACATTAGACCTTTCTAATGCAAAACAAGGTAGAATTAAAAGTGCAGAGAAGAAATAATCAGAGAGATTCTTCAACTTATATTTGTTTCAGGCAGCCATGGTTCTTAGATTTCTCTCTATCGAATTTTGGTACGGCCCTTTAATGGTGTTGAGTTCTAACATGTGCCAATTGCTCATGAGGCTTTCCGCTTTTACAACAATTTCCCTTCAACCACACACTTCTACTTATTATGCTGCTCTCTTGGTTTGCCATTCAAAAGCTACACAGTAAAAAAAACGAAGGTGTCAATTCTCATTAGCTTTTCAACTATTTGTATTTCATGTTGAATATAAATTTGTTTCTAGATTTTGAAATTCTCTCTGTAAATTATTTGAATTTTTTAGCGATTTCAATTTGGTTCTTTTGTAATATTCTTTTTCTTAATTTTGAATAGAAGGAATGTGAAATCTCACTAATAATCTAAAACTGATTTCTTTTAAATGTAAAAGTGACTTAGGGAGATGTGAGCTGCCTTTATAAATCCATAATAAATAATTCTATTTGAGCCACAGATTCATAAATTAGAATATTTACCTAAAAGCTAAAGAGATGAATAAAAAACACATATTCTTCGACCAAAGGATACAACTATAAAAGACGTGATGGATCCTGGTGACAATAGCGCACATGCAAACGGCCTCCAACAAACATTAACTCTTGTTACCAATGTCGGGTTTAGTTTAGAAGAACTTTGCGTCGTTCCTTAAGTACCTACAAGTATTATAACTTTGTCCAACTCTTTCTTTACCTTCTTTGTTTTTGAGTAAGAAAATGAAGATTTTCATAATATCAAAATTATAAGATACGAAATAGAAGACGATTTCAAAATAGAATAGTCAACATTACCATTCTATTGGCTAAAGTAAAAAAAAATTATACAAGGGAGAGTTTCTTTATTTCAAAATATAAAATCCTCACAAGGAAATGTCATTTTGAGTGAGATTTAGAGGCTTCCAATCTCAATCTTTTCATAATTATTAAAATTTGTAATATTGGGGTATGTCCCTCTACTTTTGTACACTACTTTTTATTAATGCAAACTCACATCCGAAGACCCAACAATCTAATACACAACTGAAAATATTTGTTAAGTTTTGCAAAAATAAAAAGAAAAAAACAGAAAAAGAAGTGCATATTGTGGTACAGACCGCTGATACATAAAAACATTCTAAATGATGCTTGTGGCTGCATGACCAAGAGCTACCGGCCTTCCATAGTTGACTTGGTTATATCGTTCACCGAACAAGTTTCCGGTCCTGTAGTGTCAGCTGGGTTCGCCTTCACCACACTTCTCACATTCAAGAATGCAGGTTCCTTGGGATAAGGTATGATTGAATCTTCATTGCTAAGCATAGTAACAACATCATACATTGTTGGTCTGTCCTCTGCACTCTCTTGAACGCAAAGGAGAGCTATGTTTACATATCTCAGCACATTATGAATGGTAGGTATTTTATTAAGTAATGGATCCGCCAAGTCTGCTCCTTTTATCATTTGTCCATAATTCCCATGCCTTAAATTAAAAAGAACATGACATAACATAGAATTAGAATAACAATTAATGGTTAAATTCAGAATTATTTTGTTTACTTTTGGAAACAAGTAATATGTTCTATTATTGTACTTAAGGTCTTGAAATTCTAGATAAATGGAATTAATAATAGTTTTTAAACCACTACCAATTTTGACAATCAATGAATAGGTATCTTTTTAACAACTTACTTTTAAGAACAAATGATAATTGTTTCATTTTCTACCAAGAAAAATGTAAATAGATACTCACATATGTGATAAGATGGAGAGAGCTAGTTTGATTGAAACCAATGTTTTTCTTGCCACTCAAAATCTCTAATAGTAAGATGCCAAAGCTAAAGACATCAGATTTAATTGAAAAAAGACCTTCCAAAATATATTCAGGAGGCATATATCCCCTGTACGCCATTGACAAGTGAAATAGAAGTTAGAAATTGCGTGTCTTCTTGTAAGTTAATGCACACGAATATTATCAAAATATTAATTATCATAGTTACAAGTTTCAGTTTTGCAATACTTACTGAGTGCCAACAATTCTATTTGTATTTGCTTGTAATTCATTTCCTCTGAATATTCTTGCCATTCCAAAATCTGAAATTTTTGGATTCATATCGATGTCCAACAAGATGTTACTAGGCTTCAAATCTCTATGAATGATTCTTAATCTAAAATATTGATGAAGATAAGTAAGTCCTTGAGCAATCCCTTCAATAATTTGAATGCGAGATTCCCAATTCAATAACTTGCACTTTGTAGGATCTATTTCATATATAAAATGAAGTAGATGGTTAGAGAGATAAATTCAAAGGAGCATAAAACTAAGAAATCAAAGACAAAGTTCTTTAAAAATATGATAAATCACCAACCAAAGAGGAAGAAATCCAAACTTTTATTGGGTAAATACTCATATACTAGTATCTTTTTATCTCTTTCAATGCAGCAACCAAAAAGCTTAACGAGATTCTTGTGTTGGAGCTTTGCTATGAGCTTTGCTTCATTTTTAAGCTCCTCCCAACCTTGTCCAGATCCTTTTGAGAGTCCTTTTATAGCCACCTCATCCCCTGTCAATAATTTTCCCTAAATTTGTTTGCATGGTAGAAGTTGTTAAGCATAGTCAAGAAAAAAAAAAACCACATTGACCAAAGACCCATTAATAAATGGTAATTTAAGCTCTTCATTCCAAGTAGATACATTCTATTAACATGGGACCCTTGATTTTGAGCTAAGTAGAGTCTAAGCTTCACTTTTATGTTGAGGAGTAACGCATCCCTTATAATTGTTTTTATTAGATCAATTATTATCCACTCAAATATAAGTTCATAAAGGATAATTCTCCAATAGTTGTCAAATAGACAATCTACATATACAATGTACTCTTGCAAATCTCAGGCACATTAAAGTTAGAGAACGACATAAATTAACATTTGCCTATATGTGAAACTTAACATTCAAAAGGTATTAGCTGCAAGTGTTATAGCCTTGTACATAAATTGCTTATCCAAATCATAACGTTAATGAACATTAAACCATACCTTGTAAACAGGTCCAAAACCACCCTTTCCCAACTTATTTGCAGCTGCAAAATTATCAGTTGCAGTACAAATGCTTGCAAAACTGAATAATGGCATTTGGACATCTCTTTTCCTACCGTCTCTATGCTATGCTCTGCAGAATTAACCTTTTGGCTCATGCCTATATCAAACTGTAACAAATCCTCTGCTGCAAATCTGTGAGTATACAAAATTTAGGTTGCTAAAAGAAGGTTGTGAGTGATTCTTTACTCACCCTTACTTCTTAACTTTATCCTCACATGATAAACAAGAAGGCCCATGGTAAAAAGCACAGTGATAGATGCTGCGGGGATGACAACTTTCTGAATTTTGTTATTTCCTCTTGCCTTGGAATTCTCATATTCCGGAACTGTTACAATTCCAGTAGTTGAGTTCGTTTCTGTTCAAAGAAATAAAGACAAAAAGAAAAGGAAATCAGAGAAGTACATAACCTAGTTGTTCAATTTATTACAAATGGGAATGCAAATTGACGATACCTAAAGGTATCTCTTCAGGAAAATTTCAAGCCGTAAAATAATTAAGTAATGGAAGAAGACTGAAGAACTACAACAACAATCACCAAACAACAAGTTGTTAACATTCTCTCTCACCTTCTGTCTTGTTTGAAGCAGCGACTTTCAAATAGAAATCTGTTTGATATACATTATGTCCTGAGATTTTTTTCAGACCTAAAAGAGGGCCACTCCAAACTAGGCATTGATTCTCTTGGTCATAAGCATACCCAGTACAAGTGCAGTTGTTTAAGCATGCGGATTCGCAATCTGAAGTATTGCGGACCTGCAACCGCAGTGGATTGCTTGGCAGAACAACTCTAGAAATAGAAAGAAACCGATCCTTCTTAACTTTAGTGCGATTGTTGCACTGCAGTTCAATTTGTCTCTCACATTTATACTGTCCTCTAGTGAATCCTGGCAGACAGTCACATAGAGAAACTGAAGTTTCATTGCATATACAGAAATCAGGGCAGACATCATTCCCAGCGCACTTAGACAAATAATTCGTCTCCCACCGTTGGAGATTTTGATTATATGTTCCCAGGAGGAGGTTCCCTTTGTAATCCAACTTTACTTGTATGGTTTCATTAGTGTAATTACGACGCCATGTAACGAATTCCCCGTCAATCACAAATATAGCAGAAAGATCTCTAACAAGCGGGCTACTCCAGTATGTTATGGACCCGTTCATTAAGATCAGCTCCTTCTGAGAACCAAGATGCAGAGAGAAAGGTCCAGGAGCTGGGTCATTAAGATCTTTTATTGATACTAATGACCATCCAGTTTTAGCATCTTTAAGCTTCATTCCAGGCAAGAGAAGATCCAAAGGATAATCGAAGCTTTGCCACAAAACTTCCTCAGCCCTGTTTTTCAGCATAAAATTACCTGTATCTAATAGCCTGGCGTAGGTGTCGTTGCCAGCAGAAGCGTTAGTCAGCCTGTGTGACGATCTGCCATCAGATATAACAAGATTGCCCTCCTGGTTGAAGGTGAGAACGGAGGACTTTGCCCTTGGGTGTTCCCTATTTGCAGCCCAAACTACATCGTCAGGAATCTGTGCTATAATAGCCAAGTGAAATAGTTCGTAGTTTACCCAAGGAATGAAACTAAGACAGAACTTTCTTTCGGCAGAGCAGATGATACCCGTAATGTTTAGCGATTGGCCTGGCCGAAGAGTATCAGTCGTACTAGCATTGGTGAACTTCAAACCAAGGCAGAATAAAACTGTCAGGGAAGCAATCAGAGAGGAGATTATGTGGCTCATCTTTAATTCAGGCAGCTATGCTACTTGGATTTCTCTCGGCGGAATTCTAGACGGCCTTTTAAGGGCGTAGAGCTCGACCAGGCTCCCCTTGCTCATGAGCATTTCCACTTTAGCTCTGCGCAAATTGTTTTATTCATTTATAAGATTTATCACCTTTCAAAAGCTACACGTTGAAAAACACCCCCTCCTTTTTGTTTCAGGCAAAAGTGTCGATTCTTATGAGCTTTCCAATGAAAACTTTGAGAAAAAAATTCGAATTTTTGTCCATAGTTCTTGTTGATTATAAAGTTGTTTTTACGTTTTGAAATTCATTCAGTAAATTATTTGAGTTTTTTAATGATTTCAATTTGATGATTTAATAATTTAAATAATATAAAATATCACTAAAAATCTTAAATTTACTTATCTTTTTAAATGTAAAATTCATTTAAGCAGGTGTTGAGCCATCTAAACAACTCCACAAAGACATTGTTTGACAATTGAACCATATAATTCCATAGTTTTGAAATCTTTGGCTGAAGCTATTTTGTTGGTATGGATAAAAAGAGAAGTGCCTTTCCAAAAGGCATCTTGACATAGAGTGCTTAAAGTTTGACTTGTATTTCCCAATAATTTGAAGTGCTAATCAGTTTCTTCTTATGTTGCATTCCATTTCTCATTTGCACCTTATTTTTGGGTTAATGGATTGAAAATTGAGAAGATAAGAGTCTAAGATAATTAATCATGAAAGATATGCGTTATAGAGAAACAAAGCATCTTTCGTGAGGAAATGAAAAAAAGAATTAGTGTCTGCCCTAATTGAAGGTCACATCATGCTATTAAGAAGTTTTTGAAAGGCATAGAAATTGAAGTTTCACCAAATGTTGCGTAGTAAAGAAGTGGTTTATACCACTTCTACGTGATTAGAAGACTATCCAGGTGACATTTAAAGCTCACGTGGGAGGCCTGATGTGCTGGTCAAAATTTTATGCTTTTCTCTCACGTCACGGGCCTGCTTTCGGGAGCAAGCCTTGCGTGTTTGAGGGTCTCTCAGACGTTTTACGGAAGTGAAAAGCTACAGAGCACGTGAAGCCAGTCCAAATTATAAAATTAGTAAGTTTTTTTTCTCCTTTTTATGTAACGAACATGATGTTCTTTCGGCTTGAAGTTTTTAACGCATATCAAGATCTCCAAATTCACAAATCAGCGTTGGAGCGTGTTGTTGTTTTTCCTTGTCACAGTTATCGTCCCTCCCACGCAATATTGAGTTTACGATTTAAATGCTTCTTACACATCCAAGTTAGTACACCTAATTGTATTTTAAGTATTAATTTTTGTGATAAAATTGTAAATTGTATTGTAAAAATTTAAATATAGAAGCACATGAATGTACTCCAATATTACAAAAATTATCATATTTATGAAAAAGTAAAAGTTGTAAGCCATCAAATTTTACTCAAAATAATATTATCTTAAGAGAATTTTATAATTTTAAATAAAAATTTTTTTTCTTGTACCACTTTCATTACTTTTGTCAAGAGAATATGAAAATTTTGTTGTTTTTGGTGTAAAGCGTACTTTATTTGGTTCAACTCATATATAATAAATGTAAGTTAAAAATGATATCTTAAAAAGTTTAACAATCAAGATCTATTTCATACATAATATAAGGGGTGGTTAGTGGTGTAAATTCGAAGAAGCATAAGAAAAAAGAAAGGAAGAAAAATTACAATAAAAATATGAGAAATCACCGACCATCCTTTTCATTTTACTATTCGGTGTAAAGTTATCAATATAAATATCTTGCAAAGATTCTGCATTTCTTGTAAACTCCGGAAATCTACACTCTGAACGTGACATTCGGGCCATCTTTTCCTGGATTCTTCCAGGGGTTAGAAAATCAGCCCTTTAACTTTTCTGACGATTGGAATTGATTTGACATGTTCAAATCAAAATTTTTTGTGGCCCGTGCTGGTTAAGTCTGTGGGGACTGATTCATCAGTCAGCATTTGAGACTGTTGGTGTTTTTCCTTGTCATTGTTGTCGCCCGTCCCATTTAGGTATTGAATTTATGATTAAAACGCTTCTTATTCATTATTATAAGTACTAAATTTTTAATTTCTTCTCCTCTTAAGTTTTTGATACCATCAAAAGATTTGTTTTCTAAGTTTTCAGAAAACATAAGATTTAAACTATAATATTTCTTTTCTAAATCACCTATTGATTTGTCTTTATTAAATTTGAGCACACTTTTTAAGCTTTTTATTGTGAGTTAATAACAAATAAGTGTTTATGCTAACCTTATGGGGCTTTAGTTTTATTGTTTGATTTCATTGGATATAGAGAACTAGGCATTGACTAGCTGTGTAACTCGAGACACCAGAATAAGAGCTAAATGTCTTGCTGCACAGCAATTAGGATTAATTGCCTTTCTCCTACCACTGGAATTTCAAGTAACTGCTCAATTTATTGCCTCGGAATCAGGACGATATGTCTAACCAGTGCAACTTCTTATGTCTACCGTTCCCTTAGTACATGGCTTTATTCTAGCAGTTGTGTTCTTGAGAGGTATGTTCGAATAATAAAGTTCAGCCCCCTGACAACAATAACTTTTAGTCTGCTGGCAATGTTTGATCATAATAATCAGTATCAAAACAAAGCTATGAGTTTGAGTTCCTAGGTTCGTGTCAAGGGGTTGATTGTTGACTTTATTGGGAACCAGCACTAGCATTTGACTCGACTAGTTAATTGCCTAACTTGTGACCCTAGAATTGAAATTAACCGTCCAACTAGTGTATCCCATCATATCCTTCCGTCACTTGGTGCAAAACTTTACTCTATTAGTTATATTGCCGATGAATGTGGGTGACTAATAGTCAAATATCTGTTGCGAAGGGGTGTGACTGAGTGACATAGTCATGTTAAGTAAATAAAGTTGCTCATCTTGTAACAGCTATACCTTTGATCGTGATAGTAGCTTTTGATCCTAAAACTTAAAACGTTCAAGAACGCAAGTTGTCTAACTAATACTAAATTCATAATTTTAATTTCATTTAAGCTTTTTTATGTAATTATAATGTTTCTCTTCAAGATCTCAAGAAATATAAAGGATTTATATGTAGAGTTTCTTTTCTAAATCACTAAGGATTGGTCCTCATTCAACTTAAATACGCATTTTCAACTTTTTTTTATTTTAAATTAAGAACAAGGTCTTTAAACATTGTGAGTGACACTCACCTTTCTTCATTAAATTTCACCTCATAGGCTAAATAAAAAGGCCTATACTAACACAACTACAATAGATGCTGCCGGGATGGCGATTATGTATTTCCTATCCAAAAGAGTGCCCCATGTTGAAGGTAAGAGTAGCATAAGGAACGTACAAGAGAGTGCTTCCTATTTCCAACCCAAACTTTGTTGTTAGAAATATTCGCTACAATGCATAGGATTTTTTAGTTTCCCGATCCTCAAAAGGAAAACTGAAATGTCCGTTGACAAATATGATGAGATTGATGGCGCTTAGTGATTGGCCTAGCAAAGAGTGCTAGTGGTATCATCGAATAAGAACTGCTTAACGTTAACTATGTAAATTTTACTTGAAAAATATATGATTATTAGGTAACATATAAACATAAAAAACTTCTTAATTTATAAGTTAATTTTAAAATTAGATTATTAACTTTTTAAAACACTATTAGAACTTCTATTAATCTCATTGAATTTTTTTTTTATCAGACATACTCAATGTGTAAGAGCTTTTTATTTCATTTTGTTCAACCTTAAACCTAAGGTATGTTAGGTATGCTAGAGAATATTAAAGATAATAGTCTTACTTGAAAGAAAGAAAAGTTTAGTGAATAATATTTAAATATAAAAAATATCCTCTAACTTGTGACTTAATTTTTAAGTTATGTTTGACCTTTCTAATACAAAACAAGGCAAAATGAGAAGAGCAGAAAAGAAATAATAGGAGAGATTCTTCAACTTATATTTGTTTCAGGCAGCCATGGTGCTTAGATTTCTCTTTGTGGAATTTCGGTACGGCCTATTAGTGGTGTAGAGTTCTACCATGCTCCAACTGTTCCTAAGGCTTTAGCCATGGTGCTTAGATTTATCTTTGTGGAATTTTGGTATGGCCCATTAATGTTGTAGGGTTCTACCATGCTCCAATTGCTCAGGAGGCTTTCCACTTTTTCAACAATTTCCCTTCAAACATACACCTCTACTTTTTATATTGCTCTCTTTGTTCGCCATTCAAAAGCTACACGACAAAAAGGCGAAGGTGTCATTCCCCATTAGCTTTCCAACTATTTGTATTTTATTCTGAATATAAATTTGTTTTTAGATTTTGAAGTTCCCTCGGTAAATTATTTGAATTTTTCAGCAATTTCAATATGGTTCTTTTGTAGTATTCTTTTTATTAATTTTGAATAGAAGTAACGTGAAATCTCACTAATAATCTTAAACTGATTTCTTTTAAATGTAAAAGTGATTTAGGGAAATGTGAGCTCCCTTTGCAAATCCATAATAAATAGTCCTATTTGAACCACAGATTCATAAATTAAAGTATTTACCTAACAGCTAAAGAGATGAATAAGAAATGCATATTTTTCGACCAAAGGATACAGCAATAAGGGCCGTGATAGATCCTGGTGACAATAGCGCACATGCAAACTGCCTTCAACAAACATTAATAATTGGAGTATTTAACATCTTGTTACCAATGTGGGACCATGGTACCGATGTCGGGTTTAGTTTAGAATAACTTCGCGTCATTCCTTGAGTACCTACAAGTCTTATAACTTTGTCCAGCTCTTTGTTTACCTCCTTTGTTTTTGAGTAAGAAATGAAGATTTTAATAATATCAAAATTATAACATTAGATTATACATCCAAAGACCCAAACAATCTAATACACAACTGAAAATATTTGTTAAGTTCTTCCAAAAAAAAAAAAAACAGAGAAAAGGAAGTGCATATTGTGATATAGAACGCTGGTATATAAAAACATTCAAAATGATGCTTGTGGCTGCATGACAAGAGCTACCGGCCTTCCATAATTGACTGGGTCATATCATTCACCGAACAAGTTTCTGGTCCTGTAGTGTCAACTGGTTTTGCCTTCACCACACTTCTCACGTTCAAGAATGCAGGTTCCTTGGGATAAGGTATAACTGAATTTTCATTGCTAAAAAAAAGTAATAACATCATACATTGTTGGCCTGTCCTCTGCACTCTCTTGAACGCAAAGGAGAGCTACGTTTATGTATCTCAATACCATATGAATGGAAGGTATTCTATTAAGTAATGGATCCACCAAGTCTGCTTCTTTATCATTTGTCCATAATTCCCATGCCTTAAATTAGTAAGAAACCGATCTTTCTGAACACTAGTGCCATTGCTACACTGCAATTCAATTCTTCTTTCAGATTTATCCGTTCCTCTTATGAATCCTGGCAGACGGTCACATACAGAATCTAAAGTTTGATTGCATATGCTGAAATCACCACAGAAGGAAGTATTCCCCGCACACTTGTATAAGTAATTAATGTTCCAAGTTTGGAGATGTTGATTATATGTCTGCAGCCAAAGCTTCCCGACGCAATTTAACCGTACTTGTGAGGGCGTATTAGTGTAGTTACGACGCCATGTAACGTACTCCCCGTCAATCTCGAATATTGCAGCAAGATCACCAGCAAGTGGGCTACTCCAGTATGGTTTCGACCCCTCCATTAAGATTAGCTCTTTCTGAGGACCCAGATGCAGAGAGAAACGTCCAGGAGCTGGGTCACCATGAGGTTTTCCATGATACTAATGACCATCCTGTTTTTGCATCTTTAAGCTTCATTCCAGGCAAGAGAACACATAAAGGATAATCGAAGCTTTGCCACATAACTTCCTCGGCCCCGTTTGTCATAATAAGATTACCTGTATCTAATAGCCTGGCGTAGGTGCCGTTGCCAGCAGAAGCGTTAGTCACCCTGTACGTCCAGCTGCCATAAGAGATAACAAGATTGCCCTCCTGGTAGAAGGTGCGCACAGAGGAATTTACGTATGGGTGCTCCCCATTTGCAACCCAAACTACGACCTTTTCCGGGTTATTTGATACAATGACCACGTAAAACTTTTCTGGGTAACCGAAATGAAGGATACCAAGACTGAAATATCCATTGGGAGAGGAGATGAAACTCGTAGTGTTTAGTAATTGGCCTGGTCGAATAGTACCAGTGGTATCAACACTGGTGAACTGCAAACCAAGGCAGAGAAAAAATAGTAGGGAAGCAATGAGAAGGGAGATTCTATGGCTCATCGTTGATTCAGTCGGCTATGCCCCTAAGATTTCTCTCGGCGGAATTCTAGACGGACTTTTAAGGCCGTAAAGCTCGACCTGGCTCCACCTGCTAACCACTATTTCCACTTCTTCATCAATTTTCCGTACATGTCCATCCTTCTTGAACCCCAATTTCATAGATTAAAATCTTTAGCTGAAAGCTAAGCAGATGAATAAGAAAAAGATATTCCTTGTCCAAAAGAGCCGTGCTCGATCGTGGTGAAAATGGCTCGTGTTGAAACAGTCTTGAACAAACATTAATGAAGAAGATATTTTACATCATCTAACCAATGTGGTACTATGATATCAAAGTCTTCGTACTCAAAGACGTGGTTTTAGTTTGAAGATAGATTTGGCAGGAAAGTTGAGGTGTCTAGAAGAACTTCGCATCATTTCTTACGTACCTAAAAGTATTGTAACCTCGTCCACCGCTGACTTGTTCACTTCCTTTGTTTTGGAAGTAAGAAAATAAAGTTTTTAGTACCATCAAACTATGACATTAAATTCTACAGCCAAAGACCTTAACAATCCAGTATACAACTTAAAATATTTAACAAGTACTTGAAATAAAACAGAAAAAACACGTTCAGATTTTGATACAGACCAGTGATATATAACATCATTTGAAATGATGCTTGTAGCTGCATAACCAAAAGCTACCGACCTTCCATAATTGAGTCGGTTTCTGTCCTTGCAGTGTCAACTGGGTTTGTCTTCATCATATTTCTCACATTCAAGAATGCAGGTTCCTTAGAATGAGGCACAGCTACATTTTCGTCGCTTAGCATGGTGACAACATTAGACATAGTTGGTCTATCTTTTGCAATCTCTTGAACACAAAGGAGAGTTATGTTTACATATCTCAATACCATATGAATAAAGGGTATATTTTCAATTAGTGGATCCACCAAGTTTGCTCACTTATCATTTGTCCACAATTCCCATGCCTTAAAATTTCAGAAAGAATTTGAATCATTGCTAGATTGAGAGATGTGTTGTATTGATGGATATTACTACATTAAAAGAATCTCTCCAATCAATCATAATCTTAGCTTCTCAAAATAACGCCAATTCTAAGAGGTATTTTTGCCTTCCTAACTCGCTTGATTGTCTAAGTAGTTCTCGCATTCCGCATCACGTCATTTCCAATGATATCTTCCATCCGTGACCAAAGTTTATCCAAAGTAGTAAAGGCAATTATACATTGAATATACTTATAGTTCATACAACAGTTTTAGTGCATTAATAAACAAAGGCTGAAGGTCCTACACATGTAGAAAAACTTAACGTTTGGCTAGAGAGGCCTAAACCTATAACTCAGGCTCTCAGGAGTAGCTGGAATTAGGAATAAAACAAAGGAGATTCCTTTCAAAAATAAAAACAACGATTGTAACAAACAGGAGAACTTTTTATGTCACACTATACAATAAGGTGTTACGTGTCCAAACTTCACGGACCCTCTTCCTGTATTTTTGTAAACTAGACGGATAGCTTTGAGGCCCCCTAAGATACTGCAGTAGTTATAGCCGGGCCCCTAATTTATGAGGTGTTTAGTTATCGGCCATGTGAATTTGGCCCATTAACTCAGATAGCGGACCTTGCAACTTGAGTTACCTCTAAAAGTTTGTAACCTTGCCTGCGGAGCCCCCAATCAATGAGTGAATTCAAAACCTTCTGCGCCCTTGCGCAATTCAATCCTCCTTTCTCCTTTCCTGGTCTGTGAGCGTCCTTCACGCGGGAAGGACGATGGAGCCCTTTAATCCGAAGCTCCAACCCTTTAATCCAAGAATGCCGTCAGATTTATGGAGTTTGTTCACCGTCCGGCCACACGAGAACCTTGCATGCAAATGGTCATTCAAAACGAGGACTCTTTCATGCTACTATTTGAAGATATAGAAAGTAGCATAACTTAAATGCTCAATAAATAAAAACACTTAGCTTCAAAAAGCTTTTTTGCTCCCTTCAATTTCTGCGGCTCTTTCATCATCCTGTAGACTTTTAAGAAGGGAATTCAAAAATATGAGAATGAAGGATTTTGAGACGATCACATAGTATTATGCTAAAATAAAGGAAAATGTTAATCAAATGAGAGCCTATGGAGCAGATGTACCTATAAAAGAGCTATAGAAAAAGTAATGATAACGCTTGCAGAAAAATATGATCCAATAGTTGTTGCTATTGAAAGATCAAAGGATTTAAGCAAATTATGAATCATAGAATTAAGAGGCTCTCTCCCATCACATGAGTAAAGTTGAATAGGTAAAGTGAAAGTTTAGTTGAAAGTGCCTTTTTATCTAAACTTAATATTAGGTCTTAGAATTCAAAGAAAAATACAGCAAGTATGTAATTGGCTTGTGGAAGTGTGAGAAATTGATGGAATAAAAAGGTGTTCATGTTACTTATAGAAAGGTGAAAAGTTGATAAGGTAGATGTTGGGTTGGTCCAGCCCATATTCGGGGACTTATTATAGGGTCCAATTAGGGTAATGTGGCCTTAAGGTTTAAAAGGAAAAATATAGGGTTTTTTCTTTAAGAAAAGAGGTGAGTGGCCGTCAAAGAAAAGAGAGAGAGAAAAGAAAAGAGCAGAATTTCGCAGGAATTAGAGGCCTTGTGCAGCAGTTGATCAAACGTCTGATCAAGGTCGATTCGTGGTCCGATTGAGCGGATTTTTTGTCAGTAGGTTCGGGATTGGGTGTTCTTCATTGTGAACGGTTGGATCGTCATTTGGAGCTCTTGAAGTCAGCAGATTGTGGTCGAAAATCTAGATGATATTTCTCCAACTTTTTCTTGGTTAAGTTGTTGTTTACAACTTGTTTCTTCACTATTTATTGGTGATTCTATTATTGTTGAATCAGTGAATCTTAGTCTTGTTGCTATTGTTAAGGACTTGATTGGGTTGTAACCTAATGATTGATATAGTGGAGATTTGGGTGGACTCCGTGATCGGTCCCGTGGTTTTTTATCCTTCACATTGGAGGAGTTTTTCCACGTAGAAATTCTTTTGTGTTGATTGTGATTTGCTTATTTTACTTGTGATTCAAATACATCGTTGGTGTTTTAGTATTTCCTCATAGGTTCAATCAAAGTGGAAAACTTTATACGTCGTTTTTCCCTTTAGAGTGGTATCAGAGCTTAGGTTGTGGTTGTTTTATCTTTGGATTTGATTGAATGATGGAACTAAGTACTAACAAGATGATTAGTTTGAATAGAAGAAACTATCATGTTTGGAAGGGTAAGATGGAAGATTTGCTTTATGTGAAGCGTTGGCACTTACCGGTGTTTAGTGAAACTAGATCAGATAACATGAGTGAGGCCGATTGGACTCTTGAGCATAAAATTGTATGCGGGTTCATTCGACAATTTGTAGATGAGAATGGTTTGAATCACATTAGTAAAGAAACACATGCTCAAACTCTATGGAACAAACTTGAATCTTTGTATGCTCGAAAGACTGGAAATAATAAGATGTATTTGATGAAGCAACTTATTAGCTTGAAATACAAAGATGGGCAATCCATATCTGATCATTTGAATGAGTTTCAGGGAATGTTAGATCAACTTTCAGGCATGAATATGAAGTTTGAAGATGAAGTACAAGGACTTTGGTTACTTGGTACTTTACCAGAATCTTGGGAAACATTTCGTATGTCAGTGAGTAACTCTGCTCCCGATGGTATTGTCACTATGGATTTTGCCAAGACTAGTATTTTGAATGAAGAGATGAGAAGAAAGAGTCAGGGTTCTTTGTCTCATTCTGAAGCTTTGGTTGTTGAAAATAGGGGGAGAAGTCATAGTAGAGGTCCGAGAGGTTATAACAAAAGTCGAAGTAAGTCTAGATCATGGCATAAAAATGTGGAGTGCCATCATTGTGGCAAGATGGGTCATATCAAGAAAAATTGCTTCCAGCTGAAAAATGAAAAGAAAAATGGTAAAGGTAGAAATGAGAAGAAGAAAGTTAATGAAAGTGAGGAAAAGAAGGACAACAATGATAATGATCGAGTTGCAGCAGCTACTAATGAACTTCTTATTGTGTGCTATGATGATAATGTGAATTTTGCAAGCAATGAGACAAGTTGGGTAATTGATAATGGTGCTTCTCTTCATATTACTTCCAAAAGGGAGTTCTTTACTTCTTATACTCCTGGAAACTTTGGCACATTGAAGATGGGTAATGATTGCTTGGCTAAAGTTACAATTATGGGAGATGTATGCATGGAGACTCGTAATGGATCCAAGTTGGTTCTCAAGAATGTTAGACATGTACCAGAAATTCGCTTGAATTTGATTTCTACCGGACAACTTGATGATGAAGGTTTTTGCAATATCTTCAATAATGGACAATGGAAACTTACTAAGGGTTCATTAGTTATTGCTAGAGGCAAGAAAGAGTCTTCTTTGTATTTATTTCAGGCTAAGATTTCCAAGAACATTTGTAATGTAGTGGAAGATAGGAATGCAAGTGCTTTATGGTACAAAAGGTTAAGTCACATGAGTGAGAAGGGCATGAATGTGTTGGCAAAGAAGAATTTGCTATCTAGGATTAAGAGTGCAAAACTTGAGAAGTGTGCACATTGTTTAGCTGGAAAACAGAAAAGAGTTTCATTCTATAGTCACCCTCCTTCAAGAAAATCAGATTTATTGGAGTTAGTACACTCAAATGTTTGTGGCCTAGTTAACCCGAGGACGCTTGGTGGAGCATCCTACTTTGTGACCTTTATTGATGACTACTCAAGAAAGGTTTGGGTTTATGTTTTGATGTCAAAAGATCAAGTGCTAGATGTGTTTAAGCAGTTTCAAGTTTCAGTAGAGCGGCAAACTGGAAAGAAGTTGAAATGCATTCGATCAGACAATGGTGGTGAGTACATTGGACCATTTGATGAGTATTGTAGGCAACATGGTATTCAACATCAGAAGACACTTCCAAAAACACCTCAGTTGAATGGTATAGCGGAACGAATGAACAGGACATTGGTTGAGAGAGTTAGATGCATGATTTCAAATGCTAACTTGCCAAAGACATTTTGGGGTGAGGCATTACTTATAGCAGCTTATGTTATCAATCTATCTCCAACTGTTGCTTTGGATGGTGATGTGCCAGATAGAGTTTGGTTTGGCAAGGATGTTTCCTATAACCATCTAAGAGTATTTGGTTGCAAAGTATTTGTTCATATTCCAAAGGATGAGAGGTCTAAGTTAGATGTCAAGACACGAGAATGTATATTTCTTGGTTATGGTTCTGATGAATTTGGCTACAGGTGTTATGATCCAGCTGTGAAAAAAATTGTGAGGAGTCGTGATGTTGTATTTTTTTAGAATCAAAATATGACAGATATTGGCCAGAGTGAGAAAAATATGTCACAAGGCTCTAAGATTGGTATTGATATTGATCTAATTCCTTCAAATGATTTACAGCGACAGTTACCAGAACAAGATGAGAGTGATATTCAGCATGATGTTCAGGATCAGGTTCAGAATGACCAACAGGTTACAGATAATAGTGACACTCAGACAGATAATGTTGTTGATGTTCAGCAGAATCCATCTTCAGTTCCACCATTGAGGAGGTCTACTAGAGGTCGCCATCCATCCTCTAGATACTCCACTGAGGAGTATGTATTGTTGACTGATGCAGGTGAGCCTGAGAGCTTTGAAGAAGCAGCAGAGGATGTGGATAAGAAAAAATGGGTTGATGCAATGCAAGATGAGTTGAAATCTTTCCATGATAATCAAACATTTGAGTTGGTGACATTGCCTAAGGGCAAGAAAGCTTTGAAGAATCGTTGGATTTATAGATTGAAGCATGATGAAAATTCTTCACAACCCCGATACAAAGCCAGACTAGTTGTTAAAGGTTTCAGTCAGAAAAAGGAAATTGATTATGATGAGATTTTCTCACCTGTTGTGAAAATGTCCTCAATTCGAGTGGTTTTGGGATTGGCTGCCAGTTTTGATCTTGAAATTGAGCAAATGGATGTAAAGACTGCTTTTCTTCATGGTAACCTAAATGAAGAAATTTATATGGAGCAACCAGAGGGTTTTAAAGAAAAAGGTAAAGAGAACTATGTTTGCAAGCTAAAGAAAAGTTTATATGGCTTAAAACAGGCACCGAGACAATGGTATCGAAAATTTGAGTCTTTTATGGGGGAGCAAGCCTATAAGAAGACAAATTCTGATCATTGTGTGTTTGTGCAGAAGTTTTCAGATGATGATTTTATCATTCTACTACTTTATGTAGATGACATGCTTATAGTTGGTAAGAATGCTGCAAGAATTGAAAAGTTGAAGCAGGAGCTAAGTAAGTCATTCTCAATGAAAGACTTAGGCTCAGTGAAGCAAATTCTTGGTATGAGAGTTAGTCGTGACAGAAAAACCAAGAAGTTGTGGTTGTCTCAAGAAGAGTATATCAAGAAAGTGCTTCAGAGGTTTTGTATGGATAAAGCTAAAATGGTGAGCACGCCTCTTGCTACACACTTTAAGCTTAGTAAGAAACAATGTCCTGTAGATGAGGAAGACAGAAAAGATATGGAAAGAGTTCCTTATGCTTTGGCTATTGGTTGTTTAATGTATGCAATGATTTGTACAAGGCCAGATATAGCTCATGCAGTTGGAGTAGTTAGCAAATTTACTTCTAATCCTGGAAGAGAACATTGAAATGCAGTGAAGTGGATTCTAAGGTATCTTCGAGGCATTTCTAGTTTGAAACTTTCATTTGGGAGTGATAAACCTATTCTTGTGGGATATACAGATTCTGATATGGCAGGAGATATTGATAATAGAAGATCTACTTCAGGTTACTTGATTAAGTTTTCAGGGGGAGCTGTGGCATGGCAATCAAGATTACAAAAATGTATTGCTCTATCTACAATGGAAGCAGAATTTATTACAGCAACAGAAGCATGTAAAGAGTTGCTTTGGATGAAGGAATTCATAAAAGAACTTGGTTTTGTGCAAGAAAGGTATGTGTTATTTTGTGATAGTCAAAGTGTTATACGTCTTGCTAAGAACTCTACGTTTCATCAAAGATCAAAGCATATCGATGTAAGGTATCATTGGATACGAGATATCATGGAAACTAAAGAGGTTGCACTTGAAAAGGTACATACTGAGGATAATGGTTCTGCTATGATGACAAAGGCTCTATGGCGAGAAAAGTTTGAGTTTTGTCGACATGAGGCTAGTTTGGATTGTGCTTGAGAAATGGACATATGGAATCTCCCTCATTTGGGCTGGAGGGGGAGAATTGTTGGGTTGGTCCAGCCCATATTCGGGGACTTATTATTAGGTCCAATTAGGGTAATGTGGCCCTAAGGTTTAAAAGGAAAAATATAGGGTTTTTTCTTTAAGAAAAGAGGTGAGTGGCCATCAAAGAAAAGAGAGAGAGAGAAAAGAAAAGAGCATAATTTCGCAAGAATTAGAGGCCCTGCGCAGCAGTTGATCAAACGTCTGATCAAGGTCGATCCGTGGTCCGATTGAGCTGATTTTTTGTCAGCAGGTTTGGGATTGGGTGTTCTTCATTGTGAACGGTTGGATCGTTGTTTGGAGCTCTTGAAGTTAGCAGATTGTGGTCAAAAATCTGGGTGATATTTCTTCAACTTTTTCTTGGTTAAGTTGTTGTTTACAACTTGTTTCTTCACTATTTATTGGTGATTCTATTATTGTTGAATCAGTGAATCTTAGTCTTGTTGCTATTGTTAAGGACTTGATTGGGTTGTAACCTAACGATTGATATAGTGAAGATTTGGGTGGACTCCGTGATCGGTCCCGTGGTTTTTTATCCTTCACATTGGAGGAGTTTTTCCACGTAAAAATTCTTTTGTGTTGATTGTGATTTGCTTATTTTACTTGTGATTCAAATACATCGTTGGTGTTTTAGTATTTCCTCATAGGTTCAATCAAAGTGGGAAACTTTATACGTCATTTTTCCTTTCAGTAGACAGATAAAAAAGATGGAAAGAGTGTGGAACTTGTGTATCCAAGATAGTAGGAAAGCTAGTAATTTATAAAACTTTGTTTCTTATACACACACATCATGAAACCTTGAAAGCTTCTTACAGCCACTATGACTCACTACATATAGTCGACTTGCCTACAATTTTTGACTTTTCAAAACCCAAAGTTTTGCTTTACTATTCTAGACTCTCACAGACGAATTTACATTTTTACAGTTTTCTGGATTTTTCTACTGTTCTCTTGGTTTTGACCTTTTTATAGAAAATGCGTTAATTCTTAACATTGGCTTTCACAATCTTAGACGACTATTGTGCCACATCCGTGGTACTACTACTGTCGGTCCTCACCTCTACTCTTGCAGTTCTCTGCACCTTCATGACTTCAATGACTCCGACTTGGGTGCTTGTTCTATTATTCGCCACTCCACAGCAGATACTATTTCTTTTTAGGCTCCAATTGCATCTTGCATCTCCTGGCGTGTGAAGCAGCAACTAGTGGCGTAATGCTCCCTTCGTTGAAGGCAAGTGTCAGTATCTTGCTTGTTGCCAACAAATCTACTCTTTGACAAAATCATCCTTTTCTTTTGTGAAAAGGATATTTGCATAAATAGTCATAGGATTTGGTACGTATCTTTAGCTTGTGAAAACCCAAGATACAGTTTCTTCTCCACCTCTCGTGTTCCTTTTGTCAGTTTTAATATCACTCAGTGTCATATCAAAGCGTCCCTTGCACCTTTAGAATGGGCAACTCAGATTTTCTCATACTACTGTTTGCCGCTTGATTCCCGTCAAACTTTCCAACATAACTTTCCTCAATGTTTCCCTGTATAGCATCATCGAGTTGTCAATGGCATTTTACGTGTATTGGTCCGAGTCTTGCATGCATAGACTTTTTAATCACGTTTAGACAATGGGTGAATACAACCCTAATACTTTGCCACAAGACGAAGAAGAGACAGATTCCCCAAATTCAAACCCATTCAAATGCGCTTTACAGTCCAAATTTAACCACAAAGCTGGAGACTACGCACAAAGTGTGGGTTGCAACAATTCTCTTAAATTGTTAAGCTTTTTAATTCATTCCCTTAATTCTGGTCCTTCTTCCCATAGTTTGGTTTTACAGAAGCACTTAAATGAAGTCGATCTGAGTTTTCCACTAGTTACTTCCAGATTGCTCAGTTAAGGCAACAGCAACTCGCCTTAACAGTCCCTTTTTTTTTTTTTTTTTTTTGGCCTTTTTTCACCTCCGTCATTTTTTGTACTACCTTAGGCCATTGATCCTTAAGAGCAACAAGCATCCTTCCCAATGAAAATCGTTCCATCCGGGACCAGAGTTTATCCAAAGCAGCAAGACTGCAATTATACATTGAATATGCTCATAGTTCACACGAAGTTTTTAGTGCATTAATAAATTCAGGGAAGAGGTCCTAAACATGCAGTAAAACTTAAAACTTGTTTCGAGAGGCCTACATCTATGACTTGGGCTCGCAAAGGTAGTAGGAACTTGAGAGCTTGGATACAGATGATTAGGAATAAAATAGAGAAGATTCCTTTCAAATAAAGACAACTTTGAAATACTTTAAACGTTAATAAGAGGATGTCCTTTTTATCTCACACTCCAAACAAGGTATTAGCTGTTCAAATTCCACCGACCAATGCCAGTATTTTTGTAAACTAAAAGGGTAGTGTTAGAAAACAAACCCGTGAATCTAAACTCACGGAATCTCTCAGGATCTCACCGCACACACAGAGAGAATATTAGTCAAGTAAAGAACACACAGAAATTACGAGGTTCGGGATAATCCCTACGTCCCCGGCCTAAGGAGCAATTCTTCACTATGATGAGTTGGGCTTACAGTGCTTATAGAAAACCTTTGTTTTCTCTCAATCTCTCACAACCTCATACTTAGGTTTCCCCATAAGGTTTCCTTTTATACAAATACCAAGGAAACCCAAATAGAATAGGACTAGGAGACCTAAATAGAATAAGACTAGGAAACCCATATAAACTACCCACAATACAAATATGGTAGTTACATAATTACCCTTACTAATTTACTCCAAACCTAACAATTTCCCCCTTTTGGAGTAACATTAGTGCAACATCCCTGCACCATAAGAGAAAGAACATTGCTCCCTAGACTTGACTCTACTTGGAGTTCATTCCAGCAACCCGCTGACAAGTCTCTAGCTTGTCTCTTGTTAGCGGCTTCGTCAACATATCTGCTCCATTATCATCAGTGTGAATCTTCACAAGATCTAGCTGCTTGGATTCTAACACATCTCTAATCCAATGATATCTGACATCAATGTGCTTAGACCTTGAATGAGATGACATGTTCTTACTGAGGCGGATGGAGCTTTGGTTGTCGCTATAAAGGATAACCATCCCTTGTTTTATGCCAAGTTCTTGAAGAAACGTCTTCATCCACAGAACTTCCTTTCAACCCTCAGTGATTGCTATATACTCTGCTTCTATTGTAGACAAAGCAACACAATCTTGTAGCCTAGACTGCCATGAAACTGCTCCCCCTGTAAAGGTGAGCATGTACCCTGTTGTAGATCTCTTCCCATTATGGTCACCAGCCATATCTGCATCTGTGTATCCAACCAATACAGGCTCATCATTACCAAAACACAAACACAACTTAGGAGTTCCTTTAAGGTACCTGAGTATCCACTTCACAACTTCCCAATGCATTTTGCCAGGATCTGAAAGAAAACGACTAACTACTCCAACTGCATGAGCAATATCTGGTCTAGTGCTTACTGCCGCATACATCAAGCTACCAACTGCAAATGCGTAAAATGTTTTCTTCATATATTCAACATCACTCTTACTTTCAGGTTTCTGCTCCTTACTTAGCTTGAAATGACTTGCAAATGGAGTACTTACTGCTTTTGTCTTTTCCATGTCAAATTTCTGAAGTATCTTCTCTATATACTTCTCCTGAGATAGCCATAACTTTCCATGTTCTCTGTCGCATTTAACTTCCATACCAAGGATTCGCTTTACCGGACCCAAATCTTTCATTGCGAAAGACTTGCCTAAATCCTTTTTCAGCTCAGCAATCTTCTTAATGTCCTGGCCAACAATCAACATATCATCAACATATAAGAGTAGGATGACAAAATCACCACCTGGAAAGTGCTTCACGAACACACAATGATCTTAGCTGGTCTTGTTATAACCGTGCTGTAACATGGATGACTCAAACTTCTTGTACTACTGACGAGGTGCTTGTTTTAGACCATACAAGCTTTTCTTCAGTCGACATACAAGATTCTCCTTGCCTTTTTCTATGAAGCCCTCAGGTTGCTCCATATAAATCTCTTCCTCCAAGTCTCCATGAAGGAACGCAGTCTTCACATCAAGTTGTTCTACCTCCAAGTTCAGTCTAGCAGCCAAACCAAGAATAACTCTGATTGAAGACATCCTCACCACAGGAGAAAAAATCTCCTCAAAATTGATAACTCTATTTTTATAGAGTTATTTTACCTATTTTTTAAGCAATAAATAATACAATGCTTATGAGAAAATATTTAAACTCCTCTTATTTATTTGAATTTGTCTTGTTTTTGTAACACAAGAAGGCAAGGAGAAAAGGGATGAACATGGAGAACCTGATGCTTATTGTGTGGCAAAATTGTAATATCAAGATCAATAGAGTCAAGATGGGCTTGGGCTTTGGATGATTGTTATTAGATTTTCTATTGTTGTTGGGTTTTCTAAATAAATAGAAAACCCAGTCATGTTAGGAATTCAAATCTTAATTAAATTAGGAGTTCAAAACCTAATTAAATTAAGAGTTCAAAACCCAATTGTTTTAGATCTCTAAAACCCAATTCTACTATGATAAGAGTAGGTCTAAACCTAAACCCTATTTAAGAGAAGAGAAGAGGCAAAAGAAAAGGGGAGGAGGAAATTGAGTACAACTCAAGAAAGAGGCCAAGAATTCAAGGTTTTCTTGAAGAGAAGACAAAAAGGGTAACAGACTTTTTGTTCTTGGATTCAAGATGCCTTCTTTATTTCTTATTACCATTCTTCCTCATTATTTCTTTATATTTTAGTTTATTTTTGTTAGAGCTACGATGTAACCTAATTATGATGGTATGAATCTTATGATTATTATGTTTTGCAAGATATTTTGTTTATGTGAAGTTACATATTACTGTGTTTAATGCTTTTAAGTGATTAGCTACCACTTGAATGATTTGATTTGCATGTTTGAGACCGACAGGAGATGATATGCAATTGCTTCTTGTAATATGTAACCATAAATTAAATATGGATAGACATATACCATATTATTTGTGTGGCTTTTGGTGTAAACTGGGAATATTCATGGATCTTAATACATTTGGTTTGTTTCAATTCACATATAGAGATATAGTGAATTAATAAACTAAGTAGGTTTGTTATACCTAGACATAGGATAGTGAATAAATTAGGAAGTTCCGCCATCACATAGATATTATCCCTCTTGCAAGCATAAATAATCAATGTTAATACCTAGTAATTATGGTGAAATCATATGCTCTAACATATTTCTTGTATTTAGTTTTCTTAGATTTAGTTAGTTAATCTATCATCTATCAATTTAGTTTGCTAGATAAATTCTAGGAGTTATTCATTGTTAGTAATTAATTGGTTTAGTAATCACCAATCTCTGTGGGACGATATCTTTCTTATCATTATATTACTTGTTTGACATGTTCACTTGCATTTAGATTTCACCGAACAAAAATCAATACCTTTCTTCTGACCATAGCCTTTTACAACCAACCGCGCCTTGTACCTTGGTAGTGGATTGTTCTCTTCTGACTTCAACTTGTATACCCACTTATTTTTAAGTGCTCTCCTACCTTTAGGCAATGTCACAAGATCATAAGTGTCGTTTTCCCGCAAGGAATTCATCTCCTCTCGCATAACTTTCTTCCACTCTTTCTTGTGCTCACATTCATTAGCTTCCTCATAGCATTGCGGTTCTCCCCCATCAGTTAGCATCAAGTACTCATGTGGTGGATACTTCATCGAAGTTTGACGCTCTCTACTAGATCTTCTCACTGGGGGCTGGGTTGATGGCTCAATTGGATGATCAACATGTCCTTCAGATTCTTCAACAACTGGAGTTTCAGAAACTTCTTCACTTGCTACATCCTCAAGTGGCTCTTCCTGTGTAGTTCCCCCTTCATGTGCACTTACTGGGGAAGAAGAAGGTGGGATTATATCCTTAAGATTTTCATTAACAACTCTTGGCTTTTCAGTCTTCTTAAGATCTTCAATAGTCTGATCTTCAAAGAAGATAACATCTCTGCTTCTGATTAGTTTCTTTGTAGCTAGATCCCACAATCTGTATCCAAAAGCATCATGTCCATAGCCCAAGAAGATGCAATCTCGAGCTTTATCATCAAGCTTGTTCCTTTTATCCTTAGGAATGTGAACAGACACCCTGTAGCCAAATACTCTCAAGTGCTTGAAAGAAACCTCCTTGCCAGTCCATACTCTCTCAGGTAGATCACCTTCTAATGGAACTGAAGGAGACAGGTTAATGAGATCTACTGCAGTACACATAGCTTCACCCCAAAATGACTGAGATAATCCAAAATGTGAAAGCATACACCTGATTCTCTCAACAATAGTTCTGTTCATTCATTCTGCAACCCCATTATGCTCTGGAGTTTTAGGAACTATCTTCTCAAGTCTGATACCCTGAGTTCTGCAATATTCTTCAAACGGCCCTCTGTATTCACCTCCATTATCTGCACGAACGCACTTCAGTTTCCTTCCAATTGCTCTCTCAACCATAGCATGAAACTGTTTGAAGACCTCTAAAACCTAATCCTTAGTCTTCAGTGCATAAGCCCATACCTTTCTAGAATGATCATCAATGAAGGTAACAAAATACATAGCGCCACCAAGAGTTTTCACCTTCAACATACACACATCTGAATAAATCAAATCAAGAACATGTTTTCTTCTAGACGGGGGTCCTCTCCGAAATGAGACTCTACGTTGCTTTCCAGCTAACCAATGATCACAAGGCTTCAACTGCAAATCAGCACCACTGACTTCTGATATGATTTTGTTCTTCATCAAATGCTGAAGTCCCTTCTCACTGAGATGTCCAAGTCACTTGTGCCATAGCTCCATGTGATTATCTTCCACCACATTTACATTGTCTTTCTGAATACTAGCTTCAGTCTTGTAGAGAGTACTGACCTTCTGCCCTTTTGCAAGTATAAGAGAACCTCTACTAAGTTTCTATTTACCGCCACCAAAGTAGTTATCATATCCCTCATCATCAAGGACACCAGTAGAGATCAAGTTGAAACAAATCTCAGGGACATGTCTGACATTCTTCAGAATTAGCTTACATCCAACACTAGTCTCCAAGACTACATCTCCAATGCCAACTATCTTTGCCTGTGCATTATTTCCCAAGCTAACACACCCAAAATCACCACCTGAATAAGATGTAAAGAACCTTTCATGTGGGGTAACATGAAAAGAGGCACCTGTGTCAACAATCCAAGATGAAACCTGACATGAGATGTTGATCTGAGAATCACAAAAGATCATAATATCCCCAATACCGGATATAGTTGCCACTGTATCTTTATCAACTTCCTTTTCTCTATTCCTTGATTCTTCTTCCTTGAGTATTCTACAGTCTCTCTTATAATGGCCAGACTTACCATAATGATAGCACTTGACATCTTTCCTCGAATGTGAGACTCCACGTACTCTATCAAAATTTGGTGCTCTACTCTTGCTTCTACTTCTACTCTTGCTTCTGTCTCTATTTTTGTCTACATATCTGTTTCTCCCCCTCCTTTCTGTAACCAACACTTCTGTATGTCCATGTGCTCCTTGCTCAATTATTCTGGTTTCTTCATTAAGCAAACCTTCATGAACTGACTTCATACTTAGAATGCTGCCCGGAGCTGAGTTTGTGAGAGTGACTACTAATGTCTGCCAGCTATCAGGTAAGTTACTCAACAATAACATTGCTTGTAGTTCATCTTCTAGAACAATCTTTATCGTCGCTAACTGATTCACCAAAGACTTAAACTCACTCAAGAACTCTGTCATTGGCCGTCCTACCTTGTACTTCAAGTTAATTAACCTCTTAAGTAGGGAAACCTTATTTTGAGGAGTCTTGCGTTCATAGAGAGCCTCAAGCTTCTTCCATAACTCACTAGCTTTAGTCTCGTGTGCAATATGGTGATAAATACTGTCCTCAACAAATTGTCTAATTTGAGAGACAATTTTCTTATTCAACTTCTCCCATTCTTTATCAGTCAGCTTCTCAGGCCTAGCAGAATCTCCTTCCACAACATCATACAGATCTCGACTAATCAAGTAATCTTCCATCCGCGGCTTCCAAGTTTGGAAATTAGATGAATTTAACATGGTCATACCTTTACCAGAAGTATTCATATCATCCATCACAACAAAAATAAACTCCCCTTTGACTTCCCCCTCAAATAGGAATCAAAAGTACAAAATTACCAAAATACCCCTCTGATTATGCCCAAAAATAGTCAAATATCTCCCAAAAAATCACAGAAAAATACCACAAAAATCGGCACAGAAAACACCTGAAAATTCTGTCTGGTCAAAGTCAACAGTCAACGGTCAACGCTCGGTCTATCAACGGTCAACGGACAGCTGGCCGGGTTGACAATTCGGGTCTGGATCTAGGCTGGGCCGGGTCTTCAGAACTGATCAACGGTCAATGGTCAACGGGTCAAACTTTGATCGGGTCAACGGGTCAACGGTCACGTTCGGTCAATGGTCAACGGTCAACGCTTCAGTCAGTCAACAGTCAACGGTCAACAGACAGCTGGACCGGGTTGACAAATCAGGTCTGGATCTGGGGTGGGCCGGGTCTTTGGATCCGGTCAACAGTCAACGGTCAACGGTCAATGGGTCAAACTTTGACCAGGTCAATGAGTCAAACTTTGATCGGGTCAACAGGTCAAACTTTGACTGGGTCACATAATTACCCTTACTAATTTACTCCAAACCTAACAGGTAGGTATGAGGTCCCCTAGGATATTGCAGTAGTTATGGCCTACCCCCCAAATAGGAAGTGTTTGGTTATAGGCCTTACGATGTTACTATTTTATTTTGTAAACCGTAGATTAGGCAAAACTCTCACAATCGTCACATTGACTCTGATGACAGACCTTGGAAGTCGAGTTACCTTTAAAAGCTTGTAACTTTGCCTGAGGAGGCACCAGGCAATGAATGATATCGAAACCTACTGCGCCCCTGAACAAGTCAATCCTTCTTTCCCTGTGAGCTTCCTTCACGCGGGTACGAGGGACCCCGTCAATCCAAAGTTCAAACCCTTTAACCCAATAATGCCGTCTGATTTGTGGTGCTTCTCCATAGCCCCAGGTCCTGCTTAATTTAATATCTTATTCTGTTTGGACAACGGGCCCCAAAAATTCCTTCAACTCTTTGCTTTTGGTGCAGGAAAAGCTGTTTAAGTCTTTGAAGGACTTTGACTATTTCAACACATACAAGCCACCGAAACCATCGTCTCTTTTCTTTTTATTTCTTTTTATATTTTTTTATATTTTATATTATTTATTTATTTATTTATTTATTTTTTGTTTGGTGTTTTGGTATCCTCACCGGCGAACCATCGTCTCTTCCCTTAATATAGTGTTCCTTCTCATGTTATCTTCATTCTTGAGACTGTAAGAGTCCAGACAATTCCCATAATGGCTTCTGCTCTTTCCTGCCTTGTCTTCTTTCTCCTCTTGCAGCCTTTCTTTGTTATTGGTCAATCTAACCCTAATGTAAGTGTGAGCGAGACTCTCACTACAAATGAGGCTGGTGCTCCTTGGCTTTCCAAATCTGGAGATTTTGCATTTGGGTTTCGCCAACTTGACGACAAAGATCGCTTCTTGCTCGCCATCTGGTACAACAAAATACCAAACAAAACTATAGTTTGGTATCCAGATGGAACCAATACTATACCAAAGGGATCCAAAGTTGAGCTAACTGCTAAAAGAGGGCTCGTACTAAAAAATCCTCAGAGTGAAGAGCTATGGAGATCGCCATTAAGCGGACGTGCCGTTGCCTATGGGATACTAGATGATACAGGCAACTTCATGCTTGTAGGTGAAGGCTCTGAACGTTTATGGGAAAGCTTCAATTATCCTACAGATACGTTGTTGCCGACTCAAATACTGGAGAGAGGTGGGATTCTTTCCTCCCGACTTGGAAGCAATGACTTCTCACGAGGAAGGTTCCAATTTCGCTTGCAAGAAGACAGAAATGCAGTGCTTAATCCTATAAATTTGCCCAGCGGTCTTCCTTATAAACCGTACTATGTGAGTAACACCTTTGATTCTACCAATAAATCCAATTCTGGTTATAGAGTGATCTTCCATGAGTCCGGTTATTTATATATAGAAAGAGTAAGTGGAGAAAGGTTCTATATTAATCGAGAAGAGGATATAAACCCAGCTTCAACTTATTATCACAAAGCAACGCTTGATTTTGATGGCATTTTCACTATTAGTCAACACTTGAAGAATCCCACTAGTAACAGTAGCTGGAGTGATGTTGTTATAATACCTGATAATATTTGCGTCTATGAATTCGATGTGTATGGCAGCGGGACTTGTGGTTATAATAGTCTCTGCTCAATTGGAGGTGATAAAAGGCCGAATTGTGAATGCCCACCAGGGTTTTCTCGGATCGAAAATGATCCGTATGGTAGTTGCAATCTTCTTTTGCCATTTGATTGTGAAAAAGATGGGAAAAGTCCACCAAAAGATTTATATGAATGGGTTGAGCTAACAAGCACTAGTTGGTTTGGCGGAGACTATGAGAAGTCAAGTCCTACAAACATAAATGACTGCAAAACCTCTTGTTTGCATGATTGCTTATGCACAGCGGCCATATATAATAAAAACGATTGCTGGAAAAAGAAGCTACCACTCACAAATGGAATAAAAGGTCAGCCAACTACAGCAACAACTTTCCTTAAGGTAAGGAAGAACAATTCCATAGACCGAAACCCTCCCTTGCCTCAAGTCCTAAATGGAAAAGACCAATATACTTTGATTATTGTTGGATCAGTTCTATTGGGTAGTTCTGTGATTGTAAATTTGTTATTAGTGGGTGCATTCTGTTTTGGTTTTTCCCTCTACTTCCAAAAGAAGCTCAAACGAAATCACCCAAATGAAAGTGTTACAGAAAGGACCTTGCGCCAATTTACCTACAAAGACTTGGTGGAGGCGACAAATGGGTTTGATATAGAACTAGGAAGAGGGTCCTGTGGAATTGTTTACAAGGGGGAAGTCGAAAACTTTCAGATTGCTGTCAAGAAGCTAGACAGAACATTTGAAGACAGTGACAAGGAATTCAAGACTGAAGTGAATGTGATTGGCAAAACGCATCACAAGAATCTGGTCCGGCTTCTTAGGTATTGTATTGAGAATCAACATCGAGTGCTGGTCTACGAGTTCTTGAGCAATGGTAATTTAGCTTCCTTCTTGTTTGGAGAACTCAAACCAAGTTGGAGTCAAAGGATGAACATTGCTTTCGGGGTTGGTAGAGGACTGATTTATTTGCATGAAGAATGTCACACTCATATTATTCATTGTGATATAAAGCCACAAAATATACTTTTGGATGAGTCTTACAATGCTCGAATCTCTGACTTTGGATTGGCCAAGCTCTTGGCCATGAATCAAAGTTGGACCAAAACTAATATTAGAGGAACCAAGGGGTATGTTGCACCAGAATGGTTTAGGACCTCTCCAATCACTGTGAAGATTGATGTTTATAGCTTTGGTGTTCTATTGCTAGAGATCATTTGTTGTCGAAGAAATGTGGATATAGAGCTTGGAGAAGAGAAGGGAATTCTAACTGATTGGGTTTATGATTGTTATCAACAAGGCAAATTGGATGGTCTTGTTAAAGATGATTTAGAAGCCATTAATGACATGAAGACAGTGGAGAGGTTTCTAATGGTGGCAATTTGGTGCCTTCAAGAAGACCTCTCAAGAAGACCCATGATGAAGAAGGTAATGCTTATGCTTGAAGGAATCGTTCAAGTTCCTATTCCCCCAAGTCCATGCCCATTTAGCTCCATTTGCTAAAACCTTCACTTGTTCATGTAGATCTCTAATTGTTTATGTGTCTTTCTTCTTTTACCAATCAATCATGGCTGCTAGTTTCATATTGTAATTGTAAGTCATAGCAATTTTTTATTGTTAGTTGATAACTCTATTTTGTATAGAGTTATTGTGACTAGTTTAGACATTATTTATAGTAGTATTTGTAAAATATACTTGCATTTATTAGTGTTTATGGAGGTTTTGTTTGTTTATGCAAGTTTTGTTTATTTATACAACAAACCCCAAACAGAAGGAAAAGAAGCAGCAAACCAAAAGAAAAGAAACAAAACAGATAAGGTAGGAAGGCTAGTCATGCAACACGTGGAAAACAAAGAAACAAAAGAAAGAAATAGAAAAATAGAAAAGAAAGGTGAATGGACGGTTAAAAAGGAGTTTTTTGATCAAGCAAGTGGCAAGGGGAAAAACAGACCGAAGAAGAGAGGTTGTGTAGCTTCTCCCTCACCGGAGAGATCAAAGCCCACACAGGACAGCACGAGACTCTGAGAGCACGTGATGGTCGGGCGAAAGCCGAACGGTTGCATATTCTTTTCCGGTGAGGGGGAACACTGTTTGCGCGTTGTGAGAATTTGTGAAGACCCATTTGTATTTCTAGCCATTTTTGGGTGTTTTCCAGTGAGGAAGGAATGGATATGAGCCTTTTGTGCAATTTTCGGTGTCTCTGTAGTAGATTCATGTGGTTTTGCAGCGATTTCAGGCAACAACGACAAATGCCATTCGTGGGTGATTTTCGGTGAAACAGGACCTTTTTTGGCAATTTTCTGGCAAATCTACTTGATCTTTCAACAAATCCGCATCTTGGGGTTCTTTCTAGAAGTTTCCACGAAGAACCGTGGCGGCGCATGATAGCGCCTGGCAACGGTGCGTGAAAGTGCATTTTGGCTCGTTTCTTCCCTAGTTCCAAACGGCTTCTTCTACTCCCTCTAATGTGCATATTTGTGCAATGTTTTTGTGAATTGAAGACATATTTGGTGACAACTTTTGTGTTTTTAATTTACAAAATGCTTTGTTCAATTTGTTGCATGTTTTTGCCTGTAGAAATATTATGTTTTAGTTTGTTGTGTTAGAGCTACGATACAACTTGATTGTAATATATAAATAGTATGATTATTTGTGTTTTGTGAGATATTTTATATATGTGAAGTTATATATTATGAAATTTAATACTTTTAAGTAATTAACTATTACTTAAATGATTTGATTTGCATATTAGAGGTTGATAGGAAATGACATGTAATTGCTTCTTATAATGTGCAACTATAGATTAATATGGATAGATATACATCATGTGGTTTGTATGGCTTTAGGTGTAAACTGAAAAATTCACAAATCTTAATGTAATTAGTTGATTTCAATTCATATGTAGAACTATAGTGAGCTAATGAATTAAGTAGGTTAGCTATACTTAGACATAGGATAGTGAATAAATTCTGAAATTCCTCTATCATATGAGTAGAATTAATCTTACAAGCATAAATAATCTATATTTGTATCTAGTAATTAAGTGAAATTAGACGTTCTAACATGTTTCAATTATCAAATTTAGGTTAAATTTAGTTAATTAGTCCTTGTTTTACCTTTTTGAGTTGTTAAATAAATTTTAGGAGTTGTTTACCATTAGTAATTAGTTAGCTAAGTGAGCACTAATCTTTGTGGGACGATACTCATTCTCATCATTATATTACTTATTCGACATGTATACTTGCATATAGGATTTCACTAAACATTAGTTCACTTTCTTCATTTACTAGTAAATGGTTCCTCTGGGACTGTTAAAGTGTAATTTTTTATTGATATTGTTGCACTATTTTAGTCATGAATTCAAAACTATGTATGTATAAATTTTTAATTTACATTTCTTTCAAAATCATACATAAGTATGGGACTTTGTGATATCTTGTATATGATGAACATTTGATCAAACATTACCGCAATCAAAAGAAAGTTACAAAAAAAAAAAAAATCTTCCAACTCTTTATACGAAATTTTTTAAAATAACGAGTAAAATTTGTCCTATGAATGTAAAAATTCGCTTTATCTTGAACCGGGTAAAATCGGCGGTATCCTTGATGTTTGTTGTGTATATGTTTATCATTAGATTTATGTTATCTTCAAAAACAATAGACATGTTCCATGAATTTTCCAAACCATGGAATTAAATCTGATTTCGTCTGTATATATGGAGCCTAGGGCAGCAGTGCTATTCATCTCTAGTATAAACAAAATTATATGGTTCCAGCATAAGTTGCAGGGTCTTTTAAGACTCCAAAAGCCTCATGCTTGCTGATGGGTTTATCTGCTGCATTTAAACATCAAAAAGTACCTCTTGTTACTTCTATTGCTCAATCTTGACAGCAACTCGCCCTGACAGTTTTTTTTTTTTTTTTTGTTTTGGGCCTTTTTTCCACTACTTTAGCCCATTGACTCTTAGAATAACAAGTATCCTTCCTATTGGAAATTGTTCCATACATGACCAGAGTTTATCTTGAGAAACAAGATGGCAATTATACATTGGATATACCTAATTAGAAACAATCTAAGAACAACTTAATACTGTTTATCTCCTTAACCATACTCTGACTTCCGGTTTTCTTTTCTGTGCTTTATCCTTCTTTTTTGTATTTCAACCGTCCGATTTCTTCGACATAAACCAGAACTTTCGATAGAACTTTAATTGGGTTACTCTTCTTTTCTGTCATCTGTTTTTACATCATACATAATCAAGAGGAAACATATAGAGATCTTGTGACACTTTAAGAACGGTTAAGTCTCGTTGAACCATTTGGCAGCAGCCGCCCATCAAAACCAGGAACACCTGGAACTGGTCTAATAGTCGAGCATAGAGACAACTGGGTTCAAAATCATCGAGAGGTGCCCTGTCTTGGGAAGCATGGTTTAAATAAAAGAATAAGAAAACAGTTTTTTCGTGTTCGTTGACGGATGATGGGCCTTCATGCTACCGTGCAACTTGTCCAACAATTTTATTTCCTAGTAAACAACCATTTCTCGAATAAAGTAATCAACAATTTCGAGGATTTGTCCGAGTGGCGCCGGGGCTTTCTTTCCCACAATAAATAGTGTTGAAAAACACAATTATATACTTACTTGTGAATATAAGAATTTTGGTGTAAATAAAATAATAGGAACATAAGAGAAGAAAAAAATCAAAATAAATAAAGAAAAGAAAAAAAAGAAAAAGAAGAAAAAGGAATTACCATTATCACAAGACAAACTAGCCTTATGAGAGTAAAACATACTCTTAAAATAAGATTTACTTCATTATTACGAAATAAAACTATACTCTTCTTTTATACACAATTTCTAACTAATATAATAAATGATAATAAACAACAACAAATATACCGATTGGTAAAAAATGTTAGAACCCTTAATATGTGAATTTAGATGGTTATAGAGAATCTTGAATGTTAATATCTTATTATTTGCATATATATAATTTTCTTATTTTTTCATATCTAATAAACAGAATAAAGTAGGGCCTTATTCTTATAAAGCCAACAAATCAAGAGGGGAATGAGGAAAATAAGAAATCAAAAACAAATTATGATATTTAAAAATCGAAATAAAAAATATTTTGTGAGAATTAAAAAATTCGTTGATACAATCATTCTTCGGTATTGATATCGCCAACTGCAGTTCCTTCGTCCTCGGTCCCCGCAGCTTCGCATCCACTCGGCAGACATGCGTCCCTGTCTGTACTCCTACCACGGCACGCATGCGCCAAGCTGGACAGCAATCTGCCTATCACTTGTCGTCCCCACCTAGTACCTAGTGCGCTCATCTTGGTCCTTTGCCTACTTCACCCGATGGTGTCGATGGCCCTAGTCTTTTAACTCTCTCACTTGCCGAGGCACGCATGCCTTCACCCTGTATGCGGACTCTCATGTGCCACTTGCTGCTCCCAGCCATGGCTTTTTAGCTCTCCACATGCCATCTGTCGCACGTTGCTCTCAGCATTCTCATGGAGGACTCTTCCACTCACCCAGCTTCTCGACCGCGCCTCTTCAGTTGCTTCTCTCCGATGCACTCTGTTGGTGCGCAGGCTTTCTCTCACCTTCCTATGCTACTTGTCTCGCGTGTAGCTTCACACACTGCCTTAGACAGCCGTCGCAGAGTAAAGTCTCCTTTTGCACCTCATCAGCCATGTGTCCCAACTAAGTCTTCTTAGGTCATAGCGAAGTCTCTCCCTAACCTTTATTTGTCGATGCTCTCTTGTCTCCAGCCCCTCAATCCCCCACGAGGAACTCTCCAATTCTAATTCTTATTTTTCTTCTCTACTGTTCTCACCACCCTTTCTCTCGGGCTCGCTTCCTATGCCTTCTAATGGCTTCACTATATTTCCAAACCCTTGATGCTTTCTTGTCTCCATTATCTCTCCCCACATACATTTCGGCCTCTCATTTTGCATGTACTCATCCTATGACTATCATATTCAATCGAGTACTGTTAAACCCGACCCCAAAGACAAGTGTACCTGGATTTATAACTATAAACTTGTTGCTGATGAGCCTTTGGACCGCCTCAAAGCTTGTCTCATGAAGAAGTTAGGGTCAAGTTTTACGGTTTGGAACACCTTTACTCGAGTTGATCCAGAAGCCATTGAAAACAAAAGGACGGTGGAGAGGTTTTTAATGGTCGCCATTTGGTGCTTCCAAGAGGATCCCTTGAAAAGACTGTTAAGAGACACATCAGCCATCCATGTCAATGCTGCCACGTCAGCACCACACATCACCACGTGAGCTTTCATTAAACAGTCATCCAACCACGTGGCACCTCAAGGCCACGTCAACCTTGCTCCTTTCTTCCCTAATGCGTAGCTTTCCTCTCCGAAAACTCCGGCAGAATCTGCACACATATGGCTAGGAAAACTTCACCGAAAAAGTTTCCTCTCTTATCCAAGATCGCGTGCCTCCTCCAAGCTACACAATCATGACCAGGTTCATACATCACCAATCACGACAACAAAACCTTCAATTAGAATTTTCAATTTTTCCAAACCCTAGATGATTCTCAATCACCTAATTAGACTAAATTGATATAGGGCTTATGTTTCCTTTTGTATATAGCTTTGAGATAAGACACTTTCTTTGGGCAGGCCACTCAGAAGATCATAAAACTCATAAGGTTGCTTGGCAAGTTGTTTGTTCACCAAAAAAGGAAGGGGGTCTTGGATTACTAAACCTTAAAGTATGGAATAAAGTTTTGTTGGGGCGATCTCTCTGGAATCTCATAAATTGCCCTAATTCATCCTTATGGAGTAAGTGGATTCATAGTACTAAATGCAGGGAAAATTCAATTATGGATCTTGACATCAAGGGAACTATGGCATGGAGTTGGAGAGGTCTTTTAAAGTTACGCCAAACTTTAACCTCTACTCTATCCAAGCCTTCCTATTGCTGTAAGGAAACGTATAAGGAGTTACGTCAAGTGAGCTCTGAGGTTGAATGGTATAATTTGATCTGGTCAGGAGGAATCAACAAACATAACTTCACTGGTTGGCTCATATGTAGAGACAAACTACCTACAGTTGCAGTAGTTTCCCGATGGCTTCCCTCAATTGATTTGCATTGTGATTTTTGTGGATCTAACTATGAAAATAGATCTCATTTGTTCTTTCAGTGCACTTGGACTAACCAGGTTTGGAGAAGTATTCTAGCTCAACAAGGTATTCGTAAGGCCATCCTTGATTGGGAATCTGAATTGCAATGGATGATTAAAGCAACTAAGGGAAAGGATCTAGCCGCAAAACTTCTCAAGCTTTCTTTCTTAGCGTGTCTTTATTGTATATGGTTAGAACATAATCATAGACGTTTTCAGAATAAGTCTATTGATATTTCAATGTTGTTAGCTAAAATCAGGAGAGTAGTCCGTGGAAGAGCTTCCTTATTTAGAAATATTAAACTCTCCCAAGCAAATGTTTTGTTAAGTCTTAGTTGGAGAATTCCAAACTCTATATTTTCCTAGATGAATTGTAATGTTGGGGTATGCCCCTAAGCTCTTGTATTACTTTTTATTCTTCGATGAATAAACTCACATATTCATCAAAAAAAAAATATAGCTTTGAGATGTCTATAAATTAGACACCATTTTGTATAAATTGATCATCGAATTCAATATTCCCAATTTCACATATTGTCCAGGGTTCTTGGTGTTCTTCGAGTTCTTGATAAATTAATCTAATTTCTCAAGGATTTTGTTGTTCAACTTGGTATCCAAAGCTGTAGGCTTACACCTACATTTGATCCCCTTTCAATTTCAACCCCAATGGCACAATCTCAAACTAATTTTACTCCCACCCCAATGCCTGCCTCTATTTGTTTCAATAACATTTCCATTCTGGTGACTTTTGTGCGACTTCAAGGTCCTAATTACCTTGTTTGGAAGGCTCAGATCCTTCCTTATCTTCGTGCGATGGAGTTGCTACCCATCATTGATGGATCAGTACCTTGTCTCCGGCCCTTTCTCACTCTTGCCAATTCCACCGGCACCTCAACTCAAGTTCCAAATCCTAACCAAACTGCTCTTAGGTTGCTCCTCAACACCTACTTGGACGAAATTGTCAACCAACTGACTAAACAAGAAACTTATGCCAATGTCTGGTGGGCTTTGGCGGCAGAATTTACTGCTCAAAGTTCCGCTAGAGCCTCCAAACTCTGACTTCACCTCCAAGCCACCTCCAAAGGCCACCATAACATGTCAAAATTTCTACACGAGATTAACACCCTCGTGGAGGAGCTCAACGACATGGGTGAGGTCATCTTCGACATGGGTGAGGTCATCTCCGACAATGAGTACCTCACCCACCTCTTTCGCAGCCTCAGAACACCATTCACACCACTGGCAACGGCAATTTCAATATATACCTGAACTCAAGGTCTCACCTGTGAAGACCTTCACAGCCTACTTCTTACCTAAGAAGCACAACTGGATCTAGCGGAGTAAGAACAATTGCCAATGGTGGCCTTCTCTAGCAACCACGATCCTTCTTCTCATAGATGGATCAGGACTTCTAATCGCTCTCTAACACCACCATGGAACACGGTAGTCACCATTCAGTCATTCCTACCTCCTACCAATGACCGATTCCTTCCTACCACTAACAACTGTCGCCATGCTCCCCGCTGCCAAATCTATCGTAGATCTAGCTATTAGACCACCACTTGTCAGGCTTGTTACACTTAACCTAACTCGCCACAGGCCTGCACACCCCAGGTGCACCAGCTGGCCCGCTGTGACTCTGTGAGCTTTTACCCAGCTTCCTCCCCATCGAACCAAAATCTGATAGATTGGTTCCTTGATTCTAAGGCCACCAATCATGTCTCTCCCGACCCAATGGGCCTGTATATACTGTTGCCTTACCAAGGAAAGGACCAAGTAATTGTTGCTGATGGGGTGGCCCTCCTAATCACCCATACATGTAGTTTATCCAATTCCTTTAATTTCAAAATTAATAACATTTTAGCGGTATCCAATATCTCTAAGAAATTATTATCTATTTCACAATTTACCAAGAAAAATAATTGTGCATTTAGTTTTTACCCTAATTTTTGCATTGTTCAGCATCTACCTTCAGGCTGGACTTTGCTTAAGGGACCACTAGATCACGGGCTCTATCGCCTTCAACCAAATAAATTGAAGCCTAAGCCCATTGCACTAAATGTATCTCACAATATGTTTAAAAAATGGCGTCTTCGACTAAGGCATGCCCATTACCCTACTGTACTCAAAGTGCTTCAAAGAAATGAAATAAATTTTGAAGGTAATTTTAATTTTATTTGTCATACTTGCCGCCTAAGCAAGAGTGCGAAACATGCTCATCCTATAACCAATAATACATCAAAGGCTCCTCTTGACCTAATTCATTTTGATATCTGGGGACCTATTCTAATTATTTCTCATTCAGGCAATAAATATTACATTGCCTTTATTAATGATTATTCTAAATTTATCTGGATTTATGCCTTCCAATCCCGTACTCAATTTCTTTCTGTTTTTGACAAATTTTGAATCTTTGCAAAATGTCAATGTTAAACCCATATCAAGACTATTCAATGTGATGGTGCATCTGAATTTACATCCTCCATTTTCACTACTATGATCTCTATTTTAGGCATTCATCAACAGATCTCTAGTCCTTATGCACATTTTCAAAATGGCTACGCTGAACAAAAACACTGCCACATAATGGAAACTGAGCTATCTATGATTCATCACACTTGTGTCCCCCTTCCTTATTAGGATCTCACCTTTGAAACTACGGTGCACATTATTAATTGCCTCCCTAGTCCCATCATTAATAACAAATCTCCTTGGGACTTATTTTTCGAACACGAACCCTCTGTGTCCGACCTTAAGGTTTTTGAATGTCTTGTATATCCTAACTTACACCCTTTTGCTCAACATAAATTGGAACCTCGTTCTCAACTATATGTTTTCTTAGGCTACCCACTAGGTTACGAAGGCTATTGATGCCTTTGTCTTACCTCCAAATGTATGTACATCATTGCAAATGCCTCATTTGATGAAAATAGTTTTCCATTTCACCAGGCATCCAAGACTTTCACTAATAGTGAGATCTTTAATATTCCTTTTCAAATATATATTCCCTCATTATCTAGGCCTCTGGTTCCCATAGAACCCACACAATCTTCAATCTCCTTTATATCTCATCCACCTACACAACCTAGGGATTTACCTCCCTCATTTATTTCTTCCACTCATCCAATGACTACACGTCTCAAAGGTGGCATTATACCTAGATGCACATTAACATGACAACAAAATTATGCTTTGACAGTCACATCTTATCCTATTAAGGAACCCATTTGCTTCGTTGAAGCCAACAAATCTCTTGAATGGCGACAAGCCATGGCTGAAGAATACACTACCTTGATTAAAAATCAAACTTGGAAACTTGTACCCTTTTCCCCCAACATTAAACTTATCAGTTACAAATGGGTATATAAAATTAAACATCATTTTGAAGGTACCCTCGAACGATATAAAGCACGTTTAGTTACAAAAGGATTCCATCAATGCCCTAGTATTAATTATACTAAAACATTTAGTTTGGTTGCTAAACCTGTAACAATACAGACTCTTTTATCCATTACATTTAACGATAATTGGACTATCCATCAATTAGATATCAAAAATGCCTTTCTTCACAGACATCTTGACAAAGAAGTATTCATGCAACAACCCTAAGGCTTCACTAATCCCCAAAATCCACATCATATCTATTGCCTTCATCGCTTACTCTATGGACTTAAACAAGCCCCTCGTGCTTGGAATCATCGTCTATCTCAATTCTTACAGTGCATTGGCTTCTCTATTTTCACCACTAACTCTTCTTTATTTTTTAAACATATCCCATATACAGTGCTTTTCTCCTTGTATATGTGGATAACATTATTTTTACTTGGAGCCTTAATGCCCTCCTTTCCAATATTCTTCATTAATTACAAACCGAATTTGACATCAAAGATCTTGGTAGTCTTCATTATTTTCTTGGCATAGAAGCTCTTACCACCCCTACTGGCCTTCTCTTACACCAGGCCAAATTTGTCCACGAAATTCTCAATTGTGCCAAAATGGGTGATGCTCATGGTGTCTTAACTCCCTGCACCACCAGCTCTCCACCATCCCTTCATGATGGTCAACTTGTGCCTAATCCTACTCATTATCATAGCATTGTTGGAGCTCGAATATATCACCTTTACTCACCCTGATATTGCTTATGCAGTTAATACCACTTGTTAATATATGCATGCACCCACAAGCATTCATTGGACCTTTGTCAAATGTATTTTAAGATTTCTTGCAAATACACCTCATTATGGGATTCTCCTTACCAAATCCTCATCCCTTCAACTTCATGCATACTCTAATGCCGAATGAGTAGGAAACTGTGACAACTGTCAATCCATAGGGGGCTTTTGTATTTTTCTTAGATCCAACCTAATCTTTTGGAGTTCACGCAAACAAAAAACTATTGCTTGCTCTAGCACCGAAGCTAAATTCAAGTCTTTGGCTAACATTACTACTAAACTTATTTAGATTGAAGCACTCTAAGAGACTTGAAGCACCCCCTCTCCGCTCCTCCAACCCTGTGGTGTGACAATCTTTCCACACTCTACCTTTCCACCAATCTTGTTTTTCACACTCGTACTAAACACGTGGAAATTGATTTCCATTTTGTTCGTAAAAGAGTCAAGAATCGTTAACTTCCTTTATCTCATCTATGGATCAAATTGTAAATATCTTTACCAAAGGTTTGTCATCCTCTCGTTTTGTAACTCTTCAACACAAGCTTACAATTCGCTATGACCCTTTAGCTTCTAAGGGGTGTTAAGAGACACATCAACCATCCATGTCAACATCAACACGTCAACATTGTCAGCCGTGCACTTCTTTTCCCCAATGCGTAGCTTTCCTTTTTGAAAACTCCAGTAGAATTTGTAAACATATGGCTAGGAAAACTTCACCAGAAAAGTTTCCTTTCTCGTCCAAGATCGTGTGCCCCTTCCAAGCTACATAATCATGACTAGGTTCATACATCACCAACCACGACAGTAAAACCTTCAATTAGAATTTTCAATTCTTTCCAAACCCTAGATGATTCTCAATCATCTAATTAGGCTAGATTGATATAGGGATTATGTTTCCTTTTGTATATAACTTTGAGAAGTCTATAAATTAGACACCATTTTGTACAAATTGATCATCAAATTCATTATTCCTAATTTATCATATTGTCTAGGGTTCTTGTTCTTCAAGTTCTTAAGAAATTAATCTAATTTCTCAAGGATTTTGTTGTTAAACTAAGACCCACCATGAAAAAGGTGATGCTTATGCTTGAAGGAAATGCTCAAGTTCCCATTCCCCCAAGTCCAAACCTATTTATCTCTGTTAGTTGAAAACTTCACTTGTTCTTGCCTATCTCTAATTATTAGTTGTCTTTTTCCATTTACCAAACAATTGCTCCTAGCAATATGATGCTAAGAATTTTTTGTCAATTTATTATTGATAGTTGTCTTTCTTCATTTACTAGTCAATTCTACTTTATATATTCTACTTTTAAGATTGTTGAACATGTTTTTTTTTCCTTAAATAAAAAGTCTTAGAGATTATCCATTGATATAGTTGCAATATTTTAGTTATGAATTAATTCACCAAATTATGACAATTTTTCATTTAAAATTTCTTTCAAATTATCTATAAATATAAAGACTTCACCAAATCTTTCGAATCAAACATCACACAAAACCAAAAGATAGCTACAAACAAGAAAGCTTTCTTAGCATGTTTTGGAAGTTTTGAAATATAGAGTAAATTAATAGCATGTAAATGTATTGATATTATACAATGAAACTGATAGACTAATTTTCTTTAAAACTAGTAGTAGTGGATTTCCTCATAGAAAAGGGAATATTTTGATGCTCTGGTATACATATCTGTAGTGGTCACTTTCACCTTTTGGCTTAAAGTAAAAAGTGGCAAAAGATACTTCATACAAGGATGATGAAGGAGAAAAAGAGGGCAAAGGGATTGCCTTTTGTCACAAAGTGAAAGGGAAGAAAGGCATGAAATTGGTAAGGCTTTTGTGTATTGCTTTCTTGAATAAGATTGCACAATAGGTTGTCCTTTTATAAACCAATGAACTACCTATAAAGGAAATTATACAAAGCAATAAATGAAATAATATTTTCCTATACACAAATATATTTTCCTAAATGGACTACGCTACCAAGGAAAGAATAATATCCCATGTAAGGAAATATTTCACCAAATATTCACACGTATCTCCAACACTCTCCCTTAAGCTAGTAGTTTTGGTGGTTTGTAGACATCAAACATGCCAAGTTTGCTTAGTAGATATGTGTGTTGTCTTTGACAAAGAGCCTTGGTGAAAATATCAACAGATTGTTCTCTGGTCTTGATAATTCCTTCTTGAATCTTGTCTCTTGTGAAATGACAGTTTACTTCAATATGTTTTGTCCTGTCATGAACTATAAGATTTGCTATAAGCTTTAAGGCGGTATCATTGTCACAGAATAATAATGTAGGACCTTTAATTGAGATTCCTAGATCATAGAGTAAACCTCTCAGCCAAATGACTTTGTATGTAGTCTTTGCCATAACTCAATATTCTGATTCAATAGATGATAAAGAGATTGTAGATTGTTTCCTAGTTTTCCAAGATAGAGGAGAATCTCCAAATTTGATGCAGAAACATGTTATTGATCGTTAACTTATGGGACAAGTAGCATAGTCAATGTCTGATAACTCTATTTTATATAGAGTTATTTTGATTATTTTAGATAATATTTAATATTATTTTTATTAGATTATATTTGTATTTAATTGTATTTGTATATTTTGTGCTATTTTATGCAACAAACCCAAAATAGAAGAAAAAGGAAGAAAAAGAAGTAGAAAATCATGAAAAAAAGAGTAGAAAAGAAAACAAGCAATGCATATGGAATTCATGTGAGGAAAGAGTGAAGAAGTTTGAATGAATTATCAAAGACAAAAGAAGAAAAGTCAAACAAAGTGGAAAACACGTGGGACCGTGAGAAACAAAGGAGAGAATTATCGTGCGGGACCGGCGGAGCAAAGGAGTGAGAGCAGCATGCGGGACCAGAGAAAGAGTGAAATAGTCGAAGAAAATAAAGAAAAAAAAGGAAAACGGTCGTGCGACAGCCAACCGATTCTCCTTGGTGGTGGAACCCAGAGCTTTGTCCAAGAATCCTAGTGTTTGGAATGTGCAAACGCTGTCCAGCTCTCACTCTCCAGTCAAGTTTTGAGCAAAATCACCATTCGGCATTACTTTGACGAAGAAGCACCATTTTCTAGCCAAATCTAAGACCAGATCAACAAGGAGGACCGTATCCAGCCATTAAGAGAGATTTTCGGTCAATCTGCAGCTGATTTGCAGTGATTCGTGCGGTAGTTTCCAGTGAGACGCGATGGGGGCCGAGTGGAGAATTTGTCAGATCTACGCTGTTTGACCATGAATCATCTTAAGATCTTGTCAGATTAGCACTTGATAAGAAATGGATTTGAAGCAGAAAACATGAAACTGCTGAATATATCTAGAAAAATGAGAAAGATACAAAATCGTTCTAACTTAATACAATGAGCTCTTCGGAGCTTATAAAGAATTGTAAATGGAAAAACAAATGGACCTATATAGTGTAAGTTTATGATGGGCTTATACAGTTCTGGATTTATGCTAGAAGCCTAACCATAATATTTCAACATCCCCCCTCAAGCTGGTGGTCGAAAAAGATCATAGACACCCAGCTTGCTTAACAAGAAGTAATGTTGTTGTATTCCCAATGCCTTTGTCAATAGGTCTGTAGGCTGATCTCTTGTGGAAATGTGAGCAGTACGAATAACTCCAGTTGCTATCTTTTCTCTGATGAAGTGATAATCTATCTTAATATGCTTAGTCTTCTCATGAAGGACAGGATTGGCAGCTATTTTCATGGCAGATTCATTATCACCAAAAAGGGCAACGGGTCTTATTAAGGGTACTTGAAGATCTCGAAAAATTCCAAGAAGCCAGATTATCTCGCAAGTAGTTGATGCCATGGCACGATATTCCGATTCAGTAGAAGATCTAGAGACTTGTAATTGCTTCTTGCTCTTCCACGAGATGAGTGAATCTCTAAGCATGATGCAAAAACCAGTAGTAGAGCGCCGACCCATAGGACAAGACCCATATGTAGCATCACAATAAGCACGTAATTCTAAGCTGTTCTGAGACTTCATGAGTAAACCCTGTCCAGGTGACTTTTTAATATACCTAATGACTTAAAGAGCTACTTTTAGATGTGAATCCTTAGGTGCATGCATGAACTAGCTTAATAATCGAACAGCAAAGCAAATATCAAGTCGGGTGACGGTGAGATAAATTAGTCTACCTACCAAACGCTGATACTTACGAATATCTTTTAAAGGAGTGTCTCCCTCCTTTTCCAAAAACTCATCATACTCTAAGCTTGTATACTTGACATTTTGTTCATGGGAGAATCAGCAGGCTTGCATCCAGAAAGTCCATATTCAGTGATAAACTCAAGAGCATATTTGCGTTGATTCATCACAAGACCAATGGGAGAACATGCCATCTCAACCCCTAGGAAATATTTAACAAGTTCAAGGTCTTTCATTCAAAAAGTGGAACAAAGATATCTTTTCAACTCAACAATCCCTTTTTCGTTCCCTCTTGTAATAATCATATCATCAACATAAATGAAAACAATAAGAAGTCCTTTACTTGTTTCCTTAAGGAAGAGAGAATGATCATGTTGGGAGTGCTTAAAGCCAGCTCGAAGAAGGGCATCAGTAAATGTCTGATACCACTGTTGTGATGCTTGCTTAAGTCCATATAAAGATTTCTTTAGCTTCCAAACTAGTGATCCCCCCTTGCACTAAAGACCTTCTGGGAGACGCATGTAAATCTCATTATCTAGATCACGTTGAAGGAAAGCATTATGGACGTCCATTTGATGCAAGTCCCAATGATGAATGGCAGCTAGTGCGACAAGAATGCGCACAGTGACAAGTTTTCCAACAGGGGCAAATGTATCTTCATAATCAACTCCCTAGCGCTGGCAGTAGCCCTTGGCCACAAGGCGGGCCTTATGTCGATCAATGCTACCATCTGGGTTATATTTTATCTTATACACCCATTTATTCCCAATCGCACGGTGACCTGTAGGTAAAGAAACCAAATCCCATGTACAGTTTGATTCTAATGCCCTAAGTTCCTCAGCCATGGCATCACGCCATTTAGGATCAGAATTAGCCTCACGAAAAGTAGATGGCTCAATTGTGGCGGATATGGAGCATATGAAATGGTGATGTTGAGGGGAAAGCCAATGATGTGAGAGGACATGAGAAATAGGGTGTGCAGTAGATGAGGTAGAAGGGACATGGGAAGAGTCTGCATGGGAGCATATATAATCTTGAGTCCAAAGAGGAGGTTTAGGAATTCTACCTGAGTGTCGTGAAGGAGGCAAAGACACTTCAGTGGGAGGTGAAGGAGGAAGGATTTTGGACTGCGGAGTCGGGGTAGTGTACGGGACAATGGCAAGTGAATCAGAGTCCTGCATATCCATGTTAGATGATGATGATGATGGATGCATAATATCAGACCCAAAGGTATTAGTACAATCAAAAGGGAATGTAGACTCATGAAAAATTACATCCCGACTCACAAAGAATTTGCCAGTAGTGATGCCAAGAAGACGGTATCCCTTTTGAGCATGGGGATATCCCATAAAAATAGAAGGAATGGAGTGATGCCCAAACTTGTCCTTTTAAGTCAAGTTCGCAGCGTAGCATAAACATCCAAAAACCCTTAAATGATCAAATGAAGGAGGTTTACCAAATAATTGCTCAAATGGTGTTTTTCCATTAAGTACAGAAGTAGGTGTACGATTAATCAAGTAAGTCGCCGTAAGAAGACATTCACTCCAAAAATGAATAGGACAATGAGACTGAAAGCGCAATGCCCTTGCAACATTAAACAAATGTTGATGTTTTCGTTCTACTACCTCATTCTGTTGGGGAGTATAAGGACAAGAGCTCTCATGTATGACTCCAAGAGAGTCAAAGAAGAAGATGCATGAGGAACTAAAAAAGTCTTGTGCATTGTCCGTGCGAACACGCTTAATTTGGGCTCCAAATTGAGTCTTAACCATGGTAAAATAAGATTGGATATGGTCAAGGGTTTCTGTCTTATGTTTCATGAGGAATGTCCAGGTACCACGAGTGTGATTGTCTACTATGGTAAGACAGTATCTAGCACCTAAATGTGAAGGGGACTTGTAAGGTCCCCAAATGTCTATGTGTATCAAGTCAAAAGAGTTGATAGATAGAGATGTGCTAAAGGGAAAATTAGAACGTGCATGTTTTGCAAGTGGACAAATGGGACATGCCTTAATTTCATTCAATGAGGAAGATGAAACATCAAAAACATAACGCATAGCATTAAACGATGGGTGACCCAAACATTGGTGCAAGACATTACATGTAGTAGAAGGGGAAGAAGAATTACAAACATTGTTCATCTTCGTAGAAGTGAAACTATCTACTACATAGTTTTGTAATATAGAACCAAATGCATCATCAAAAGTACTTGTAAGATAATAAAGACCATGCTTCACTTTACCAAGCCCCGTTATTGTCCCAGTCCGCAAGTCCTGAAAGTAGCAAAAATGGGAGAGTAATGTGATGACACAATCATTATCACTAGTGTATTTGGTGGTGAACAACAAATTAGCCGTGAAGGTAGGTGCATAAAGGACATCATACAAGTAGTATCAATTTTGCAGGACAACAGAACCAATGTGTATAATAGGGATGTGTTTGCCATTAGGTAATCTAACAGTCCTAAGTTCATGTGAGCATGACCGAGGGGATATAAGGCAAGTAAAATCTCCTGTAATATGTGAGCTTCAATACTGCTTAAGCTTGAATGCCCAACATGCACATCATCTCCTGGAACATGTAGAGCAGTAGAAGTAATCGGGCGAGCTCGTCCATGAATAGAGGAAGAGTCCGAAGTAAGATGTAAGCCAGAATTAATGGCAAAGGCAAGAGAATCTGCTCGACTAGCACTAACAATGGAACGACGAGCTTTTTCTCCAAAAACCTTCGAAAATCAATATCCTTGCTAAGACGTGGATAGCAAAGGATATAAGAATCATATTGATTCCAAAGACTTTCCAAGCGGTAAACATACTTATCAATAGGTTCCCCTTGCTGAACAGGCTTACTAAGATCCCGCCTCACAGCACATATTTCAGTGGTGTCAACTTTCTAAAACTTATCACAGAGATAAATCCACACATCATGAGCATCAGAGGTGTAAGTGAAGGTTTTATAGATCTTCGGGGAAGGGGAAGTGAGAAGCCATGATACTACAACTCCATTGAAACATTTCCAAAATGGAAACAACCGTGAGTCGGGTTCAGGGGGTTCCACATTAGGATCAACAATGTCAAGCGTATTTTTTCCATGAAGGGCCACTTCCATGTCACGGCTCCAGGAAGCATAGTTCTGCACCCCAAGGAGCTTCTCGGAGACAATAAGAACACCGGTTTGCTCACTTGGATGAAGATAAAGGAGATCACCAACAGAGACAAGGGGAGCTTCAATTGTGGGTGGGGCTGGGTTACCTGAACGCCCACGAGAGTGTCGACGTTGATGAGAGCGAGGACGACTCTTATGTGCTCATCTATGGTGATCGGGACTGGCACTGGAGTCCATAAAGAGGAATAATGCAAGCTAAGAATAAAACTGAATAAAGCTGGGTGTTCGTGCAGAAATGCTTACTGGGGTGCTCGTGCAGGACAAAATTGCTGGGTGCTCAGATAACCTACGGGTGCTCGCACTAGACAAAATGCCTGCTGGGTGCCCGTGCAGAAAAAACTGCTAGGTGCTCAGATCTGGGTGCCCGAATAACCTGCTGGTGCTCTTTCTGAAAAAGAAACAGAGCACCGAAAAAGAACAAGAGGCCGTCAGAAATGGAATAAAGTGCCAAAAAAATGGAATAAGAGGCCGTTGGCTCTGGGTTCCGGCGTAGGTAGAGGCAAACAAGAATCTATTAAGATTGGAATAGATGAGACTGCAAAGGGAGAAAATAAGCAAAGAACGGTTATAGAGGTGCGAAAGCATAGATGAATACAGAATCTATGCCTGCTCGTGATACCATGATAAGAAATGGATTTGAAGCAGAAAACATGAAACTGCTGAATATATCTAGAAAAATGAGAAAGATACAAAATCGTTCTAACCTAATACAATGAGCTCTTTGGAGCTTATAAAGAATTGTAAATGGAAAAACAAATGGGCCTATATAGTGTAAGTTTATAATGGGCCTATATAGTTCTGGATTTATGCTAGAAGCCTAACCATAATATTTCAACAGCACTCCTGGCGTCATAAGTGGCGATTTTTGGAGGTTTTCGTGAAGATCGACGGCAGCACATGGTGGCGTACAGCAGCGCGTGACAGTGCCACGTGGTGGCGCGTGAGCAGGAATTTCGCCACTCTTTTCAAACGGCTTCTTTTCTCCCCCTTGATGTGTAGAGTTGCACAGAAATTTCTTGAAAGGGACAACAATTGGTGACAGCTTTTTTAGTTTGTTCTAATCTAGATGTTTTGTGTAATTTGTTGCATTATTTCTGTTCATTTTAATATTATGAACTAAAGTACTTTTGCTAGAGTTAAGATGTAGCCTAGTTAGCATGTTATGAGTTCCTTAGTTGACATATTATGCAAGACAATATATTTATGTGAGTTGTATGTTATTATCTTTAATGTGAATGAGTGATTAATCATCAATTGATGAATCTAATGTGCATATTTGAGACCGACAGAAGAGAATATGCAATTGCATCTTATAATATACAACCATAAATCAAATGTGGGTAGACCTATGCCATGTTGATTGTGTGGCTTTAATTGGAATATTCATTGCCCTTAATGCTTTTAGCTTATTTAATTCATATGAAGACTCACAGTGAATTAATAAGCTAAATAGGTTTGCTATACCTAGACATAGGATAGTGAATAAATTAGGAAATTTCGTCATCTCATAAATATCATTGTTCTTGCAAGCATTAAATTATTAGAATTCATATATACTAACTATGGTGAAATCAGAGGCTCTAGCATACTTAGCATATTTTATTAACTCTTTAGAAGTCAATTGCTTTAGTGATCTTTCAATTTAGAACATCCTTTCATGATATCTTGCTAGATAAATTGTAGGATCAATTCACCACTAGTAATTAGTCAAGTTGATAACATTAATCCCTGTAGGACGATACTCATACTTATCATTATATTACTTGTTCGACACGTACACTTGCATGTAGAATTTCACCGAACAAGTTTTTGGGGCCATTGCCGAGGATTAGTTGTTTATTGTTGATTAATATTAACACTGAATTGATATTACGTTTAATCTAGCCTTTATTTTTATTTGTTACTTTCCTGATATTATTTTCTTTCTTGCAGACAAAAAATAATATTTTTGCTAAACTACTTCTATTCTAGAGTGTGTAGACATGTATGACCCGTAATAGAGGGGGACAACTTGTTGATCCTGATCCAGAAATTGAACGCACCCTTAGAAGGTAGCGGAAGTAGTTAAGAGAGCAAAAAATTAAAGTTAGAAGAATGGTAGACAATGATGATACACGTAAACTTTTGAAGGACTATGTTGCACCAATAGTTTAGGGTGCCGCATCGAGCATCAAGAGGCCTACTATTCAAGCAAATAACTTTGAAATCAAGCCTGCACTTATTTAAATGCTTCAAAATTCAGCGCAATTCAGTGGGTTGCCAAATGATGATCCCAATGCCCATATAGAAGCTTTCCTTGAAATCTGTGACATGGTTAAATACAATGGAGCCACAGATGATGCAATCAAGTTGAGGTTATTCCCATTCTCTCTTAGAGATAAGGCTAAAAATTGGCTTTCTTCTCTTCTTTCAGGATCAATCAATACATGAGATGACTTGACTCAACAATTTCTAGGTAAGTACTTCCCTCCTGCAAAGTCTGCTAAAATGTGTGACGATATCTCTAATTTTGCGTAGATGGACAATGAATCGCTTTATGAAGCTTAGGAAAGATTTAAAGATCTATTGAGGAGATGTCCACATCACGGACTACCCATATGGTCACAGGTACAAACTTTTTATAATGGGGCTAACATGAATCTCTGATGTATGCTTGATGCAGTTGCAGGAGGTGCATTGCATAACAAAACACCAGAAGAAGCATTTGAGCTTGTGGAGGAAATGGCATCGAACACTTATCAGTGGCCTACTAAGAGGTTATCAGGGAAGAAAGTTAGTGGAGTTCTTAAAGTGGATACTTTTACTACAATGAACACACAGTTTGATAAACTCAACAAGAAGATAGACAATCTGAGTAGTCCAGTTATGAGGGTTCAGGATGTAACATGTGATTATTGTGGTGGAGGACATGCAAGCACAGAGTGTCAGATGTCATCAACTCAAAACAGTGAAGATACTAATTTTGTTGGAAGTTCAAGCAGAGCATAGAATAATCCATACTCCAACACTTATAATTCAGGATGGCGCAATCACCCAAATTTTTCATGGAGTAGCTCAAGTTCAACGAGAGCACCACCAGGATTTAGGCAACTAGAGGTAGCAAAGCCTAGTGTTGAGGACATGATTACCCAAATGTACACCACCATGCAGAGTCAAGACATTAGATATGAAACCATATTTCAAAACCAAGAAACAAAATCTCAGAATCAAGAGGCTTCTCTTAGGAATTTGGAAGTGCAGATGGGTCAATTAGCAAATATGGTCTCAGGAAGACAACAAGGTGCATTACCTGGCAACACAGAGAAGAATCCTAGAGAAGATGCAAAGGCAATAAGTTTAAGAAGTGGCAAACAAGTAGGAAAAGATGAGGTTGATAAAGAAAGTGTTGGGAATAAGGATGAGGATGTTAACACGCAGCAGCAGGAGGTAACCAAGAGAACGTTGTTTCCTGATAATCCCAAGCCTTATGTATCTCTAGTTCCATTCCCTCAGAGGCTCCAGCAATATAAGATAGATAAATAGTTTTCTAAATTCCTTGATGTATTCAAGAAATTGCATATTAATATTCCTTTTGCGGATGCATTAGCTCAAATGCCCAGCTATGCCAAGTTTCTTAACGAAATATTGAAGAACAAAAGGAAGTTAGAGGAATATGAAATAGTGAATCTAACTGAGGAGTGCTTAGCCATCTTACAAAACAAGCTTCCTCCAAAATTGAAAGATCCAAGGAGTTTCACAATCCCATGCACTATTGAAGAGTCTCACTTTGAAAAGGCATTGTGTGATTTAGGAGCAAGTATCAATTTAATGCCTTTCTCTGTCTACAGTAAATTGGAACCACAATGTCCTTGCAATTGGCTGATCGATCCATCAAGTTTCCAAGGGGCATTGTAGAAGATGTATTGGTGAAAGTTGATAAATTCATTTTCCTGCAAATTTTATAGTTTTGGACATGGAGGAAGATTATGAGGTACCACTCATCTTGGGTCGACCTTTTCTAGCAACAGGAAGAGCGTTGATTGATGTACAACAAGGAAAGTTGATTTTAAGAGTTCAAGATGATTCAATTACCTTCAATGTCTTTACAGCCATGAAATATCCCTCTAATGATAGTTCTTGCTTTAGAGTTGAGACAGTTGATACAATGGTGAGCAATGTTTTTCAAGAAGAAGTTTTCAAAGATCAATTGGAAGCATGTTTAGTTCATTCCAGGGACAAGGAAATTGGAAGTGAGGAGATAAAAGAGCAGGTGAAGTTCATGGATGCAGTTCCATCATGTTCATAGAAAGAGGCAACAAGATGTGAGGAGTTAGGAGACCATAAGACAAAGCCTAAGCCATAAATTGAAGAACCTCCAACTCTTGAACTTAAAACCTTACCTTCTCATTTGAAATATGTCTATTTGGATGCATATGCTAAGTTGCCAATAATTATATCATCCTCTTTAACAGAATTGAGGGAAGAGAAATTGCTCAGGGTGTTGAGAGAGCATAAAGGGGCAATTGGGTGGAAGATAACTGACATAAAGGGAATTAGCCCTTTAATTTGCATGCACAAGATTTTAATGGAGGAGCATCACAAGACCACTATTCAACCTCAGAGGTGCTTGAACCCGAAGATGCAAGAAGTAATGAAAGCTGAGGTAATTAAATTACTTGATGCAGGGATCATCTACCCCATTTCAGACAGTTGTTGGGTAAGTCCAGTGCAAGTTGTGCCAAAGAAAGAAGGTATGATTGTTCAGAAAAATGATAACAATGAATTGATTCCAATTAGAAAAGTGACTGGATGGCGTGTATGCATGGATTATAGAAAGTTGAATGATGCCACTAGAAAGGATCACTTTCCTTTGCCATTTATTGATCAAATGTTGGAAAGACTTGCAGGATATGAATTTTATTACTTTCTTGATGGGTATTCAGGGTACAATCAGATCCTATTGCACTAGAGGATCAAGAGAAAACTACTTTCACTTGTCCTTATGGTACTTTTACTTTTAGAAGAATGCCCTTTGGTCTTTCCAATGCACCAGCAACCTTTCAGAGATGCATGATGGCTATTTTTTCTGACATGATTAAAAAGTTCATTGTGGTTTTTATGGATGATTTTTCTATCTTTGGTGCATCATTTGACAGTTGTTTGAAAATTTTGGCTTTGGTTTTACAAAAATGTGAGGAGACAAATCTGGTGTTGAATTGGGAGAAGTGTCACTTCATGGTTCAAGAGGGAATAGTGCTTGGGCACAAGATATCCAAAAAGGGACTAGAAGTTGATAGAGCCAAAGTAGAGGCCATTTCAAAACTGCCTCCACTGACATTAGTGAAGCTTGTTAGAGGATTTTTGGGGCATACAGGATTCTATAGGCGGTTTATAAAAGATTTCTCAAGGATTGCAAGACCCCTTTCAGGTTTGTTAGAGAAAGATGTTAAGTTTAACTTTTCTGATGAATGCTTGTAGGCTTTTACACTTTAAAGGAGAAGTTAATATCAGCACCAATCATGGCTCCACCAGAATGGGATTTGCCTTTTGAGCTGATGTGTGACGCAAGTGATTCCGCAATAGGTGCTGTTTTGGGACAACAGAAGGATAGAGTTTTTCAAACCATTTACTATGCCAGTCGGACTTTATCAGGTGCACAATTGAATTATTCAACCACAGAAAAAGAACTTTTGGCAGTAGTATTTGCTTTTGATAAATTCTGCTCTTATTTGATTGGCTCTAAAGTTATAGTTTATTCTGACCATTCTGCTCTTAAGCACCTCCTTGAAAAAAGAGAATCAAAGCCAAGGTTAATCAGGTGGATTCTATTGTTGCAAGAGTTTGACTTAGAAATCAAGGATAAGAGGGGGACTGAAAATTTAGTTGTAGATCATTTGTCTAGAATTCTGAATCCAAAGGAAGAAGAGCAGCCAATCTTGGAAGAGTTTCCTAATGAGCAGATTTTTACCCTTCAATCGCTAAAATCCCCCTGGTACACTGATCTTGTGAATTATTTGGTAGGTAACATTCTTCCCCCTAAATTGTCATATCAATAGAAGAAAAAGTTCTTTTCTGATGTTAAACATTACTTTTGGGAAGAACCATTCTTGTTTAGAGTATGTGCAGATCAAGTGATAAGAAGATGTGTCCCAGAAGAAGAGATGGCCAACATTATGCATCATTGTCATGATAGAGAAGCTGGTGGTCATTTTGGTGCCACCAGAACTGCAGCCAAGGTTTTACAATCTAGTTTTTATTGGCCCACACTTTTTAGAGATGCATATTCCTATGTAGCTGCATGTGATCAATGCCAAAGAACTGGGAATATTTCTAGTAAACATGAGTTTCCTTTGACTAACGTTGTTATGTGTGAATTGTTTGATGTGTGGGGTATTGATTTCATGAGACCTTTTATTCCTTCTTATGGGAATGTATATATCTTGGTGGCTGTTGATTATGTGTCTAAATGGGTAGAAGTTATAGCATTGCCCACAAATGATGCCAGGGTTATGGTTAAGTTCTTAAAGAAAAACATTTTTGCCCATTTTGGCACTCCTAGGGCAATCATAAGTGATCGAAGGACACAATTCTGTACCAAACAATTTGAAGCACTTCTGGGTAAGTACGGGGTCACCCATAAGATTGCAACTCCTTACCATCCTCAGACTAGTGGGCAGGTAGAGATATCAAATAGGAAAATCAAGAGGATTTTGGAGAAAACTGTGAATGCTGCAAGAAAAGATTGGTCGATGAAATTGGATGATGCGCTTTAGGCCTATAGGATAGCCTTTAAAACACCCACAAGGACGTCTCCTTTTAGGCTAGTATTTGGGAAAGCATGTCATTTGCCAGTAGAATTAGAACATGAAGCATTGTGGGCATTAAAATTCTTGAACTTTGACATGCAATGTGTAGGAGAAAATAGATTATTGTAGATGAATGAATTGGAGGAGTTGCGCAATAAGGCCTATGAAAATGCCTTGATCTACAAAGAGCAGACAAAACGATGGCATGACAACATATATTAAGAAGAGAGTTTGAGGTGGGTCAAAAGTATTACTTTATAACTCTCATCTTAAATTGTTTCCAGGAAAGTTACAGTCTCGATGGGTTGGTCCGTTCACGGTCACCCAGGTGCGTCCATATGGAGTGGTAGAAGTTGCACATGATACTCAGGGCCTATTTAAGGTGAATGGTCAGTGGTTGAAGCCCTATTTTGATGGAGTCGACATGCAAGGGTCTACCATTAACCTCCATCCTCCTTAAGCAGCAACATTGGAGATAGTTTGGCTGCAAACTATAAAGCAAGCATTTCTTGGGAGGCAACCCAAGCATCATTTTGTTAATCTTTTGGCTAGAAAGCTGTCACCATATGTGCATCACAACTCCATTTTTGGTAGCTTGCATTCAGGGGAGTTTTCCTTGTTCCTTACTATTGCTTTATTTTCTTTTATTATGGAAGAGAATGCTTCATTGAAGTTTGGGGACGCTGCTATGTTGTTGAAAGTGTGCTGTTTTGTTGGGTTGTGTTGGAGGTTGTGTGTTATGGAAGTTGCTATTGCGTTAGGAGTGTGTTGGAAGTGATTTTTGTTGTGTGTGTTGTGCTGGAAATGTTTTGTTAGAAATGTTGTGTCAAAATTTTCTATTTTGAGTTAAAAGTTGTGTTAGAAAGTCTAATTTCTTTGGTGTAAAATCTTTTTCTTGTCTTGGACCATGATTTCTATGATTGGATTCTTTATTGTGCATTCTTGGCAATTCTTAGGGAGATGTAGATTTTGTTCAAACTTACAATTGTAGTATGATGTAAGTGTGATTTTGATTATGTTAATTCACTTATTGAGCACTAAAAGTCTGCATTTTCTTGAAATTGTGTGCATCTCTAGAGAACATTCATGTGAAGTGTGTGATTTCTTGGATCTTACCCGGATCTTAGAATTTGCTTGATTTTCTCTTGAGGTGAAATCTTAGGTTGCATCTGACTAAGAAAATGATTTAGGCCATTTTTGGATTGATTGAGCCTTTTGGGCTAACCTTGTTTACTTATCCCCAGTCACCCCGCTGAGCCTTATTCTTATCTTGATTTTGTTAAATGACACCTGCACATATATCCCCTAGCCTTTTGATCAATTTTCCTTATTGCCCTATTCCTATGAACATTTGACTTCTAGTGTATACAAGTTAATTTGAGCATGAAAGAAATCAAAGAGAAGGATGTAGTATGGGAAGCAATTGATTGGAATGATTATGTGTGACAATTTGTTGTTTTTGTAAATGTTTATGCAAATGCACACCAAAAAAAAAAAAGAAAAAAAGAGAGAAGCATTTGCTTTAGGATGAACTAATCTTATTCTATGTTGTTAGATTCAAGCCACATAGTTCTCTAAAGGAGATATTTGAGCATTATTGTGAATATCATTGATAAGAGAGGATTGAGGTGGCTATATGTGTAAATGCTTTTGTTTTTGCTTTGTTGTTGCACGCATGATTATGGCCTTTGGATATTGTCAAAGTATGATTAGACAAGAAAGAATGAGACTAAGTGGTGGTAGAAAGATCATTTTCATGGAGTAAAAAGGTAGAGAGGGGCTAGAGTTTTGATGAGATCCTAGAACGTAATGTGTTCATGGGTTGTTTGAGCTTAAATGACTTCCATCTTACCCTCAACCCAGTCTTACATTACAAGCTTATGAAAGTCTTATTGATTCTTGGTTAGATGATTGGCTTACATTAGTGGAGAGAGGAATGAAAAGCAAACGTATGAGGTTTGGCTAAAGATTTTGAGAGGTTGCATATTAATGTGAATCTATTTGGAGTACATACAATTGAGACAAAATGCAGATTTACACACACACACGTGGTTGACGTAGTTCAGAGTCTATCTTACCTTATAAACCAATTGCAGTGTTTGGATGAAAGTTATGTTTTTCTTAGAATTGTTAAGTTGAGCAATTATGGAAGAATATCATAGAATGATTGGTTGTATGTGTTGTTTAGTTCTTTTGCTCGAGGATGAGCAAAATGTTAAGTTTGGGGGTGTGGCGCCGTGTTTGGAAGAATATCATGGAAAGATTGGCTGTGTTGTTAAAATTTGTTGTTTAGTGCTTTTTGTGTGTAATTTCTCGTGCTTTTTGTGAATAAATTTTTTTTTATGTGGTCCTAATATGTTCTTTAGGGTTTGTTTAATGTTGTTTGTGAAAAATCTATTTTTGTTTGGTGTTGTTTAGAGCTTTTGCTCGAGGATGAGCAAAATGTTAAGTTTGGAGGTGTTGATAACTCTATTTTATATAGAGTTATTTTGATTATTTTAAATAATATTTAATATTATTTTTATTAGATTATATTTGTATTTAATTGTATTTGTATATTTTGTGTTATTTTATGCAACAAACCCAAAATATAAGAAAAAAGAAGAAAAAGAAGTAGAAAATCATGAAAAAAAGAATAGAAAAGAAAACAAGCAATGCATATGGAATTCACGTGAGGAAAGAGTGAAGAAGTTTGAATGAATTATCAAAGACAAAAGAAGAAAAGTCAAACAAAGTGGAAAACACGTGGGATCGTGAGAAACAAAAGAAAGAATTATCGTGCGAGACTGGCGGAGCAAAGGAGTGAGAGCAGCGTGCACGACCAGAGAGAGAGTGAAATAGTCGGAGAAAACAAAGAAAAAAATGGAAAACAGTTGTGCAACAGCCAACCGATTCTCCTTGGTGGTGGAACCCAGAACTTTGTCCAAGAATCCGGGCGTTTGGAACTTGTGAACGCCGTCCAGCTCTCGTTCTCTGGTCAAGTTTTGAGCAAAATCACCATTTGGCGTTACTTCGATGAAGAAGCACGATTTTCCGGCCAAATCTGAGACCAGATTAGCAAGGAGGACTGTATCTAGCCATTAACAGAGATTTTCGGTCAGTCTGCAGCTGATTTACGGCGATTCGTGCAATAGTTTTCGGTGAGACGCGGTGGGGGCCGAGTGGAGAATTTGTCAGATTTACACTGTTTGACCGTGAATCAGCTTAAGATCTTGGCAGATCAGCACTCCTGGCATCATAAGTGGTGATTTTTGGAGGTTTTCGTGAAGAACGACAGCGGCACGTGGCGGCGTACAGCGACGCGTGACGGTGGCGCGTGGCGGCGCGTGAGCAGGAATTTCGCCACTCTTTTCAGATGGATTCTTTTCTCCCCCTTGATGTGTAGAGTTGCACAGAAATTTCTTGAAAGGGACAACAATTGGTGACAGCTTTTTTAGTTTGTTCTAATCTAGATGTTTTGTGTAATTTGTTGCATTATTTCTGTTCATTTTAATATTATGAACTAAAGTACTTTTGCTAGAGCTAAGATGTAGCCTAGTTAACATGTTATGAGTTCCTTAGTTGACATATTATGCAAGACAATATATTTATGTGAGTTGTATGTTATTATCTTTAATGTGATTGAGTGATTAATCATCAATTGATCAATCTGATGTGCATATTTGAGACCGATAGGAAAGAATATGCAATTGTATCTTATAATATACAACCATAAATCAAATGTGGGTAGACCTATGCCATGTTGATTGTGTGGCTTTAATTGGAATATTCATTGCCTTTAATGCTCTTAGCTTATTTAATTCATATGAAGATTCACAGTGAATTAATAAGTTAAGTAGGTTCGCTATACCTAGACATAGGATGGTAAATAAATTAAGAAATTTCATCATCTCATAAATATCATTGTTCTTGCAAGCATTAAATTATTGGAATTCATATCTACTAACTATGGTGAAATCAGAGGCTCTAGCATACTTAGCATATTTTATTAACTCTTTAGAAGTCAATTACTTTAGTGATCTTTCAATTTAGAACATCTTTTCATGATATCTTGCTAGATAAATTGTAGGATCAATTCACTACTAGTAATTAGTCAAGTTGATAACATTAATCCCTGTAGGATGATACTCATACTTATCATTATATTACTTGTTTGACATGTACACTTGCATGTAGAATTTCATCGAACAGTGTCACAATATTTTGTCATTTTCATGCTATAGTGCCTAGATATAAGAATTCCAAGTCCTAGACATCCCTTTAAGTATTTTACAATATTTAGGGCCATATTCATATGTGATTGCTTAAGAGCATGCATAAACTGATTAAGGATTTACATAGCATAACAAATATCTGGACTCATCATGGTGAGGTAGATGAACTTCCTAACTAAGTGTTGGTAGGTAGAAGGATCCTTTAGTGAAGGGTCCTGATCCAATGATGATACCCCACCATCATACTTAGGGTTCATAAGGCTTAGATTCTACTTAAAAGGAATGACGGTGGGCTTGTAACCAAAGAGACCAGTGTCAGATATGATTTTTAAAACAAACTTACACTGACTGAGATAAATCCATTTATCTGAACGTGCTATTTCAAAGCCCAAATAATACTTGGGGGGAACCCAAATCCTTGATATGAAACATGGAATGTAAGTATCCCTTGAAGCGATTAATAGCATCAAAATCATTGCCTACTATTAATATATCGTCCATGTATATAAGTAAATAAATGGAGGAGGTACCCATTTTCTATGTGAACAGAGCATAATCATGTCAAGATTGTCTGAAGCGTGCGGAGATAAGAGTAGAAGTAAACTTAGCATACCATTGTCGGGAAGCTTGCTTGAGATCATAAAGGGACTTACAAAAATGACATACTTGAGACTCTCCCTATCTTCGTAAGTTAAGAGGAAGGTCCATGTAGATCTTTTCATCCAAATCACCATGAAGGAAAGCATTGTCAACATCCATCTAGTGAAGGGACCAATCACGAATAACAGCAATAGATAGAAAAGAATGAACAATGTCTTTCTCGGTGACAGGAGAGAAAGTATCCTAATAATCAAATCCTTCCTTTTGCATATAACCTTTGGCAACTAAGCGAGCTTTGTAGTGTTCAACAAAACCATCAGTATTGGTGGGCTTGGTAAAATAGGAGTAAGAATTGGAGTTGAAACGGCAAAGGGTGGCACATAAGGGACAGAAGCCAAAGAGTCATTAGGAGCACTAACAACAGGAGCTAGATCAACCGAAGTTGGGTCAACAGGAGCTGGGTCAGGAGGAGTAGCTAGAGGGACAAAGTTGTTCTCCATAGGGGTAGAGTAGGGCAAGGAGCCCAAAGGAGAATCTAGAACCACTGGTAGGGTTGGCAAAATAGGAGTAGATGGTGGAAGGAAAACCATGGGAATTGGTGTGCTAGCATAATCATCAAATAAAAACTATTAAGGGCAAGCAGATGGGGCAGTGGATGCATTTGGAGAAGCAAAGGACTGAAAAGGAAACACATCTTCATGAAAGACAACATTGCAACTAATAAAGAAGATACCTATAGTAGGGTCATAAACACAGAAACCTTTCTAAAGAGGAGCGTAGCCCATGAAAATGCAACAAGTGGCTTGAGGACCTAACTTGTCCTAGTGACCCATAGTAGTATCATAGTAGAGGCATCCAAGAACCCAAAGATGTCGAATGTTAGGTCTTTTGTCGAAGAGCAGCTCAAAGGGAGTTTGACCATTCAAAACCCGAGAAAGCATCCTATTGATTAGGTAAGTTGCAATAACCTCACAATCGTCCCAAAATTCTTCTGGAATGGAAGTTTGGTATTTAAGAGCAATCTCTAACATCATTCTTGATTTCGCATGTACTACGATCAAGTTCTATTCACGGACTCACCGGGCTTGGACCATGTCTCCCGAACAATCTCAGTACATATGGCGCAAGACGATTCCACATATCGAGGTCGGAATGGGATCGGGTGTTTTCACGTCTCACCGTAGTGCCCGGTTTGTCTTGATTTCCGATTGATGAACAAGAAGGGAACTATTGGATTTTCTGACTCGCCCCCGGCTACGTGTCCTTTGGACCAAAAGCCCACCTTAAGTAAATGATGGTGTTTACGCTTAACAACCCCATTTTGTTGGGGAGTGTAAGTACATAAACTCTTATGAAGGATGCCATGAGTAGAGAAAACAATGAGTGCATTTATGATTAAAGAACTCATGGGCATTATCAATGCGGATACATTGGACAGATTTGTGAAATTGGTTACAAATAAGGGCAAAGAAGCGAGTGAGATGGGAAAGAACTTGGGATTTGGATTACATTAAGAAAACCCAAGTTTCATGAGAGTAATCATCGATGAGAGTGAGGAAGAAGTAGGACCCATCACAGTGAGGTGTATGATAGGACCCTTAAATGTCAATGTGAAGAAGAGAAAAAAGAGAAAGAGTGCGAGAAAAACTAGAGGGAAATGGAGAGCAAGATTGTTTCACCAAAGGACAGATGGGACATTGTGGGTGAGGGTAGTAGACACTATGACCCAAATGTTGATGAGAAAGTAAAATATTATTATCTTGAGTTGCATTACGAAAAAAGTTTGAATTAGGAACAATACAAAAATTGACATTAAAATTGGCGAAGGAAAGCTAAAAAAAAAAAAAAACCCTTGTTGAGCACTACCCAAGCCCAGTAGTTTACCAATTAAACAGGCCTGAAAGAAAAAAAAATTAGAATCCAAAATGGCTTGACAATTATTGCTCTCACAAGCTTTGGAAACAAAAATAAAGTTGAATTAGAATTCAGGGACATAAAGGACATTTTTTAGAGTAAATTGGGAATTAAGGTGGACATCCCCAATTTTGGAGATAGAAACAACATTTCCAATAGGGGGACCACAGATGTTGAAGGATGGAAATTATGAATTTTGAAAAAAATTTTAGGGTTATAAATAATGTGGTCACTAGCACCTGAATCAATAAGCTAATCAAAAGTTGAAATCAAACTCATAAAACAATAAGAAGTACCTCTAAAATTGGCTAGTTTGTTAAGCTGGCCCATTTGGTTGAAGGCCTTAATGATCTATTAGAGTTGGGCCTCTGTTCGGTGAAATTCTACATGCAAGTGTACATGTCGAACAAGTAATATAATGATAAGTATGAGTATCGTCCCACGAAGATTGGTTTTTACTAAACTAATTAATTACTAACGGTGAATAGTTCCTAAAGCTTATCTAACAAATCAAGATAATAAAACATGAATTAACTAACTTAATTTAACCTAAACTTGATAAACGAAATATGTTAGAGTGTTCGATTTCGCCTAATTACTCAGAACAAAAGTGGATCATCCATGCTCGCAAGATTAATTCTACTCATGTGATGGCGGAATCTCCTAACTTATTCACTATCCTATGTCTAGGTATAGCGAACCTACTTAGCTCATTAATTCACTGTGAGTCTACATATGAATTAAATGAACTAAGTGCATTAAGAATTGTGAATATTCCAGTTTGCACCTAAAGCCACACAAATCATATGGTATATGTCTATTCATATTAATCTATGGTTGCATATTACATGAAGCAACTGCATGCTATCTCCTGTCGGTCTCAAACATGCAAATCATATCATTTAAGTGGTAGCTAGTCACCCAAATGCATTAAGATCAGTAACATGCAACTTCACATTTATAAAATATCTCACAAAACACAAACAATCTCATCATTCATACATTATAATCAAGTTCCATCATAGCTCTAACACAATAAATTAAAACAACATATTTACACAACAGAAATCAGTGCAAGAAATTAAACAACACATTCTGTAAATTAAAAACATTAAGCTGTCACCAAAAATGTCTTCAAATCACAAAAAGGCTGCATAAATCTGCACATAAGGGGGAGAAGGAGTTTCTATCTAAAAAAAGGGACGAAAAGGGGCTGAAACGCGCTTTCACGCGCCGCCGCCACGCGCCGGTCAGTCGCCGGTCACACGCCGCCGTGAGCTGCCACGCGCCGCCGCTACTCTTCACGGAAACTACTGGGAAACGTAGATCGAGGCCCCTGGGGTTCCGATCTGCAAAGAAATTACTCAGATCTGCTGTAGAAACGTGTAAATCTGACAGAAAAAGCTTCGATGGCGTTCGCCGTTCTTCGCCGGAAAACCGCCAGAAATCGCACGCAACTGCTGCAGAGCTGTCAGAAATTGCACAAGGAAGGCAGATTCGGTCTCCCCTAGTCGGAAAACACACAAAATAAGGTTCAAAAACGGAAAAGATATCTGGATAATATGAAACTCCCTCGCCGGAAAAGAACGTGCGTACGGTCGGCGTTCGCACTTCCGTCCGACGTAACAGAGTCCCGTGCTATCGCGCGTGAACTCTGCCTTTCCGGCGAGGGAGAAACTTCGACTACACAGGTCTCTCTCTCTGTTCTCTCACTCTGTCTTTCTGTTCGGTCCGATCCGGGTCTCTCCCCATAAAAGCCGCTTCTTTGGTCTCTTTTTGCTAGATAAAAGCCTCACACGTTTTTCCTCTATTCACCGACAATCATTTGTTCCACTGTTGATTCCTTTGTCTCTTTTTCTCTTTCTCCACGGGTCTCTCTATTGACTTTGCTCCTTATTTTCTTTTCTATTCCTTTTTCATAGTTTTTTACTTCTTTTTCTTCTTTTTCTTCTATTTTGAGTTTGCTGCATAAAATAACAAAATATAATTAAATATAATTAAATACAAATATAATTTAATAAAAACTATATTAAACATTACCTAAAATACTACTAATAACTTTATAAAATATAGAGTTATCAATACCCCCAAACTTAACTTTTTGCTCGTCCTCGAGCAAAAGCTCTAAACAACACACTATAACAACACAAAACAAAAACAAATTTTTCACAAAAAATATTAAACAAGCTCTAAACAACATATTATGACAACATAAAAAAAAATTTACTCACAAAAAGCACTAAACAACATATTCTAACACCACCAATCACTCCATAGTATTTTCCAAAACAGCAATGCCACACCCCCAAACTTAAAATTTTTGCTCGTCCTCGAGCAAAAGAACAAAACAACACATATAACCAATCCTTCCATGATATTCTCCCATAATTGTTCAACTTAACAATTCAAAGAAAAACATAACTTTCATCCAAACATTGCAATTGGTTTATAAGGTAAGATAGACTTGTAACTATGTCAACCACGTGTGTGTGTGTGCGAGTCCGCATTTTGTCTCAATTGCATGTACTCCAAATAGATCCACATTAATATGCAATATCTCAAAATCTTTAACCAAATCTCATAGGTTTGCTCTTCATTCCTCTCTCCACTAATGTAAGTCAATCATCTAACAAAGAATCAATAGGACTTTTATAAGCTTGTAATGTAAGGCTGGGTTAAGGGTAAGGTGGAAGTCATTTAAGCTCAAATAACCCATGAACACATTACTTTCTAAGATCTCATCAAAACTCTAGCCCTTCTCCAGCTTGTTACTCCATGAAGATGATCTTTCTACCACCACTTAGTCTCATTCTTTCATGTCCAATCATGCTTTGACACTATACAAAAGCCATAATCATGTGTCTAATAACAAAGCAAAACAAAAACATTTACACATTTAGCCACCTCAATCCTCTCTTATCAATGATAATCAATAATAATGCTCAACGATCTTCTTTAGTGAACTATGTGGCTTGAATCTAACAAAAGATAATAACATTATTTGATCCTAAATCAATTTTTTTTTTTTCATTTGCATAAGTATAAGTAACATACTATGCTACACACAATCATTTCAATCAATTTCTTCCCATACCATCCTTCTCCTCGACTTCTCTCATGATCAAATCATTCTACGCACCTGAAGTCATATGTTCATGAGAATAGGACAAAAAGATAAATTGATCAAAAAGGCTAGGAGATATATGTGCAGGTGTCATTCAACAAAATCAAGATAAGAACAAGGCTCAGCGGGGTAACTGGGGATAAGTAAACAAGGTTAGCTTGAAAGGCTCAATCGATCCAAAGATGGCCTAAATCATTTTCTTAGTTAGATGCAACCTAGGATTTCGCCTCAAGAGGAAATCAAGCAAATTCTAAGATCCGGGTGAAATCTAAAAAAATCACACACTTCACATAAATGTTCTTTAGAAATACATACAATTTCAAGAAAATGCAGACTTTTAGTGCTCAATATGTGAATCAACATAATCAGAATCACACTTACATCATACCACAATTGCAAGTTTGAACAAAATCTACATCTCCCTAAGAATCACCAAGAATTCACAATAAAGAATCCAATCATAGAAATCATGGTCTAAAACAAGAAAAAGATTTTACGCAAAAAATAGACTTTCTAACACAAAACAGAAAATTTTAACACTAACACTTCAAACAAACACCAAACACTTCCTATACACTCCCGATATACTACCATACACAACCTCTAACACAACCTAACAAAACAACATACTTCCAACAATAGCAGCAGCACCCCCAAACCTAAATGAAGCGTTTTCCTCAATGATAAAAGAAAATGAAGCAATAGTAAGGAAGGAACAAGGAAAACTCCCCTGATTGCAGGTTGTCAAAATGGAGCTGTGATGAGCATATGGTGACAGCCTTCACACCAAACTGCAAATAAAATACTTCTAACTAAAAAAACATAAAGTACTTGAGTTGCCTCCCAAGAAGCGCTTGCTTTATAGTTTTCAGCCGAACTATCCTCCACATTGTTCAAGGAGGATGAAATTCCAACAGTTTCGGAGACAGTTTGTGTCGTTTGATGGTTGTGCATTCTTCAATCAGCACAACTGTCTCATATAATTCCAGCTTCCTTTTCTTCTCCAGTATCTCTTTCAAAAATTTTGCACAATTAAGCATTTGAACTGGAGTATCTGCAAAAGGAATGTTAATGTGCAGTTTTAAAGATATATCAAGGAATTCCAAAAACTGCTTATCTTTAACGCGTTGCTGGAATCTCTGGGTAGATGGAGTTGGAGGCATGAAGGACTCATGAATTGCTAGAATAAGGTTGTTCCTAGGTGCCTCCTCAAGTTGTATGCTGACATCTTTATCTGTTTCTTCAAAAATTTCATTGTCAGCATCATTTTCTCCCATTTGGTTGCCACATGTTAGGGTTATTGCCTCTGCGGTATCTATAGGACTTTTCTCCGTGTTGCAAGGCAAAGGACCCTCCTGATTCTCTGAGATCATGCTGATCAGCTGACTCATTTGCACCTCTAATCTTCGGATTGAAGCTTCTTGTCTCTGAAAGCTTGCTTCTTGATTCTGAAATCTTGCTTCAATCCTCTTAGTAATGTTTTGTGCAGTGCTGGCCATCTCGCTAATCATTTCCTCTAAGTTAGGTTTAACCTCTTCTGGTTGCCAAAATGTTGGTTGCGGTCTTATCTCATTTGGATTACTCCATGTACAAGTTTGATGGTTGTACCATCCCGACTTGTACGAGTTGGAGTAATAGTCATTTTGTGACCTGCTAGGAATTCCAACAAAATTAGCATAATCATTATAATGAAGATAAGGGTTACCTACTTGACAATCCGTGCTATCATGTGCTCCATCACAAAATTCACATGATCTATTCCTCAGGAACACTTCCCATTCAGCACGAGATTCTGCAAGCGTATTTGCATTATGTGCTGGCTCGATCTCAAAGTAGTTTGCCTGACTTGCAGGCCTTTGAAAGCTTGTTGTGGCATTCCAAAATGTTGGTGCAGCATAGTCTCTTAGGAGTCTACGTGAACCATCATTGTTCTCCATCTGTAAGAAAATAAATATAAAGTAAAATAAAAGCAATAAAAGCTAGATTAAACTAAGAAGCTATTCGGTATTAATATTAATCAGTAGTAAAACAACCAATCCCCGGCAACGGCGCCAAAAACTTGTTCGGTGAAATTCTACATGCAAGTGTACATGTCGAACAAGTAATATAATGATAAGTATGAGTATCGTCCCACGAAGATTGGTTTTTACTAAACTAATTAATTACTAACGGTGAATAGTTCCTAAAGCTTATCTAACAAATCAAGATAATAAAACATGAATTAACTAACTTAATTTAACCTAAACTTGATAAACGAAATATGTTAGAGTGTTCGATTTCGCCTAATTACTCAGAACAAAAGTGGATCATCCATGCTCGCAAGATTAATTCTACTCATGTGATGGCGGAATCTCCTAACTTATTCACTATCCTATGTCTAGGTATAGCGAACCTACTTAGCTCATTAATTCACTGTGAGTCTACATATGAATTAAATGAACTAAGTGCATTAAGAATTGTGAATATTCCAGTTTGCACCTAAAGCCACACAAATCATATGGTATATGTCTATCCATATTAATCTATGGTTGCATATTACATGAAACAACTGCATGCTCTCTCCTGTCGGTCTCAAACATGCAAATCATATCATTTAAGTGGTAGCTAGTCACCCAAATGCATTAAGATCAGTAACATGCAACTTCACATTTATAAAATATCTCACAAAACACAAACAATCTCATCATTCATACATTATAATCAAGTTCCATCATAGCTCTAACACAATAAATTAAAACAACATATTTACACAACAGAAATCAGTGCAAGAAATTAAACAACACATTCTGTAAATTAAAAACATTAAGCTGTCACCAAAAATGTCTTCAAATCACAAAAAGGCTGCATAAATCTGCACATAAGGGGGAGAAGGAGTTTCTATCTAAAAAAAGGGACGAAAAGGGGCTGAAACGCGCTTTCACGCGCCGCCGCCACGCGCCGGTCAGTCGCCGGTCACACGCCGCCGTGAGCTGCCACGCGCCGCCGCTACTCTTCACGGAAACTACTGGGAAACGTAGATCGAGGCCCCTGGGGTTCCGATCTGCAAAGAAATTACTCAGATCTGCTGTAGAAACGTGTAAATCTGACGGAAAAAGCTTCGATGGCGTTCGCCGTTCTTCGCCGGAAAACCGCCAGAAATCGCACGCAACTACTGCAGAGCTGTCAGAAATTGCACAAGGAAGGCAGATTCGGTCTCCCCTAGTCGGAAAACACACAAAATAAGGTTCAAAAACGGAAAAGATATCTGGATAATATGAAACTCCCTCGCCGGAAAAGAACGTGCGTACGGTCGGCGTTCGCACTTCCGTCCGACGTAACAGAGTCCCGTGCTATCGCGCGTGAACTCTGCCTTTCCGGCGAGGGAGAAACTTCGACTACACAGGTCTCTCTCTCTGTTCTCTCACTCTGTCTTTCTGTTCGGTCCGATCCGGGTCTCTCCCCATAAAAGCCGCTTCTTTGGTCTCTTTTTGCTAGATAAAAGCCTCACACGTTTTTCCTCTATTCACCGACAATCATTTGTTCCACTGTTGGTTCCTTTGTCTCTTTTTCTCTTTCTCCACGGGTCTCTCTGTTGACTTTGCTCCTTATTTTCTTTTCTATTCCTTTTTCATAGTTTTCTACTTCTTTTTCTTCTTTTTCTTCTATTTTGAGTTTGCTGCATAAAATAACAAAATATAATTAAATATAATTAAATACAAATATAATTTAATAAAAACTATATTAAACATTACCTAAAATACTACTAATAACTCTATAAAATATAGAGTTATCAGCCTCACTAAGCAGTCCATGGGCCAAACCTTGAGGAAGGGAGGCTATAACATGAGATTGAGATTCCTTTTCGTCCGAGGCTTGATCAGAGGGTTTTCCATGCAATTGTCAGCAATGATCGTGATCATGATTGGTTTCTTGCAAAAATCACAAAATAAACCAGGAGAAGGCGCGCAAGGGGTCTAAAGGATCAAGTGCATTTGCATGAGCATGCCTCTCATAAAAAATGCTCTCGCACTGAGCAGAGGTCACACGAGCATAGAGGAGAATGTACTGGCCAATGCAGAGATATTCTACCAAGGCCAGCCATAGGTTCTTCTCCTAAACAAAGAGGTGAAAAAGGTGGCAAAGGGATAGGGTTGAATCCATGGCGAGGATCTACAACCTGAATCTCGAGTAGGATTTGTTGAGGAGGGGCAAAAATCATGTGACGCGCTCCTCTTCCTGAATCCTTGGGTACTGCTAGAGGGTTAAGTTGGGGCCATGAAATGGCTCCTTCGCTGCATCCAAATCGTTACATAGGGTGGCGAACCAATTGAAAACAACCGTTATAAAGAGATTACCCTGTTTGAGGTTGGAAAGTGCCTAGTGGAGTAGAAAATGTTGAATGCAGTCGGTGTGGCTGTACATCTCACCAATCGTAACCCAAAATTGCTTCACACCTTTGGTTGGTGGTAACCTAGTGGTGACAACAAGCGAAAGGCAATTTCTAACCCATGTTTGCACAAGTTGGGAACATTTTCGCCATAGTTGTGTAAGGCCATCATCGGTAGGGAGAGGTACGGTGCCGTTAATGAAGCCCTCCTTGTCTTTGGTGAAAAGGGCACAGTGGAGGTCGTAGGACCAAATGGGAAAAAGTTCGGCATTAGTGAGAGGAAAGGTGATGAGACGCAGTTCAGGGCTGTCCGATGCTGTAAGATAGAGCGGATTGCCTAGTTCAGGGTAGCCAGCAGCGGTAGGAGAAAGGAGGAAAAAAACTGGGTAGGGATTGTGCCCTAGACCCAATTGACTCGAATAAAGGGGGTGGGTCCAACTTGACTTAATGGTGGAAATGGGTGTGGTGTTGTGCGTCCCAAAAGGGTTCTATGTTGGCCCAAAAAGAGATGGGTCTGTTAAAGGTCCAACAGAAAAAGGTCCATCCGCGAGAAAAAGGCTGAGTCCAAGAAACTGGGCTAGCTAAAAAGAGCCTGAAGCCAAATTGCTAGGCTGGATAGCATACAAAATCCACTGATCTAGATGCAACAGGCTGGAAAAGGGTAAAATAGATTCAAAGGAGGCCTAAACAATGGGTTTGGGCTTACAAAAAAGGGGTTGGGAACTAGTAGGAAATCGCACTATTTGTGGCAAGGGACTGGTTCAACAGAAAAGTCAAAAGAGGACTCTGAGAGGCTAGTGATGTCCTTAATGATGGGGGCATCTTGGGAGGAAAAAGGAACACCAAAAAAGGGAAGGGCTGACATGGGTGGGAAAAAAAGGGAAGAGAAAAAAAATGAGTGGAAGCTTTAAAAAAAAAAAACCTAGGCTTGTGATACCATGTCATAAAGCAAAAGGGAAGAAAGACATGAAATTGGGAAGGCTTTTGTCCATTGTTTTCTTGAATAAAACTATACAACAGGTTGTCCTTTTATAGACTAAGGAACTACCCATAAAGGAAATTATACAAAGCAATGAATGAAAGAATATTTTCCTATACACAAATATATTTTCCTAAATGGACTATGCTACCAAGGAAAGAATAATATCCCATGTAAGGAAATATTCCACCAAATATTCACACGTATCTCCAACAACTTTTATAATTGTTTTCTCAATTTAATATTCCATTGAAAATCTGTGGAATTCGCACTGGTCGAATTGCAATCTTTTGATCAAAGAGTCCATGAACTTTTGTAAATGAAAGCTGTTGCATCGAATCTTTTTAGTTGTATTTCTGATTTAAGCATGTTTTGGGGTGAGGCTCTCTTCTTCAGTTTAAGTTACCAAGTTTTGCCTTTTGCTCTAGGAGGGCTTTAGCTTATTCAAAAAAGGAAAAAAAAAAAAAGGGGAGAAAAAAAGCCTTTTAGTCCATGAAGTAAATCACGTCACCGTGTGAAGAGGACAGGAAAAAAAAGGAAAAAAAAAAAGAAAAAGAGCAATGATAGATAATTTAAGGGAGGGATAAAAGGACTTTACATCTGGTACGCATAACGAGTACTGAATCCTAGTCGAGATCCACTAGGAAAAGCAATGCAATTATTCTGAACAGCTATAATTACCGGAGGTCATTTAGCCAGTGATTTGGCGCTTTTGGTAGGCATTCTTTCATCATTCTTTCTCATTTAATGTTAATAATCGGTGGCCTTTCAGCTGCAACTCTGAGGCTGAAAATTCGTAAATAGATCCCATAAATGTATCTCAACCTGTGAAAGTCTCAAGCGAAGGGTTTTTGGTTAAATGTGACTTATCAGATAGATGCTTCTTGAAATGCAACCAAACTTCGATTCCGAACAAAAAAGATTTCGAATATTTTTCGAAGTGGCTCAGGTTTTCACTTAAAAAGAAAGCACCGTAGTATTCTCTGACAATATAATTTTTCCTTTTACTTGTAGGTGATGTAGTAAGAAATGTCTGAAGAATATCTTAAATTTTTGTTTTTTTAGGGAAAACATATTTACTCTTTATAAGTTAGCTTGTAAAAAAGAAACGAGCTTTTTTAATATAATATTACAGTATTATCCTTATAATAAAATCCTTAACCCATCTTGATTATATAGAAATGTGTTAAAATAAATTAAAAGTGTTTTAAATTGTCTAAATTTTATTAATGAAAATTATGTATCATATTCTAAAATGAATCACTTTAAGAGAGAAGATGTGAAAAACATTTGTCTTTTCAATATAGAATAGTATCCTTCACATTCATTTCACTAAATTCTGGACTTGGGTCAATGTCGATGATGCCTAGCAGCCCACTAAGAGATTCTCCTATTAAGATGTGGTGAGTTCCCTTTTCAGAGTTCACTTGTAAGCAGATGGGGTCTTGAAGTTTTCCGTTCCCTTTGTTTACCGGGCTCAAGGTTCCACTTGGTTCAGTTTTGACAAAAGCTGACATATCGGGGGAAGGTTTAAGTCGAAGGTGAGGTGGCATTTCTTTTGTTCCCTATTGGTTAGTGGATTGTCTTCTTCCCGAGGTAGCAGGAGGCCGTCGATTCGGGACAGGGCATGCAGTGCATGCTCTGTTTCCGCAGGGAAGGTAGCAGATTGATTCCACTTCATCGGAATCCTCTGATAGGACCGTCTTCTCTCTATACTAAGCCACCGATCTTGAGTCTAGAACTATATTGTTTACAACTTCCACCGTTTTCCTTTTAATTGCCTTGTCCGCTTCCATACGTAGCCGAAGGGTTCTCAATGCACCAAGCATGTAATTTGCATCATCACTGTTTAAGATTTTTGAATATGAGACCAGAATGTAACATTCTAACCTCCTAGATAAATCATTTCATCGTCGCATTTAGAATAGCCCAATGATTTAAAAAGTAACCCCCACTCAAAAAGTAGCTCTTCTCATTCAACGATAAAATCGTTTTTCCTTTTTTTTTTTCTCACAAAACAATCTTATATCTGCTATAAGCTCAGTTAAAACAAGAATTTCTATACTAATAGCAGAAATTTATATGAAAAAAATATTAAAATATTAAAAATAGAACAATAAGAACACAAAGAGAATTGAAAAATACTTGACATTTTTAAATAATCTTGAAGTACAATTAGACTACTTTTTTATAGTGATTGAAAACTAAAAATAAACTATTTCATACTTGTGAGGAATTGATATAAAATTTATTCTTAAATATTTGGTATAAAAACCCTTAGTGTTTAAACATTTTGAACTGAAATTTCATCAATAGAATTGATTATCTTTCTAATTTTTCATTGCAATCAATTAGCCATTTTATTTTTGACCTTTTGGGTCATGCCCAAACCTAACAGTAACAAATCCTCCCTTGTATCACAAACAACACACATATTTGAATGTACAAAATTTAGTTTGCCCAAAGAAATTGTGAGTGATTCTTTACTCACCCTTACTTCTTTAACTTTATCCTCACATAATAAACAAAAAAGCCCATGATAAAAAGCATAGTAAAAAATGCTGCATGGATGACAATTTTATGAATTTTCTTATTTCCTCTAACCTTGGAATTCTCATATTCCAGAACGGTTACAAATCCATTAGTTGAGTTTGTTTCTGCTCAAAGAAATAAGAGTAAAAAAAAAAAAACAAAAGTTGGAGAAAGTCCGAGAAGTACATAATAGATCGGAATTCAAATTGGCATGTCTAAAGTACCTCTTCAAGAAATTTTCGATCAGAAAAATAATTAATTAGAAGAAAAAGATAAAATAATTATAATAGCAATCACCAAGTAACAAGTTGTTAACATTCTTTCTGACATTCTGTGTTATAGTAGTGAGTTTCAGATAGAAATCTATTTGATGTCCATTATTTGTTGAGAGTTGTTTGAGATGGCCAATCCAAACTAGGCAATGGTCTTCTTTATCATAAGCATAGCCTGTACAAGAGCAGTTGCTGAAGTATTGCTGACGTGCAACTGCAGTGGATTGCTGGGCAGAGAAACTCTGGAAATAGTAAGAAACCGATCGTTCGGGTCACTAGTGCCATTGCTACACTGCAGTTCAATTCTTCTCTCACATTTATTCGTTCCTCGTATGAATCCTGCATACAGTCACATAAAGAATCTAAGGTTTCATTGCATACACCGAAATCACCGCTGAAGGATTTATTCCCCCCATACTTGGATAAGTTCTGTAGTTCCACGTTTTGAGATGTTGATTATATGTATGCCGCCAAAGGTTCCCGTAGCAATCCAATAGTATTAATTGATAGAATCCACGAAAACTTTTCCGGGTTATTGAAAGGAAGGAGACCAAGACAAAAATTTCCATTGGGGGAGGAGATGAAACTCGTAGTGTTTAGTAATTGGCCGGGTCGAATAGTACCAGTGGTATCAGTACTGGTGAACTGCAAACCAAGGCAGAGTAAAAATAGCAGGGAAGCAAAAAGAGGGAGATTCTACTGATCATCTTTAAATCAGGCAGCTATGCTCTTTCGATTTCTCTCGGCGGAAACCTAGCGGCCTTTCGAGGGCCTAAAGCTCGACCAGGGTCCACTTGCTCAGGAGAATTTTCACTTTTTCATCAATCTTCCAGTCCCTCAATTTCGGGACGTATCGTCAACCACTCACTGCTATTTATTACATCACCTTCCTTGTTCTTCTTTGTTGAATTCAGTGGTTTTACATGTACTAGTGAATTAGTGGGAGACAGTCCTGCCTGGCCTTCACGGAACAAGACGACGAAAGCAGACAACTAATGCAAGAAAATGCTAGCCGAACAGTGCACTGCATGTGGACAAACTTCGTGGCAATCCTTAAATACCTAAAAGTATTATAAACTCTTCCAACTCTGATTTGTTCACTTCCTTTGATTTTAACTAAGAAAATGAAGTTTTTAATTGTTCGAATATGAGCTGGCATCCTAGTTGGAATACACATTGGCATCCCCGACAAAAGAGTTAGAAAGGATGTTCTCTGTCTGCACCATCTGCATCCGCCTTACACCAGAGTCATAGCCGCTAGAGCCTACAGAGCATGCGTGACAACAATAGAGACAGTTCTTCACTTGTATTTATACATGCTTGAACTCACTGTAAACCCTAACCGGGAATCACTTCTCCTATTGTAACCCTTGTAAATTGGTTTGCTTGTTAATGAAAGTTACAAGATTTACTCAAATTCCATGTTGTCTTCTACATTTTGACATGGTATCCGTGCTTAGGTTGTGAGAAGTTGCAATTTTTAGTGAAAAAATGGCACTCCATACCTATTGGTTTATCAATCCACAAAAAAAAAAATGCTTTTGCAATTCGCCTTAAAACCTCTTGTTTCGGTTTTATTGGCTTTCTTTGATTCTTTTCAATTTTTGTGCGTCCTTTTCGGCCCTTTTCGACAGCAGAATCATATTCCCGACCTTTTCTTTATCCTTTCCGGTGTTCGCAAACCACTCTACTAATTTTCTAGTCACTCCTTCCAATACGATGTTGTTTCTCTTCCTTATATTGAGAACAACATCTTGACCTTGCACGACATTTTTTTGCTGCTCCAATGCAAATGACGTCGTTCCCTTCATATGACGTTGTTTTGCCCTTCAACGCAAACGACATCGTTTTTTAATTTCACAAACGACATCATCAAAACCTTGCCCTAGTCATGGATGACGACTGCTTAGTCCATTCTGGTAGCCTCTCCAGCGGACCTCTCTATGTGCCATCGCACCGAAGCAAAGTTAGGCGAAATGATCGTCCTCTTTCCCCGGTTAAAACCCTTCAACTTCCGCCGCACACAGACTCTCCGCTGCGCTGGAATCCGGCTAAAATCGAAGATAGGATCTGAGTAGAACTTGACTTCACTGACCCGCTTTATCTACCCATCAAAGACACCAATTCGCTTCTCTACCCTCATTGTCCTCTCTCTCGGGCTCACTTCCTATGCCTTCCAATGTGGCTTGACCATCTTTCCAAACCCTTGACGCTTTCTCATCTCCTTTACCTCGCCCAACACACATTTTATCCTCTCATTTTGCATGTACTCATCCTATGACTATCATATTCAATCGAGAATTGTCAAACCCAACCCCAAATACAAGTCCCTTGCATCCATGAAAGTTGTCAAGTGTACCTGTAAACTTGTTGCTGATGAGTCTTTGGACCTATGCAAAGCTTGTCTTATGAAGAAGTTGGGGTCAAGTTTTATGGTTTGGAATACCTTTATTCGAGTTGTCTTGGGTGTTGCTCTTATTGTTAATGGCTGCACAGTACAATATCAATAATGTTTTCTTCCATGGTTTGCTTGTGTAGGTAATTTTTATGGAACAACCTTAAGCGTACTTTGATTTCACCAAATTCGATCATGTTTGTCACCTTCGACAAGCCTGTTTGGTTTCAGGCAAGCTCATGTGCGACTGCTTTAACTTTTTCCTATTTTATTTTAGTTTTTCTCACTCTACTCAAGATCCTTCCTTGTACATTTTTAACTTGGACGGAGTTCAAAATTCGGCTTCTTTATTATGTGGATGACATCATCCTTACTGGAAGCTTTCGTCTTCATCTCGATGCTTATCTCCTCACTTGGCCACAAGATTTCCACGAAACAGTTTTGGACGTACCCAATTCTTCCTTGGAGTTGATGTACAATATACCCCCTATGGTCTTCTCCTCATCCAAAGCCTTTATGCTCTAGATCTACTTGCACGACCTGGCGTGAATACTCGCAAACTAATTGCCACTTCAGTTAACAAGCCACTCACCGTCAAAGATGATGTTGTTGTGAGGTGTCATCATTCTACTTTTTGCAGTTTGGTCGAAGCTCCATAGTACTTGACACTTACCTGCCCCGACTCAACCTCGTTTGTCAACAAATTATGCTAAGTCATGCTGACCTCTAGAGTTGCTGGCTTTCACAATCATAAACGAGTATTGTGCGACATCCGTGGTACGACTACTCTTGCAATTCTCTGCACCTTTATGACTTAGTGACTCCGACTGGGGAGGTTGCTTTTCCATTCGCCACCCCACTCTATATACTATTTCTTTTTAGGCTCCAATTGCATCTTGCATGTCCTGAGTGTGATGCGGCAACTAATGGTGTAACTCTCCTTCGTCGAAGGCAAGCATTAGCACCTTACTTGTGTTGCCACTAAATCTGCTCTTTTATGAACGGCCAAATATTTAAGCATTAGTACCTTACTTGTGCCGAAAATATGTGTTTTTTCAAGCCCAAGCCTAAGGCATTTAAGTAAACACATGACCTGTTGGAAAAGAAAAAGAAAAATATGTTTCTCTATCTCGGGATGATACACACGAACAATAAAGAGAAAACGCAAAAATAGCACCCAACGTCCACCAAGCTCTCTCTCTCAATGGACTAATATTTTGATTAAAGCTGAGAAGATCAGAACGGTAATGTTAGAGGTAACGGGCATAACAGAAAGTTTTATTCTTATCTCTCTATTTTCTTTTTTTCTGTGTGGACAGATTTTAGAAAGAAAAACAGTGTAGAAAGCACTCCATTTTGTGCAGAAAAACAACAACGAAAAATCCCCCTTTCTGTCACAGAAAGGACCTCGAAAGTTCACATCTTGTGCCTAAAAAGCTCTTGGGAGAATCAGGGTTTAATCTATCATATTTTCTCAAGTTTATTGCTCATTTAAGGTTGCATTTTGGAGTTTGTTCTTCGCAGTTACTGGTCACTCCAAATTTTTTAATTTTTTTTGGGCATATTAGATGATTTTCAAGTATATCTTTTGAATCCCAACATTTGTATAAGAATGGGGATGAGATATGGTTCTATTTGATTGAAATCTATTATACTTAGATTATTTCCTAGATAGTTGCTTTGTACCTTAGAAAGGAAATTTTGGAATTTTTGCTTGGTTAGCACCTCTATCATATTGCTTCAATCTTCCATTGGACTAAATTTTGATTATATTTAGACTCTAGAAGATAAGATTGTTTGATTGAATATATACATATTGTTGATGACCTTAACTAGCACTGTATTTATTCTAAATCATGTTACAAGTGTTAAGAGAATCATTGCAATCTAAGTTATAGTACAATCCAGAATACATATTTTAGTATAAATATTAGCTTGATAAAGATATATACATTCACAAGTTTATCACATTTATCATTGAGAATGTATGTATGTTTGATTGATTGTGTGCAGCACATTGAACATGATTGAAACTGTGTTGTGGATAAAGAGATATTGACAGAGGAGTACATAATTGTACTCATATAAACTCTAGTCAGAGAGCAAATGATGATAAAGGAACAAGCCCAAGCCGAGTGAGGAGCTCAAAGCAATGGTTTTTCTTTTCTCTTTCTTTCTCTCCACCCGTTTTCTGTTTTCTTTCGTTCTGCACTGTTTAAGTCTCGCCCTCTGCCGAAGGAAACACAAAACCGTTAGAATCTCTCTTATCTTTGTCGGCTTTTGAGAACCACTCTCCCATTTCAATAGCAAGCTTGGCTACCTCATCAAGCTTGGAAGAGTATAGAGAAAAATGTTAGGGACTACCCTGAAAAAAGACGAAGAAAAGTGATACGCTCTCTTATTGCCTCATATACTGTTTTTGAAACTCATTATTTTTTTTCTATGGTCGGTGCTTTGATCTTAAAAATAGCCTCTATTGAGGCAAGAATTTCTAACATTTTTTTCATGCCTGGTCTTTGAAAATGGTTTCTCTTTCATTCGTCCTTTGTTTCTCTTTCATGCGTAGTCGTTAAAATTTTTTTTCAGTACGTAAGATAACCTCTTTTATCTTTTTCGGATTTTGAAAAGTTTACCGTTGCCTATGATTTTTACCCGTTGCAATTTTTTCAGTACGTAGGCATGACTTTACCGTTGAAAGATCTACTTTCTTTTCTTCCTTTCCTTTTTTTTTTCGTATGTTTGTTTGAGCGAAGCCGGAAAGAGAGAAGGATGTGACGTAGGAACCCCTTTTTGTCGTCTTTCTCTTTCATGGGCCCATTGTTTCTCTTTCATGCTTTGGTCTTTCAAAAAGGTTTAGCTGTCATCCGGCCTTTGTTTCTCTTTCATACTCAGTCTTTGAAAAGTGTTTCACTTTCGTGCCTCGCGGGACCATGCATTGCCATCTTTCTTAACCCATATAAGTCAAAATTATAAATAAAAGAAATACAAAGACAATCTAAAAGAATGGAGGATATAAGACTATGCACAACTTTTAATATGAAAGTTACTATTATTATTTTCTAAAAGTACACCTTATTATTTGTCATTATCAAAATAAATATAAGAATACCCATATATTCCTAAAAACTCACTCCTTACTAAGAAATCTGGCTTCATTCATTTTGATTTATAAGATTGATTTGCGTATGGTTTGTTTGATTTTAAAGATCTATCATTGTTGATTCACGGGTATTTTTTCTCATACCTGATTTGGTATACATATCTTCGATTGGTTGAGATTATAAGCTTATTTGAGTTGATATTCAATTCTCTCATTATCTTGAACTTGCTTTTGAGTACTATAGGTTGAAAATCCTCACCTTGAAATACATAGTGCTAGGACTTATTTTATAACTTCAAACCCAAACTTTGGAAATTTGGGTGTTTCCTATTCAGTATGTTAATTGAGTTCAAAAATATCATTTTATACAAGTATTATTGCTGATTGATATTATGTGGCAATTATTGATACATGAGTGCTGTCAAAACTTTCTAAGTCATTATTCTAGCGTATGGCTTAACAGATTTGTATATGTTCTTATCCAAAATTGAATATTATCTTGAACATATATAATTTTGTGATTACTTGGTGAGTGAAAAATTATTAAGTACTCTTGTTGGCTACGAAGTACACATCTGAAGAGCATATCTTAAGTATTAATTGTATTACTTGAAGATTGCTCTGGGTAGTACTTATATTGTATTTAAATCTATTTGTATTCAGCCAATATTTAAAGGAATTCCTCTGTAATTGTATTCATAAGTGTTTCCCTTGTATACCTTACTTGAATTTCTCTTGTCAATAAAAATTTATTTGTATTGGATGCATGGTACCTGTTTTTGTTCAAGACTTGGTGTCTCAGTGTTTGTATTCAATCTCGAGTTGTAAGAGATTGATTTTGTAAGACCGTCTAGGTCTGGTATTAAACTCACTGGAAAGTATTTATCTCCATGATTGGTGGATAGCCAGCCTCTTAATTCGGTTGATTAAAAGGGGTTGGACTAGATTCTATGCGAATTGAACCACTTGCTAAAATCTTGTGTGCTGATATTCTTCTCTTGCTCTCTTATTTGCTATCCGTTTATACTGATTAATAATATATAAAATGTAACACGCCCCCCACCACGCTCCCTTTTTAAGTTGCCAGACCTTACTTGCAGCATGTTGTTCACTCTCCTCCAAAACAAGTGCCATTGAGCATCTCCAAATTGAAGTGTTTTTATGATATTTCTTAAATGATATGCCATTTAAGCATATTCGAAGCAACAACTCATTTGACCCTCTTTATATTGATCTATCATTTACACCGTTCAAAACCAAGTTTAATTTTGGCCCTTTCAAAATGATTCTTTATTAGACTATTTCATTTGTATTTAGCTTTTTCAAATGAAAGTATCTTATATAGCATTTTATTTTTTCTATAACCACTTGTTAAAAAAAATAAACATGTGGTTTAGGCCTTGCTATACAAAATGATGCTTCGTTTAGGCTATTTCATGTACATTTAGCTTTTCCAAGTCAAACTTTTGTATGAAGTATTTCATTCTTTGTTTTACACCCTTTTAAAATTAGTTGCGGTTTAGTCTATGCTAAACTGTGTGGAAAAGTATTATTTAATCCTAAGTGGACAGACCATGGGTGAGGAGGAGCCCAAGACAAGGAGTAGTAGCCAAATAGCGAAAAATGCACTTGATACCTTGCCAATAAGTTATGGTGTGGTGGTGAAGGAATTGACAAGTAGTGTTGATAGCATAGACGATGTCCAACTGAGTGAGAGTAAGATATTGTAAGGCATCAATGATGTTGTTATAGAGGTTGGAGTTCTCCAAGGGATCACCATTCCAAAAAGAAAGTAGTTCATCAATGGTACAAAGAGTTGAAATAACTTTGGTAGCTTGCATCTTAGTGTGGCCAAAATGTATTGAGTGAACTTTGCTTGATAAAGAAGAAGACAACTTGAGGTATGTTAGACCTTAACACCAAAGAAGTAGTGGAGATGACTAAGATCATTAAGTGCAAACTCATTTTGGAGTACTTGAAGAAGATGAAAGAGGAGAGCTTGTAGAGAATTGGTGATAATAATATCATCAATATATACAAGTAGAACCAGGTTATACCAAGGGGTATGGAGCATGAATAGTGAGGTGTTAGCAGCAAAAATCACAAAGCCTAAGGAGGTGAGGAACATACTAAGACGGTAATACCAACAACACTTATAATATATCTTATAAGCTCATATTATTTCTGCTTAATAAGGCCTTTGAAGAGAAGTAGACCTAAGCTTTCAAAACTAGTAATTCTTTTATGTGATCCAACACTATTCCAAAATAGGTAAATCATTTGCCGACAAAAGGCTAAGTTTAAATTATAGGGGAGTATTAGACAATAATATCTCACATTGAAGAAAAAAGTACTTATGATATGTTTTATAAGTTTAGATAATCTTTTCTTTTAATAAAACCTTTTAAGGAGAGATAAACCAAGGTCTTTTAGAAAGAGGTGGACTTAGTTCCTTAACAATCACTACATATTTTTTGTTTTCACTTTTCCCAAACCTTGCCTTGTTCTCAAAGCTAAGCTAACTAACTGCATGAACAATATGATTAGACTTTCCAAGATTAAATAGATTAAATGATCAGGGCTAATCTCATCCTAGACTAGTAAAATCTATCTTGTGTATGTGTTTACAAAAAGAAAAACAAAGTAAATAAAAGAATGAAATGGTAAAGAACATTGAGCATTGTCATTGTTTTTGCCATATTTACCAAAATTATATTTTGATTGTACTGACTTATTTCATTGTTAAATACTACAAGATGTATATGATTAAAAAATATAGTAACAAGTGAATATACTAATGTTAAAATATGATTACTTATCAAATGTAGATTTGTGTAAACGATGATATACTCACTGTTCATCGTGATTTTCCTTTTCTTCTTGATGTCACGGTAAAGCTTGAATTCTGAGAGATAAATGTTACCAAAGTGTAGTGTGGTTGAATCAAATTGGTATGGCCATATGACTAATAGTTAAAAAAGGGTCCCTTAAGTGTAGCGATCAATCTCTAAAATGAGGCATAGTGGGATTGCTAATGTCCATAAAGGTTGAAAGGTCCCTACTCTAAATTGGAACGCCTTCCGAGATATAGCAAGAGCATCAGCATCGACCAAAAAGAATTAAAAGAAATCTTGGACTGATCAAATTGCCGTAAAGAACAAGAGTAATATTTCTTGATCTTGACTTCTTACTTCGCAAGCTTTTATCTTTGGGTGTGGCTGTACGATCTGGGCTTGGGCATTCCAGTTTCACAGCCAGTGGGTCTAAAAGGGCCTAGAACATGAGGCTCAGTTCTGGACTGGGGGAACCACCGCGTGTTCTTGAAAAACAACCAATTGGTAGGCCTGCAGGTTGCAGGGATTCTTTACTTATGGGACAATTCCCCATGTAGTAAATAAAATAATTGAAATTATTTTCTACTATTGTCTTGAACAATTTAGATGAAAGCTTGTAAATAACTTACCAGAAAAGACAAACCTAGAAGAAATAATTGCGGAATCAACTATATGAATAGATCACTAAGAAAGTTAAGTTCAGTGCTTCTGCTGACGTGGGTAATTCGGGAATTGGAGAAACGGGTGGCTAGGGTTAGGGATTAGGGCGTTGCGAGAACGATGAGGTCAATGTGAAAATAGGGAAAGGGATGGGTGGGAAATATAGTTTCTCAAAAAATGAGGGACAAAACAAAACATACTAGGCTTGTGCGGGATTTTTTATGTTTAGTTTTTTTTTTTTTTTGAAATGAAAAAAAAAAGAGTTGAATTCTTCCAACTTGTGAATGATGGTTGAAAAAAAAAATATCAGAAGCAATAAGTCTCAGAGAAAGAAAGGTTGTGATACCTTGTAAAGAATTGAAATAGCTAGAGCTTGTAGAAATTTCTGTATATTCAACTGTAAAGAGTTTGTAAATCTAAGCCTAAACTCATAGGCTTGAGCCCTATTCTAAGTAAGAAACATTGTTTAATACATGATTATACACAGAATAATATTGGGAATACCAAGTTAGTTGCCTGTGTGAATGCAAGGAGCCTCTCCATAACATAGCTATAGAGCTAGCTCTTTGAGGAACCGTTTGATGATTACAAAGGATATCAGAATATTCTAACGTCTAAAATGTCAACATAGTTGGCATATCTTCGTATTAATCAACAAGTTTCCTTGCTGGAAATTTCCACGAAGACCAAGGCAGTTGGGCACCAGGAAGTTCACTCCTCTCTGGGGTCTTGGCAGCTTATAAAGCTCAACTTCTTCTTCCTCTTTCTTTGTAGACGAGCAAAAAGAGACCATGGACGAAGGACAAGAAGAACTGCGGGTTCTTGGCTTCTTTGGGATCTTTAAGGAGTCCTTTAAGATCGTCTTTTCATGGAAAAAAATCTTCAGCCAAATCACTCTAGCTCTTATACTCCCCTACTCCTTTATCTACCTTGTTCGCATTCAAATCTCCGGGCTTCTTTCCGGCAAGATCGATAAGGTCCATCCTGGGGTCTCATTTTTGCTCGTCGAAGCTGTCTATTTAACCTTCCTTCTCATCCTCTCCCTTCTTCCCACCTCCGCAGTTGTTTACACCATCGCATCCATATACAGCTCAAAGGAGGCGAGCTTCAAGAGGGTCATAGGCATTACCCCAAGGGTCTGGAAGAGACTTATGGTCACTTTCCAATGGACTTTCCTTGTTCTTTTAGTCTATAACGTCCTTGCTGCAGTACTATTCTACTTGTGGGCACACTTCTGCGGATTCTCTAAGATTGGAATTGCGATTTTCGTTGTTCTCTTGATCTTGTACTTGATTGGGCTTATATATATAAGCGTCGTTTGGCAATTGGCAAGTGTTCTATCAGTCTTAGAAGATGCCAAAGGGATTAAAGCCATAAACAAGACCAAGGCCTTGCTAAAGGGTAAGATGGGTGTTGCAGTTGGCATCTTTTTGACGCTAACTGTTTGTTTAACTGGAGTTTAGCTATTATTTGAGATAGCAGTTGCGCCGATTTGGGAAGGAAACATGGGAATCAGCATTCCAGTTGGAATTCTTTGCCTGTTGTTGGTATGCATAGTGCTTCTCATTGGCTTTGTTACCGAAACTGTTCTGTACTTCGTCTGCAAATCATATCACCATGAAGATATCGAGAGGTCCTCATTAGCCGATCATCTTGAGGTCTTTCATGGCAGTTATGTTCGTTTGAGGCCCAAGGGTGTCCAAACGGGTGAAGTTGATGTCTAGCTGTCCCTGTTCCAATGATGCAATGTTTTGAAATAATTGTTATAGAATTTGGAGCTTTAAAAGCAGATTATGCCTCAAGGGTTAGATTTCACTCGATATAGGAGATATGTTTTTCCTGTTTGCAATGAATGTATCATTGATGTTCAATACAGTGAGCTGGTTTTTCACGTTATTCTCTGTACCATGTTTCTTCTTGTTTCTTTCGCCCGACTTTCTACCCACTGCTTCATTGACATGAAATTTAATCGATGAATGACAACAAAAGTAACCTGCGAATTAGATGCGTTCCGCCGATTGTCTTCAAGAAACAAAAGAACGTTTAGAAATGGTCCCGACTCTTCCGAAATAAGAGATAAAACCGAAGAAAAACAATAATAATAAATAAAAAGTTCGTTCTTCAAACTCCTTGCCTCTTCCAAATCTCTCTTTATCGCCACTGAAGATGGTGAAGCCTACTAGATGAAGCCGTTGATGGAAGGTAAAGATCGATAGATCCCATTCTTCGATTTGACAGGGGCTGACTTGACGGCGATGACAATGGTCATGACTGGCAAGATGCTAAGCGACGAAGGTGGATACCACGAGGGTACTGTCTCTATGCCACCTTGTTTTATTACTCTCAGGTCATGTTTAAAAATTACGTGACTTGTAAAGCACAGTAACCCTAATAGGGAATGCTCTTAGGTAAAGATACTCCTAAAGAAGCACATTCAGAACCGGACGACAGCCATGCTGGCTGAACTGTTTGACTCTGAAGTTGCCAACCTAGTAAAGAAGTTCTGAAACATTAGCTATGAATGCTTCAGATGCAAGGCCACTTGGTCTGGTTTTTGTTTCAACTACGTCATGTTTCAAAATTCGTTTGCAACTGCCCTTATTAGGATTGTCCAGAATGTATGTACGCTCTTCGAAACATTTAGTTCATTACCCTACTTTACCCACACATCATGAGCATGCATCGACATCACTAGAACTATAGCGTTTTGATTCGGTAATGTTATGATTGTTATTAAAATTTGCATATTATTTCATTATTGCATTTTATTTCTTGACTAAAAATATAATCTTTATCTTTTTTATGTTGCCAAATAATCTTATCATCCTTTACTAAAAAGAAAAAGAAAAAGAAATTAGTACTCACCTCCAAAACAAACTTTATCTTTCCAAGTTTTGGGATTCCATTTATAGGTCAAGGGGGTTAATAATTTTTACAAAATGTTATCCTTTGATTTTGACGTCAATATTATTAATACCTCACCTAAATCACACAATGTCTTTTCAAAGTAAGAATTCCCAATATTGCAAGAGATTGTAAAACTCCCTAAGTTTTTTATTTTGGAGGTAATTTGTTATATGGGATGATTTAGCAGTCTTCATTTGATTTCAAAGTTTTTTAATCCTCTAATTTCCTTTTTGTTTGCCAATATCTCCTTAAAAATTTTGCATAACTAGACATTTGAACTAATGTATTTGCAAAGAGAATGTTAATGTGAAACTTTAAATACATCAAGAAATTTAGAAAATTGCTTATCAATTTTTTGTTGCTAGAGTCATTGAGGGAATGGAACTAGTGGCACATGTGGCTTGAGATTTTTAGGAAAACATTTGCTTTTGATTGCCTCTTTGGGGTTTTATTTTTAATAGGACTTAACCCATGCAATTATATTAATAAGTGAAAGTAGAAAAAGTGCCAAACCTTTTGAGAGATACTAGGTAGAACATAAAACTTGTTCCACTTGGATATTGATAATTGAAGGTAGACATAAAACTTGACCCAATCAAAAATAGTAAAAGACCATAGTCTATCTCAAAATGATCAAGAAAGAAAAAACTTTAAAAAAACATAAAAATGGAAAAATGACATAATCGGCCTCATCAAGGTAGTTGTTACTATTCCAATCCCAATTGATCTTCCCATGATATTTGCTAGCAACTTTGTATAAAGCACCAAGAGTAGAAAAAATTTGTAAATCATTAACAATATGTCCAATATTTGCCAATGCATCAATTACAAAATTTCCTTCATGAAAAGTATGAAGGAGCATAACTTGCATAAGACTTGCAACAGAATACATTCTAAAGGTGTAAGATAACTTCCAAGGACACGGGAAATCCCTTTTTAAGCATTTGATTAGAAAAAGAGAATCTACTTCAATTTTTGACAAAATAATTCCTTTTATAAAGAAAAAAATTCAAATTTTCCAACAAAGCATTGACTTTAGTAATAGAACTATCACCATAGCCAAGGTTAATCACATACACTACATGGACAATACCATTGGTGTTATGAACCATCTTCAATTCAAAGATCTAGGAGGGAATTTCCATTTAACCATTCCACCCCTCAAAATCGGGGGCATATAGAACTAGTATTTGCAAGGCTTATAGTGTTCACAATCTAGAACCAATTCCACTACAAGACTTAGAAATTAAATCATATTTCTTGGCTTTTAGCTAAAAAAAAAAAAGGATCTTGAAAAGCATTTGTTGTTCTTTGGGCACCTAGATGCCACTGGTTATGTAGTAGATGATTAGCTTTGCTTATTTTCCAAGGCCTCTTATAAATGATACCATTAGTTGTTTAACACAAATGTCCTCTTGATATATGGGTTGAAGCAAGTGTCGAGGCAATTGTATGCAAAGTTTATAGAGACACTTCTCGTAGAAGGTTTTAGACAATCATTGCATGATGGATTAGAGATTCATTCATTATCCTCTTATTTTATGTTGATGATATCTTAATGACAAGAAACAACATTTTAGCTATTTCAAAGTTAAAAAGTTATCTTCATTAAGTATTTCATATGAAAAATCTTAGACAGTACAAGTATTTTCTTGGGATAGAGATAGATCAATCTCCCAAAGGTATCTATCTTAGTCAACGCAAGTATATGCTAGAGTTAGTGTTTGAGGCAGGACTTAAGGGGTTAAAACTTGTTGTCACCCTTTTGGAGTAGAATCTGAAGTTAACCACAATTGAGTTTGATAAGGGAGATCTTAAGAGGAAGGATGATGCAGTCCTTGAGGATGATGGACCTTTTTAGAGGATGATTGGTAGATTGTTATACTTGACACATACTAGACCACATATTTCTTTCACAGTCTAGTACCTCAGTTAGTTTACACATTCACCTAAGTGTTTGGACATGGATGCAACTTTGAGGTTATTGAAGTATATTAAGGGGACTCATGTCCTTGGGTTATTTCTCTCATCTTTTTGGTGATTAGAGCTCTATGCTTATTGCAATTCAGATTATGCAACTTACCAAATGTTGTGAAAATGTCTAATTGGTTATTGTGTTAAGTTAGGTGATTCTTTTATCTTGTGGTTGGCTAAGAAGCAACTAACAAATATCTTTATTTTTTGTTAAGTCAAAATACAAAGCTATAGGATATTTTGGGACCACGATGTGAATGTTCCTTGCCCTATTCCACTATTTTGTGATAGAGAGGTAGTTGGACAGATTGTGGCAAATCTCATTTTTCATCAAAGGACAAAACACATTGAGGTGGATTACCATTTTATGCAAGAATAAATCCTAAGAGGAATTATAAAGACTTGTCACATTAACATGCAGGAGTAGCTTGTAGATTTATATGCTAAAGCTTTGTACAACCCATAACACAATCATTTATTATCCAAGCTTTGAGTGTTTAATTTATACAAATCTCCAGCTTAAGGGAGAATGTTGAAATATATGATGGTGTTGTGGGCCATTTCCATGTATTATTGTTTGCTTGTGTTTTGTTAGCCCATTTTGTTAGATGACATGCCCATTAGTTTTTTTCTTTAAAGCAGAACCTTTGAGTGTGAAGATACTATGATGTGAATATAAAATCAAGTGTACATAGCAGCCAAGCAACTTTCCCAATAATTTTTGTTCTTGGTTTTATGAAGTTTTCTATTTTCTTGGTTTATTCAATAGGAAGTACAATTCCACTAGTGCAAATCTTCCCTTCCCTTAGGTCTTAAATGTAAAAGACTAAGGCACATTTTGCTTAGGTTTTTGTTTTACTACCAAAAGAAGCTCAAAGTAAGTCACCTAGATGAAGGTGAAGGTGTTGCAAAAAGGCCCTTGCGTTAATATACCTACAAAGAGCTGGTAGAGGCCATAAATGGTTTTGATAAAGAACTAGGAAGAGGATCTTGCGGAATAGTTTACAAAGGGAAGTCTAGAACTTTTCGATTGCCGTCAAGAAGTTAGATAGAGTGTTTAAGGACAATGACAAAGAATTTAAGACTCAAGTGAACATAATTGTCAAAACCAATCACAAGAATCTAGTTCGGCTTCTTAGGTTTTGTGGTGAGGAACAACATTAAGTGCTAGTGTACGAGTTCTTGAGCAATGGTAGTTTGGCTTCCTTATTATTTGGCGAATTCAAACCCACTTGGAGTTGGAGAACAAACATTGCTTCTGAGGTTGCTAAAGATTGTTTTACTTGCATGAAGAATGCCGAACCCAAATTATCCATTGCAATATAAAACCACAGAATATCCTTCTCGATGAGTCTTACAATGCTCAAATATCTGATTTTGGTTTGTTCAAGCTTTTAGTGATGAATCAAAGTTAGGATGACATTGATATCAAGGGTACTAAGGGATATGTTGCACCAAAATGGTTCAAGACCTCTCCTATCACTGTGAAGGTTGATGGTTACAACTTTGGTGTTGTATTGCTAAAGATTCTTTACTGTTGAAGAAATGTGGATATAGAGCTTGGAGAAGGATTCTAGCCAATTAGGCCTATGACTGCTACTAAGAAGGCAAATTGGGTGCTCTTGTTGAAGATGATCCAAAAGCCATTGAAGACATGAAGACTGTGGAGAGTTTTTAATGGTCGCCATTTGTTGCCTCCAAAAGGATCTCTCGAAAGACCCACCATGAAAAAGGTGGTGCTTATGCTTGAAGGAATCGCTCAAGTTCCCATTCCCCAAAGTCCATTGCCAATGAAAACTTCTCTTGTTCTTGCCGGTCTCTAATTGCTAGTTGTCTTTTTCTATTTACCAAACAGTCGCTCCTAACAATATGATGCTATGAGCTTTCTGGCAATTTCTTATTGTTAGTTGTCTTTCTTCATTTACTAGTCAATTCTACTTTACATATTTTACTTTTAAGACTGTTGAACATGTTTATTTTTTCCCTAAATAAAAAGTCTTAGAGACTATCCATTGATATAGTTGCATTATTTTAGTTATGAATTAATTCACCAAGCTATGACAATTTTTCATTTAAATTTCTTTCAAATTATCTATAAATATAAAGACTTTACCAAATCTTTCGAATCAAACATCACACTAAACCAAAAGATAGGAACAAACAAGAGAACTTTCTTGGCATGTTTTGGAAGTTTTGAAATAAAGGGTAAATTAATACCATGTAAATGTATTGATATCATACAATGAAACTAATAAATTAATTTTCTTAAAAACTAGTAGTAATGGATTTTCTCATAGAAAAGGGAATATTTTGATGCTCTGGTATTCATATCTTTAGTGGTCGCTTTCACCTTTTGGCTTGAAGCAATAAGTGGCAAAAGATACTCTATAGGATGATGAAGGAGAAAAAGAGGGCAAAGGGGTTGCCTTTTATAATTGTTTTCTCAATTTAATATTCCATTGAAAATCTGTGGAATTCGCACCGGTCGAATTACAATCTTTTGATCAAAGAGTCCATGAACTTTTTGCAAATGAAAGCTGTTGCATCGAATTTTTTTAGTTGTATTTCTGATTTAAGCATGTTTTGGGGTGAGGCCCTCTTCTTCAGTTTAAGTTACCAAGTTTTGCCTTTTGCTTTAGGAGGCTCTAGGTTATTCAAAAAGGGAGAAAAAAAGCTTTTTAGTCCATGAAGAAAATCATGTCACCGTGTGAAAAGGACACGAAAACAAAAGAAAAAGAGCTATGATAATTTAAGGGAGGGATAAAAGGACTTTACATCTGGTACGCATAACGAGTACTGAATCCTAGTCGAGATCCACTAGGAAAAGCAATTCAATTATTCTGAACAGTTATAATTGCCAGAGAAGGTCATTTAGCCAATGATTTGGCGTTTTTTGTAGGCATTCTTCCTTCATTCTTTCTCATTTAATGTTCATAATCGGTGGCCTTTCAGCTGCTACACTGAGCCTGAAAATTCGTAAATAGATCCCACAAATGTATCTCAACCTGTGAAAGTCTCAAGCGAAGGTTTTTTGGTTAAATGTGAATTATCAGATAGATGCTTCTTAAAATGAAACCAAACTTCGAATCCGAACAAAAAAGATTTCGAATATTTTCGAAGTGCCTCAGGTTTTCATTTAAAAACGAAAGCAACGTAGTATTCTGACGATATAATTTTTCCTTTTACTTGTAGGTGATGTATTAAAAAATATCTGAAGGATATCTTAAATTTTAATTTTTTTTAAAGGGAAAATATTTTTCCTCTTTATAAGTTAGCTTGTAAAAAAGAAATGAGCTTTTTTGATATATATTATAGTATTACCCTTCTAACAAAATTCTTAACCCATCTTGATTATATAGATATGTATTAAAAATAATATTAAAAGTGTTTCAAATTATCTAAATTTTATTAAGAAAAATTATGTATCATATTTTAGAATGGAACACTTTAAGAAAGAGGATGTAGAAGACAGTATCTTATATTAGAAAGACAAATGAAAAATTTTGAGTTTATAAAAGGCTTGATAAGATGGAACATTTCAAGAAAGAGAATGTGAAGGACATTATTCTATATTTAAAAGATAAATGAGAAGTCTTAAGTTTATAAGAGATTTGATAACTCTACTTAACAAGATAATATTTTAAATTGAATTTTCAGGCCCGTGACACGGTGCTCACATTCATTTCACTAAACTCTTGACTTGGGTCAATGTATAGCAGCCCATTGGTGATTCTCCTATTACGATGCGGTGAGTTCCTTTCTCAGAGTTCACTTGGAAGCAGATGGGGTCTTGAAGTTTTCCCTTCCCTTTGTTTACCGGGCTCAAGGTTCCACTTGGTTCAGTTTTGAAAAATAGCTGACATATCGGGGGAAGGTTTAAGTCGAAGGTGAGATCGCATTCCTTTTGTTCCCTATTGGTCAGTGCATTGTCTTCTTCCCGAGGTAGCAGGAGGCCGTTGCTTTGGAACAGGGCCTGCAGTGCATGCTCTGTTTCCGTAGGGAAGGTAGCAAACTGATTCCACTTCATTGGAATCCTTTGATAGGACCGTCTTCTCTCTATACTAAGCCACCGATCTTGAGTCTAGAACTATATTGTTTACAACACAGCTTTAAATATACAAAATCTAGTTTGCCCAAAGAAGATTGTGAGTGATTCTTTACTCACCCTTACTTCTTTAACTTTATTCTCACATAATAAATGAAAAAGCCGATGATAAAAAGCATAGCAATATATGCTGCGGGGATGACAATTTTATGAATTTTGTTATTTCCCCTAACCTTAGAATTCTCATACTCCGGAACAGTTTCAATTCCATTAGTTGAGTTTGTTTTTGCTCAAAGAAACAAAAAAGAAAAGAAAAGAAAAGAAAAGAAAAGAAGAAAGAAACGGAAGTTAGAGAAGTGCATAATAGGCTGGAATGCAAATTGGTGATATCTAAAGGTATCTAAAATTTTCAATCAGAAAAATAATTAATTAGAAGAAGAAGATAAAAGAACTATAACAGCAATCACCAAGTAACAAGTTGTTAATATTTTTTCTGACCTTCTGTGTTGTCTGAAGTAGCGAGTTTCAGAAAGAAAATCTGTTTGCTATCCATTTTCTGTTGAGAGTTGTTTTAGATGTAAAAGAGGGCCACTCCAAACTAGGCTACGATCTTCTTTATCCTAAGCATAGCCGGTACAAGAGCAGTTGCTGAAGCATAAGGATTTGCAATCTAAAGTATTGCTGACGTGCAACTGCAGTGGATTGCTGGGCAGAGAAACTCTAGAAATAGTAAGAAACCGATCTTTCTGAACACTAGTGCCATTGCTACACTGCAATTCAATTCTTCTTTCACATTTATCCGTTCCTCTTATAAATCCTGGCAGACAGACACATACAGAATCTAAAGTTTTATTGCATATGCTGAAATCACCACAGAAGGAAGTATTCCCCGCACACTTGGATAAGTAATTAATGTTCTAAGTTTGGAGATGTTGATTATATGTCTGCAGCCAAAGTTTCCCGTCGTAATTTAACCGTATTTGTGAGGGCGTATTAGTGTATTTACGACGCCATGTAACGTACTCCCCGTCAATCTTGAATATTGCAGCAAGATCAGCAGCAAGTGGGCTACTCCAGTATGGTTTCGACCCCTCCATTAAGATTAGCTCTTTCTGAGGACCCAGATGCAGAGAGAAACGTCCAGGAGCTGGGTCACCATGAATTTTCGATGATACTAATGACCATCCTGTTTTTGCATCATTAAGCTTCATTCCAGGCAACCCAAACTGCGACCTTTTCCGGGTAATTTGATACAATGACCAGGTAAAACTTTTCCGGGTTATTGAAAGAAAGGATACCGAGACCGAAATATCCAGTGGGAGAGAAGATGAAAGTTGTAGTGTTTAGTAATTGGCCTGGGAATAGTACCAGTGGTCTCAGCACTCGTGAACTGCAAACCAAGGCAGAGTAAAAATAGCAGGAAAGCAATGAGAAGGGAGATTCTATGGCTCATCTTTGATTCAGGCAGCTATGCTCCTTAGATTCCTCTCGGCGGAATTGTAGATGGACTTTTAAGGCCCTAAGGCTCGACCTGGCTCCACCTGCTCACCACTATTTCCACTTCCTCATCAATTTTCCGGTCCCATCCATCCTTCGCAGAAAAGTCGTAGAAATTGAAGTCTCAAGTCTATACAAATGTCGCGTAGACAAGAAGGGGGTTAAACCACCTCTGTGGAAGCTTGATGCGCGACAGCACAACACGCAGTGTTTGGTCAAAATTTTCTGCCGAGGCAATGCTACTCCGCCTTCCTCCGCGACAGAGAAAGGGTCAACTTCGGCTCCCCCCTTTTCATTTTACTTTTGGTGTAAAGTTTTCAATCCAAATATCTTGCAAAGACTCTTCTTTTCTTCTAAACTTTGAGAATCTACACTCTCAACGTGACATTCGCTCCAACTTTTCCTGGATTCTTCCAGGGGTTAGAAAATCAGCCCTTTAACCTTTTGACGACGGGAATTGATTTGACATTCAAATCAAAATTTTGTGGCTGGTGCTGGTTAAGCCTGCCGGGCACTAATTCATCAATCAACATTCAAGCCTGTTGGTGTTCTTCCTTGCCCCTATTGTCGTCCGTCCCACGCAATATTGAATTTATGATTAGAACCCTTCCTAATCATTCAAGTTATCACACCTAATTATATTAAGTACGAAACTCTTAATTTCTTTTCTGCACAAATTGTTGATACAATCAAAATATTAGTTCTTTAAGTTTTTAAAAAACATAAGATTTCCTTTCCAAATCACTGTTGATTTATCTTTATTAAATTTGAATACACTTTTTAATGTTTTTAATTATAAATTAATAACAAGCAGGCGTTCCATGCTGACCTTATGGGGGTTAGTGCTATAGTTTGACTTGATTGGTTATTAACAACTAATATGGACTAGTTGTCCAAGTCAAAACACCTCAAAACTTTTCAATTCTTTATCCTTCACGAATTTTATTAACTATAATGGTGGCTTGTCATGATTAGAAAGAAAAAAAAGATGTTTATGTCTTATTTATGATTATTGAATTCAAGAAATTGCATATGTTGTTGACTTCTCTATATTTAAGTCTGTCAATAAAAATTTGACACAAACAGTATAAAAAGCATCTTTCGTTATCTAAAATACAATTAAAAATTATCTTTAAAATATAATACAATTTTATTTCAAACAATTTTTAAAGAAGTAACAAATAACACGGCATCTATGTCCAAGTTCAGGACCTAAACTCCCTATGGAAAGGAATGTATAATCTCCATGTAAAGCCTGTAGCTGGTCTTGTCTACAAGAAAGTGTGTTAAAAAGTATGTAAAAAGTGTAACAAATTACGCAAACTATGAATAAAAATAATATTTAAAATCAAACACATATCCTTCTTGCTAGTTGATTTATTGAATAATTATTTTTTTAATATAATATTACTACTTATGTTCACAAGAATATATTTTTTTCATTACATTACTCATGAAACATACCAGGATGTAAGTATTTTGTATTACTTAAATTTTCATTTACATATATTGTTTTCATAACATATATTATCAGCCACCATAAGTATTGTTAATATGGATAGTACTTTATGCTTATAAGATATTTTGTTTCTTTATGTATCATTTTTTTTATAGTGTCAATAGATCTTTCCTTTGTTTTATGTATGTTTGATGTATTTAGCTTTATATTTCATTTGGACAATGATATGTACCTTGGTCGTAGTGTTTTTAAAGGCATGATTTTGTAGCCCAACTTTATTATGGCGATGCATAAAATTGAAAATTCCTCTTCCGAAACTTATACGGCAAGTGATTATTTGTTTTGGAAATTGCTTTTTTTTTTTCAATTTTTAATTTTTAAATCTTGGAGTGGTGCCACGTAAGACTCGTAAATTTCGCCAGCAGCAAAACATGCTTAGTGTCCGCGGAGGAAACTATAGCCGGCCCCGTCAGTTTGACGATATCGATGTCGAGCCCTTGAAGTTTGAAGATTGGGCCATTTCGTAAATTAAAGTGTCTGCGCCAAAATGCCTTCAACCTACCCACTCACATCCAGACATAAACGACTCTCTTTCTGAACATCCTGATTTTGGTCATTTTTTCAACCAAAGGCTCATCCGAACCATGTAATTCAAGGCAGCTCCTCCCCAGAGCCATCGGATTCTAACCAATCTTTCTAACTAGCTCCAGAGCTCGAGCTTTGATGGTCAGCCTGGCAATGTTATGGTCCGAGCGTTTACACTGGAATTCCCTCGCACCCGAATAGTTGACTAAAAAATTTAGGAGCCAGCGAATCGTCGGGGGATATCAGATTGTAATCAGAATTAGATACTAACTGCCCAACTCATGGCACAAGAATCAAAATTAACCACCGAAAGGTAATTGTTCAGGCAACTAGGCTTCTTAGATTTCTCTCGGCCGAATTCTAGACAACCTTTTAAGGTTGTAGAGCACGACCAGGCATTTTCACTTTTTCATCAGCTTTTATAGCAACTATTACATTATGTTTCCGCTTCGTTCTCGACCACTCACTGCTACTATTACATGGCATGTGAATTTCTGTCCGGGCTTTCACGCAACAAGGCGACGAAAGCAGACAAGTCATGGAAGCAACTGATCGCGCACTCCGTTATGTGGATAAAATGGGATCGATTGCCGAGTTTGTAGATAGAGATAGGATTATGATTTCCTAAATCCATTTCAAAGTATTTTTATTTTCAGTTTACTGTTACGATTTTTATCAAGTTTCTATGTATGGTTATACAGTTGCTACCTTTAGCTCTGCGCAAGTTTTTCTTTATTTATAAGATTTATCACCTTTCAAAAGCTACGCAGTGAAAAACGCCCTCCCGTTTTTGTTTTTGGCGAAGGTGTCAACACTCATGAACTTTCCAATAAAAATTATAAGAAAAAATGTGAATTATTGTCTATAATTCATGTTGATTATAAAGTCGTTTTTACGAGTTTAAATTCATTCAGTAAATTATTTGAGTATGTTAAAGATTTTGATTTAATGATTTAGTAATTTAAATAATATAAAATTTCACAAAAAGTCTTCAATTTATTTATTTATATAAATGTAAAATTTATTTAAGAAAGTGTTGGGTCGTCTTAGCAACTCCATAAACACATTGTCTTAAAATTGTACCATGTAATTTCATAGATTGAAATCGTTAGCTAAAGCTATTTGGTTGGTATTGATAAAAAGAGATATGCCTTATGAAAAGGCATCTTGACATAGACTACTTTAAATTTAACAAGTGTTTCCTAATAAGTTGAAATGCTAATCAATTTCTTCTCATGTTGTATTCCATTTCTAACTTGCGCCTTATTTTTTAGAAGATAAGAATTTAAGATAATTAATCTTGTAAGATATGCGTTATAGAGAAACAGAGCATCTTTCGCAAGGGAAAAAAAAAAGAATTAGTATTTACCCTAATTGAAGGTCACATCATGCTATTAACAAATTTTTGAAACGCAAAGAAATTGAAATTTATCCAAATGTTACGTAGTAAAGAAGTGGTTTATATCACTTCTACGTGGTTAGAAGTGCTGGTCAAAATTTAAAGCTCAAGTGGGAGGCCTGATGTGCTGGTCAAAATTTTCTGCTTTTCTCTCACGTCACGGGCCTGCTTTCAGGAGCAAGCCTTGCGTGTTCGATGGTCTCTCAGACGTTTTACGGAAGTGAAAAGCTACAGAGCACGTGAAGCCAGTCCAAGTTATAAAATTAGTAAGTTTTTTTTCTCCTTTTTATGTAACGAACAAGATGTTCTTTCGGCTTGAAGTTTTTAACGCATATCAACATCTCCAAATATCTTGCAAAGACAGCTTTTCTTCTGAAATTCGAAAACCTACACTCAAAACGTGATTACTCCAGGGTTAGAAATCATCTCTTCCAACTTCTCGACGACTGGAATTGATTTGACAGGTTCAAATCAAATTTTTTTCTCGCCGACGGATCTTCCCTGCCGGTGCTGGTTAAATCAGCCAGGCACTAATTCACAAATCAGCATTGGAGCCTGTTGTTGTTTTTGCTTGTCACAATTGTCGTCGCTCCCACGCAATATTGAGTTTATGATTTAAATGCTTCTTACACATCCAAGTTAGTACACCTAACTGTATTTTAATTGTATTTTGAGTATTAATTTTTTTTGATAAAATTGTAAGTTATATTAATAAAAATTTAAATATAGAAGCACATGAATGTACTCCAATATTACAAAAATTACCATATTTATGAAAAAGTAGAAGTTGTAAGCCATCAAATTTTACTCAAAATAATATTATCTTAAGAGGATTTTATATTTTTAAATAAAATTTTTTTCTTATATTACTTTTTTTACTTTTGTCAAGAGAATATGAATATCTATTGTTTTTCTTTTAAAACATCTTTTATTTTATTTAGCTCATATATAATAAATATAATCTAAAAATATATTTTAAGAAGTTTAACAGTCAAATTTCTTCCAATAGTTATTTTATGATTGACTTCTAAGAAATTAATGAATATTTATAGCATTTATTAGAACTCAAGTTTGAATACAACATTTCATTACTTTTATGTTGTTGGAATCACAAATGGCAAAGAGGAGATTTGGAGTTCAAAAAAATCATTTCATATTTTCATTTTTTATTTCATGAATTGTAATTATACTATTTGCTCTCTTTTAATAGGTTTTCTAGTACATATTCATGCTAATATTTTTACATTCATACTAATACTAACAAAATTAGACATAATAACCACGCTGCAATAAGAACAAAGAGTTGTAGGCTAATCTTTAAAAACTTGGTTTCGAATTTTGGTATTTGGTTTCGAATTCTTTGTGGTTTTGAACGGAGAATCCCCTTTCTTGGAATTTTCATTTTCGTTTGTCTACCACATGCACTCTATGAGAAAAAGATTATGATATTATACATTCTTTTATTGCATGACAGAATCTCTATGATACTTTGAGACTCCTTAGACAATTTGAAGGTTTGCTTTGTAGTAATTAATCAAGACTGGTTTATTGTGTGTTTCATTAATTCACGTCTTTCTTTCATGTCGCCTTAAAAAAAAAAATTTTGTTGACTGGTGGAGAATGTTATCCATGAGTTACTCTTTCTGCCTTATTTGTATCTAGATTTGGCCATATAATGGCAGATGACAATTTGGATCATAAGCACAGGCCAGATGACGCTACTTCACTGTCACCAAAGAATGATGAACGTGAGTCCCGCATTTTCAATGAGCGTACTGACTTCTCTTGGACTTTACGGTCACAATTGGCAATAAACTTACGCCTTTTTCACCTTTTCCTTATGAAGATGCACCTGGAATACCTCCAGCTTACGCTCAGGGAATAATACAAACTGCTACTAATTTGCATGCTGATGATGTATCCCAGTCCAACAACCGTCAAAATTCCAACATTGACCTCAGTTTTCTCCATGCGAAAGGTAACAAACGCCTCTTAGTATGTCCACTTTCCTCTTGTGATAATTCTGTGGCTTAATAATGTAAGTAGTATTTATATCAATAGTTTACAGAAACCTCAGATTGACATAAAACTTGGAAATGTGAGCAGCAGTCAGCAGGGCAAGGATCATTTTAAAATGCTCAGCATAACTTGAACAAACCCTATTAGGATGGTTAGGCTGTAAGATCAACTTGCATTTGTTTGCTTTTCTAGAGAAACATCTTTGCTTTTTAATATAATTTTTATTTCTTCCCAAAGCTAACTTTTTATATTTGCTTCCCAAAAGGTGCTAATTCAACAAATATTACTTTTTGACTTCTTTCCTTTGTTGTTTTAAAAGTAAATAGTACTTTTGTAGTGTAAATTGGATAGTATTTGAACAAAATCTTATTTGTCATCTAAGAGCATTGAATAACATCCTTCTTGATTTAACTTGAATTTTTCTCTTTAGGACACCCCTTCTCAATTCATGAGAGAACTGCTAGTCAAGTTGTTAGAGGAGGTATATTTGCTTAAATATGAGCCCAAGCTTCTATTAGCTTTTCTATACAAACATCTTTGCTTTTTAATATAATTTTTATTTCTTCCTTTGGCTAACTTTTGATATTTGCTTCCCAAAAGTTCCTAATTTAATGAATATTACTTTTTGACTTTTTTTCTTAGTTGTTTTAAAGATGAATAGTGCTCTTGTAGTTTAAATTGGATAATGCCTAAACAAATTCTTATTTGTTAGCTAACAAAAGAATTGGACAATGTCCTTAATTTAACCTCAAATTTTCTCTCCAAGATGTACCTCCCTAGTTCATAGCAAAACTACTGTTTGAGTTGCTCGAGGAGGTATATTTGCCCATATGTCAACCTAAATTTTTTTGGCTTCTCTATACAAACATCTTTGCTTTTTAACATAATTTTTTATTTTCTCATTCAGCTAAGTTTTTATATTTCCTTCCCAAGGGGTGCTATTTTAATGAATGTTACTTTTTGACTTCTTTTCTTTGTTGTTTTACAAGTGAATAGTACTTTTGTATTTTAAACTAAATAATGCTTGAACAAACTTTTATTTGTAATTTAACAAAAGCATTGAATTAGTGTATCTCTTGATTTAATTTCAAATCTTCTCTCTAGGATGTCCCTTCTCAATAATGAAAGAACTGTAGAGCTAGTTGCTCAAGAAGGTATATTTGCTCATATGTCTACCCAAACTTTTGGTTGCCCCTTTATATAAACATTTTTGCTTTTTTATATAATTTTTATTTTTTTCTTAACCTAACTTTTTATATTTGCTTCCCAAAAAGGGCTAATTCAATGAATATTACTTTTTGACTTCCTTTTCTTTGTTGTTTTAAAAGTGAATAGTACTTTGTGTTGTAAACTAAATAATGCCTAAAAAAATTCTTATTTATCATCCAACAAAAGCATTGGACAACGTTCCTTTTGATTTAACTTAAAAAAATTTCTTCAAGACATCCCTTGTCATTTAATGAGAGAACTATTGGTTGAGGTGTTCAAGACGGTATATTGCCAATATGTTAGGCCAAGGTAGTACGGAATTTTAAAATTGACCCCATATATTTGATGTCTTGCTGGAGTTAAGGCTGTAATATATTGTGTCTAGTTATAATCTAATGTCCTGAACTTCAGTATTTATGCAACTTTTGAACGTGTCAAATTTGGGTCAAATTAAGGGTGGGCTTGCTCAAATGTGGTAGTCAAGATTCCAGCCAGACGGGATAGCTTCAGTAAACATGTCTTTGATTGCCATGCTTTCATTCCTGGTTGATGAATTGATAAGAAATGATAGAAGGTGAAAATATATGGTCCTAAATGTCTATTGGCAACAATGATGATTGTCTAAAGTGAACTCAGTTTATTGCATCCATATAATTAATGCATCGGCTTGTAATTCTGAGCTAAATACAAAGCTAGATGAAGCCAAAAACGAGCTTTTAGTTTCTCGTCTCATTAACTAAGCTATCTTATTTTGGGTTATGGTGATTTCTAAAAAGGTTTTGATGGCCGTTTGCAAGTGGTCTTGCGTGGCATTGTTCCTTTTCATTATTTCCTCTGTTTTCGCCCAAATCTTCTAATGAGCTTCACGGGTTTTACAGGGAACATGTTGGGATTAACATGGCCAAGAGGAAATTTGAGTTCTCAGACTTATGATCCATCAGTCCAATTTTTTCTGCCACATCAACCCCAAACAGCTCGGCCCCAGGGTGATCCATCAGTGCAAGACCTCAATCAGACCTCAATTCCTTCAGCCACGTCAACCCCAGGACCTCAATCAGATTCCTTTGGAATCTAGAGTTCTACATCAATCACAGATGACTTGGGCCCAGGAAAATCGAATTCTTTCTGCTCTACCAAATCCACCTCGGCCTCGTCTCATGGGCCCAATTTTGGGACTAGTAATCCTCCAACCTAAGTGCAGATTGAAAGTCTCCAACTCAGAATGGGAGGTATATCTTAACGCTTCTGGAGATCTACTTTATCCTTATATGTGATTTGTTTTCTCAATTTTCCAAAGCCCACTTCCTTTCTGGAAACCTAACACCTTTTTTATTTGTTGTGATGTTTGGAGGGCGGGAAATTTATGATGTTTATGTAAATTATAATTGCCGTGCTCTTTTGTACTTTTATCCATAGTTTGGGCTCATGCTGTTTGTGATTCGTTATTACATGCTGTACCATTTTATTCAACATACGTATTTGTATGCCTACCTCAAATATCTCTTTTAAGTATGCTTTCTTGATAACCTGGTCTGCTACATTGAAAGATTTGCTGTGCCTTGTGATTTCCTGATTAGGAACTTTTTCATTGCAGGCATCTCTTAGAGTAAGAGACCAACTGGACAGACATGCTCCTTATGCAATGGGGATCTCTCAGTCCACCTATTTGATCCTGAATACCAAGGAACTGATCTTCCAACTGTTGCCGTTTACCGTGTGGCCACACCTTTCATGATGAGTGTTTTGCAAATTGTCACCCCTAGAAAGCTAGTTATCCTCCATGCGTTCATTGTTCATGTGTTGAGAATTAATGCCAAATTTGATCTTTGGTTTCTAACTTCTTTTGCATTCATCATGAAAAAAAGTTCACTGCATGAAGTTAGTGAAATCCACAATTGTATATATCTCTCATGAGAATTCTTAGCATAGTAGTTAGGTCATTAGAAAGTGTTTAGACTGTAAATACTACTTTATTATCATAAAACTGATTCCCTCTTTTGCTTCTAATAGAAAGATGTATCAAGTTTTGTCCCCATTTCATCATAGTTTCGTTTACAGTTTACCCTTGAAACACAGAGATTAACGAATTGAAAGATTGGAAGAGATGAAGTAAGTTTTGTCCAATTTTGAGTTGAGAAAGTTTCAACCCAAGCTTCCCTTCATTTGAGAAGTACTTGTTGGAAGGCGGCTGAAACCCACAAGCATAGAATGTTGAATACAACCCACTTGTGGTCTTAGCCTACCATGTTGGTTGGAAACACTGGATAACAAAATTGTATTTTTGTGTTACTGTTTCAAGTATTAAACACACAATATCTTTGATTAGCCCTTGTGGCTTGTGGAAGATGAGAAGGTACGTAGCCTTGACCCAACTGAGAGAACCAAAAAAAAATAAAAATAAAAAAGGAGATAAAAACGAATTCCTATCGGCATCTTCGCTATTATGAAATATAAATTTTCAACAGATCAGAAGGACAAAAACCATCAAATGAAAAATGCTACAGTTTGAAGTCATATTTTTGAAATCATTTCACAGAGAGCATCCCCCACACGCTTAGACAATAAAATTGTTTCCGAAATTTGATCCCATGTAAACAACAAGAGGTTCCCGTACTCCTGGAACTATATTTGTGTGGTTCCGTTGGTGTCGTTGTGCTGCCATGCAACGTACTCCCCCTCAATCACAAATGCAGCAGTTTAATCACCAATGAGTCGGCTACTTCAGTATGGTTCCGACCCATTTACTAAGATCAGCTCTTTTTGAGAACCTAGATGCAGAGAAAAAAGCCTAGGAACTGGGTTCTCATCACTTTAAGAGAAATATTCCTTTTATCAAATTGGCATAGAAGTAATGTGAAATCTCACTACTAAGCTTAAATTGATTGCATTTAAATGTAAAGCTGACATAGGGAGATGTGAACTGTCCCTACATATCCAGATACATAGTTCTACTTGAACCCCAATTTCATAGATTAAAATCTTTAGCTGAAAGCTAAACAGATGAATAAGAAACAGATGTTCCTTGTCCAAAAGAGCCGTGCTCGATCGTGGTGAAAATGGCTCGTGTTGAAAGAGTCTTGAATAAACATTAATGAAGAAGGGTATTTTACATCATCTACCAATGTGGTACTATGATATCAAAGTCTTCGTACTCAAAGACGTGGTTTTAGTTTGAAGATAGATATGGCAGGAAAGTTGAGGTGTCTAGAAGAACTTGGCATCATTTCTTACGTACCTAAAAGTATCGTAACCTCGTCTACCGCTGCTTGTTCACTTCATTTGTTTTGGAAGTAAGAAAATAAAGTTTTTAATATTATCAAAACTATAACATTAAATTATACAGCCAAAGACCTTAACAATACAGTATACAACTTAAAATATTTAACAAGTACTTGAAATAAAACAGAAAAACACGTTCAGATTTGATACAGACCAGTGATATATAACATCATTTGAAATGACGCTTGTAGCTGCATGACCAAAAGCTACGGGCCTTCCATAATTGAGTCCCCCCGAACAAATTTTTGTCCTTGCAGTGGCATCTGGGTTTGTCTTCGCCATATTTCTCACATTCAAGAATGCAGGTTCCTTGGGATAAGGCACAACTACATTTTCGTAGCTTAGCATGGTGACAACATCAGACATAATTGGTCTATCTTTCGTAATCTTTTTAACACAAAGGAGAGCTATGTTTACATGTCAATACTGCATGAATAGAGGGTATGTTTTCATGTTTTCAATTAGTGGATCGGATCCACCAAGTTTGTTCCCTTATCATTTGTCCACAATTCCCATGCCTTAGAATTTCGAAAAGAACACAATGTCAGAGAGAATTAACGCTTAAATTCATAATTATTTAGCTGAATTTCTAAAACAACTAATAAATTCTAGTATTGTACTTAGGGTTTTGAAATTCAAAACAAAAGGAGCTAATAATATATTCTTTTTAATCACAACCAATTTTGGCAATCAATAAATACTTATCTATTTAACAACTTATTCTAAAGGACGAATGATAAGTGTTTCACTTTTTACCAATAAATATATGAAAAGATACTTACATATGTGATAAGATGGAGAGAACCAGTTTGATTAAAACGAATGCTTTGCTTGCCACTCAAAATCTCTAAGAATAAGATACCAAAGCTAAAGACATCAAATTTGATTGAAAAAAGACCTCCAAAATGTATTCGGGAGGCATATAGCAACTGTACACCATTAACAAGTAAAAGAAAAGTTAGCAATTGCATGTCTTACTCATCAATTGATGCAAATGAACATTCACATAGTACTCATGTGACAATTTCATATTTCTTTTTTATAATACTTTCTGAGCACTAACAATTCTATTTGTATTTACTTGTAATTAATTTCCTCCAAATATTCTTGCAATTCCAAAGTTTGAAATTTTAGGATTCATATCAATGTCCAATAGGATGTTACTAGGCTTCAAATCTCTGTGAATGATTCTTAACATAGAATATTGATGAAGATAAGTAAGTCCTTGAGCAATTCCTTTAATAATTTAAACTCAAGTTCTCCAATTTAATGTCCTACACTTTTCAAGATCTATTTCATACATAAATATAAGGGATGGTTATTGGTGTAAATTTAAAGAAGTATAACATAAAGAATCATAGGCAAAGCACCATAAAAATATAAGAAATTACCCACCAAAAACAAAGTAATCCAAACTTTTATTGGGTAAATATTCATATATTAGAATATTCTCATATTTTTCAATGCAACAACCCAAAAGCTTAACAAGATTCTTGTATTGGAGCTTGGGTATGAGCATTGCTTCATTTTTAAGCTCCTCCCAACCTTGTCCAGATCTTTTCAAAAGTCTTTTTATAGCCACCTTATCCCCTTTAAATAGTCTTCCATGAAATTTTTGACCAATAAACCCTTAATAAATGATAATTCTTACTATAACTATCTATTTCAAGAGATACATTCTATTGGTATGGGATGGTTGTTCTTAAGCCATGATTAGAGTCTAAACTTTCACTTTCATGTTCAGAGCTAGACTTTTTTAATAATTTTTTTTATTAGATCAATAAGTATCCATTCACATATAAGTTTATAGAGGATAGTTACCCAATACTCACCAACTGATAGCTAGCATACAAAACTTAGTCTTGCAAAAAATGAAAATTGCCTATATGTGCAAATTAACATTCAAAAGGTATTGGCTGCAAGTGTTATAGGCTTGTACATGAATTTCTCCTCCAAATCATAACGTTAACGGACATTGAACCATACCTTGTAAATAGGCCCAAAGCCACCCTCTCCCAACTTTTTTGCAATTGAGAAATTATCAGTTACAGCACAAATGCTTGCAAAACTGAATAACAGCATTTAGACATCCTTTTTCCTAGCATCTCCATCCTCTGTTATATTGACCGTTTGCATCATGCCCAAATCTAGTAGCAACAAATCCTCCTTTATATGGTGAACAACACAAATCTTTCATATACAAAATTTAGGTTGGTAAAAGAAGGTTGTGAGTGATTCTTTACTTACCCTTCCTTCTTAGCTTTATCATCACATGATAAACAAAAGGGACCATGGTAAATAACAATTCCACTAGTAGAGTTTGTTTCTGTTCAATGAAATAAAAACAAAAAAGAAAAGGAAATCAGAGAAGTACATAACATTGGTGTCGTTCAATTCATTACAGATTGGCGATGCCTAAAGGAATCTCTTCAACAAAATTCCAACCAAAAAATTAATTAACTAAAGGAAGAAGACAAAAGAACCGAAACAACAATCACCAAGTAACATGTTAATATTTTTTCTCACCTCCTAAGTTGTCCAAAGTAGCGAGTTTCAAGTAGAAAATTGTTTGATATATATAATCTGTTGAGCGTTGTTTCAGATCTAAGAAAGGGCCACTCCAAACTAAGCAACGATCCTCTTGATCATAAGCATAGCCGGTACACAAGCAGTTATTCAAGCATGTGGATTTGCAATCTGAAGTATTGCTGATGGGCAACTGCACTGGATATCTGGGCAGAGCAACTCTTGAAATTGGAAGAAACTTATCTTTCTGAACCTTAGTACTATTGCTGCACTGCAATTCAATTCTTCTCTCACATCCATCCATTCCTTTTATGAATCCTGGCGGACAGTCACATGGAGAATATAAAGTTTCATTGCAAATATTGATATCACCGCAAACATGCCCAGCATACTTAGATAAGAAATCGTAGTTCAACTTTTGAAACTTTTGATTATATGTTAGCAGCATGAGATTCCTGTCACAATCCAACACTACTTGTGAGGTTGTATTAGTGTAGTTACGACGCCATGTAACGTTCTCCCTGTCAATCTCAAATATAACTACAAGATCACCAATGAGCCAGCTACTCCAGTATGGTTTTGAACCCTCCACTAAGATCAAATCTTTATGAGAACGCAGATGCAGAGAGAGATCCAGGAGCTAGGTCATTAATAGTTCCAGAAGCTAGGTCACATTTTACTGATACGAATGACCATCCTGTTTTAGCATCTTTAATCTTCATTCCTGGCAAGAGAAGAGAAAAAGGATAATCGAAGCTTTGCCACCAAACTTCCTTGGCATTGTTTGTCAATATAAGATTACCTGTATCTAATAGCTTGGCATAGGTGTCATTGCCGACTGAAGTGCTAGTTGTTGGTGTTGTAGCTACTGTACTTGCAGAAACAGAAAGAAGTAATAGACAACTGGAAGAGAAAGGTAAGCAAGCTCTGACCACTATCTTAAACTCACTCCCTACTCCACTAACTTCCATGCAGAAGAATTGTTCAAGTCAAAATCTGTATGCTCCACAAGCACATTACAAACAAGTGTATCAGCCCAAGCTCACGATGCAACGTGGATTCCAGCTTAGCAGCAACTTAGCATTTAAGGAGTACCGCATTGGAGAGTCTTCCAGAGATCTAGTCTATAGGACCTGCACTCCATCGCTCGTTCACCCGAAGAACAAGATAAGAAAGGAAGGTGCCGACCTTGAAAATGATGTTCTGAAGCTACCTTTGATGGTCGGTAGTTTGGTTGAAGATAAGGATAATGACATCAACTCAGACTAACCTTCTTTTTGACTTTTGTAATATGTAAACGATATTATATTGAGGCTACTGGCTATATAAGACCAGTACTACGCTTGGAGACTTTGTAGTAGTTTTATCCGAGCCATTTTGATTAATATAAGACAAGCCTCTTAGTAGTACTTGTTTCTATATTATCTTCAAAATTCAAGTCTAGTCACCCTGTACAAAAAGCTGCCATAAGATATAACAAGATTGCCCTCTCGGTTGAAGGTAAGAACAGCAGAGGAATTTACGGTTGGGTGCTCCCTATTTGCAGCCCAAACTGCTTTATAATAAGTATTTATTACAATAAACACGTAACACCTTTCCGAGTTATCGAAGGGATGATCGAAGCGAAGAGAAAACCTTCCATTGACAGAGGAGATGACACTCGAGGTGTTTCATGATTGGCCTTGTCGAATAGTATTAGTGGTGTCAGCACTGGTAAACTGCAAACCAAAGCAGGGTAAAAATAGCAGGGAAGCAATAAGAGGGGAGATTCTAGGTCTCATCTTTAATTCAGGCAACTAGGCTTCTTAGATTTCTCTCGGCGGAATTCTAGACGACATTTTAAGGTTGTAGAGAACGACCACGCATTTCCACTTTTTCATAAGCTTTTATAGCAACTATTACATCGTGTTTCTACTTCGTTCTTGACCACTCACTGCTACTATTACATCGCATGTGAATTTCTGTCCGGGCTTTCACGCAACAAGGCGACGAAAGCAGACAAGTAATGGAAGCAAATGATCGCGCACTCCATTATGTGGATAAAATGGGATCAATTGCTGAGTTTGTAGATAGAGATAGGATTATGATTTCCTAAATCCATTTCAAAGTATTTTTATTTTCAGTTTACTGTTATGATTTTTATCAAGTTTCTATGTATACTTATATAGTTGCTACCTTTAGCTCTGTGCAAGTTTTTCTTTATTTATAAGATTTATCACCTTTCAAAAGCTACGTGGTGAAAAACACCCTCCCATTTTTGTTTCTGGTAAAGGTGTCAACACTCATGAACTTTCCAATAAAAGCTATGAGAAAAAAATGTGAATTATTGTCTACAATTCATGTTGATTATAAAGTCATTTTTACGAGTTGAAATTCATTTAGTAAATTACTTGAGTATTTTAATGATTTCGGTTTAATGATTTAGTAATTTAAATAATATAAAACCTCACAAAAAATCTTCAATTCATTTATTTATATAAATGTAAAATTCATTTGAGGAAGTGTTGAGTCCTCTTAGTAACTCCATAAACACATTGTCTTAAAATTGTACCACATAATTTCATAGATTGAAATCATTAGCTGAAGCTATTTGGTTGGTATTGATAAAAAGAGATATGTCTTACCAAAAGGCATCTTGGCATAGACTACTTTAAGTTTAACTAATGTTTCCCAATAATTTGAAATGCTAATCAATCTTTTCTCATGCTGCATTTCATTTCTAATTTGCACCTTTTGTTTGGGTTGATGAATTAAAAATTGAGAAGACAAGAATCTAAGAAAATTAATCATGAAAGATATGCATTATAGAGAAACAGAGCATCTTTTGTGAGAAAAAAAATTAGTATGTACCCTAATTGAAGGTCACCTCATGCTATTAACGAATTTTTGAAAGGCGTCAAAATTGAAGTTTATCCAAATGTTGCATAGTAAAGAAGTGGGTTATACCACTTCTGCGTGACATTTTAAAGCTCACGTGGGAGGCCTGATGTGCAACAGCATAACGCGCACTGTAAGTTCAAAATTTTCTGCTTTTCTCTCACGTCACGGGCCTGCAACAGCCTTGCGTGTTTGACAGTCTCTCTCTTGACTTACTGAAGTGAAAAGCTACCGAGCACGTGAAGCCAGTCTAAGTTATAAAATTAGTGAGTTTTTTTTCTTCTTTTTATGTAACGAACATACTGTTCTTTCGTCCTGTAGAAAAGCTACAGATTAACGGCACTCAATAGAGAAAGGGTCGACCTCGGCTCTATCCGTTTAATTTTTCTTTCGGCTTGAGGTTTTTAATATTTGATACAACAACCACCTAAAACGTTTTTTGGTTATTGAAAGGAAGGAGACCAAGACCGAAATTTGGTAAGGTCCTCATTAAAATGTGACATGCTGCAAGATTCATTTTGCTAATTTTTAGTGAGAACAGAGGTAGTGGTATTTTTTTACAAAAATCAGCAGTCCTGTGGCACGCTGAACAAGTTCCTTAGTTTTAGCCAGAAATTACCCTAATTCACTCTCGTAAGGTCCTCATTAAAATGTGACATGCTACAAAATTCATTTTGCCACTTTCCAGCCAAAATAAAGATACTCATATCCTTTTGTAATAATCTGCAATCTTGTGGCCCACTAAACAAGTTCCTCAGCTTTTGTCAGAAATTGCCCTGATTCACTCTCACTCTTGTAAAGTCCCCATTAAAATGTGACGTGTTGCAAGATTCATTTTGCTAGTTTTTAGTGAGAATAGAAGTAGTTGTATTCTTTTGCAAAAATCTACGATCCTATGGCACGCTAAACAAGTTCCTCAATTTTAGCTAGAAATTCCCCTGATTTAATCTTGTAAGGTGCTCATTAAAATGTGACATGCTGCAAGATTCATTTTGCCAATTTTTAGTGAGAACAAATGTATTCGTATTTTTCGCAACAATTTGCGATCATGTGATGCACTAAACAAGTTCCTTAGTTTTAGCCAAAAATTGCACTAATTCACTCTCGTAAGGTCTCCATTAAATGTGATATGCTGCAAGATTCATTTTGCCAGTTTTCAATGAGAACAAAGGCAGTCATATTTTTTTTGCAAAAATCTATAATCTTGTGGCACGTTGAACAAGTTCCGTAGTTTTAGTTAGAAATTACCTTGATTCACTCTCATAAGGTCCTCATTAAAATGTGACATGTTGCTAGATTCATTTTGCCAATTTCTAGCCAAAATAGAGGTACTCATATTTTTGACAACAATCTGCAATCTTGTGGCCCATTGAACAAGTTCCTCAGTTTTAGTTGAAATTGCCCTAATTCATTCTCGTAAGGTCTCCATTAAAATGTGACATGCTAAAAGATTCATTTTGCTAGTTTTTAGTGAGAACAAAGGTAGTCATATTTTTTTGTAAAATTTTGTAATCTTGTAGTGCACTAAACAAGTTCCTCAGTTTTAGCCATAAATTGCCCTGATTCATTCTCATAAGGTTCCTATTAAAATGTGACATGTTGCAAGATTCATTTCACTCGTTTTCAATTAAAACAAATGTACTCATATTTTTTTGCAAGAATCTATGATCTTGTGGCACACTGAACAAGTTCCTTAATTTTAGCCAAAAATTTTCCTAATTCACTCTTGTAAGGTTCTCATTAAAATGTGACATGCTGCATGATTCATTTTGATAGTTTTCAGTGAAAATAGATGTACTCATACTTTTTTCACAACAATCTATGATCTTGTGGTGCACTAAATAAGTTCCTCAATTTTAGCTAGAAATTGTCCTTATTCACTCTCGTAAAGTCCTCATTACATGCTGCAAGATTCATTTTGATCCTTTTTAGTGAAAACAAATGTACTCATATTTTTTTTTGCAACAATCTACGATTTTATGGCGTGCTAAACAAGTTCTTCCATTTTAGCTGGAAATTGCCTTGATTCACTCTCGTAAGGTCCTTATTAAAATGTGACATGCTGCAAGATTCATTTTGCCAGTTTTCAGTGAAAATAGATGTACTCCTATTTTTTCATAACAATCTGCGATCTTGTGGTGCTCTAAACAAGTTCCTCAATTTTAGTCTAAAATTACCCTGATTCACCCTCGTAAGGTCCTTATTGAAATGTGGCATTCTACAAGATTCATTTTAACAATTTTCAGCCAAAACAAGGGTACTCATATTTTTGTAACAATCTAAGATCTTGTGGCATGTTGAACAAGTTCCTCATTTTAGCCAAAAATTGGCCCCATTTACTGTTGTAGTATATAGTAATTGGCCTAGTCAAATAGTACCAGTAGTACGAGCACTAATGAACTGCAAACTAGTGTTAAAGTTACTATTCTGAACAAATTTGTTTGGCTGTAATGTGGGGGAATTATGGTCATGGCATGTTTGTAACTACAAGCAACATGGGAGATATCTTCATGAATGAGAATGCTGAAGGAGCATGCACTGTGATGGAATATCTAGGAACAAAAGACCCACTTGCTGCCTTGAAGGCATACGAAGAGGATATATTTGAAAGTGAATCCGTGGGTTCAACGAACGAAGTTGCAGAATCAGATAAGTAAAGAGCTCCCACAAATCTTGCTGTTTTTATCTCATGATAGAGCTCTTAAATGCCTGCAATTACCTTTGTTGTGTGTTGACATATTTCTAGCAAGTTGTGCGCAAGATGTGCTTTGTCATTTTGCTACCTAAGTTGCCTGTATAAAGGCACTTAATGATTGTAGAAAAACAAGCAAATGTTTCTATCCACAGCAATGTTCTATCTTCTGTGAATGGTAGTATGGCCACCCGGCCCTGTGTTTATGAATGTTTCCATATTCTTTCTTTTACTTTTTTGGAATTGTATATGTTTTTTTTATAATTTTGAATATTTTCTACACTCACATTTGTTTATAAATCTTTGATTTTATGTCTCATCTTTTTGTTATAGTTTTAATGCTTTGATTTTATTTCTTTTGTTTACAAACTCCTTGAGCTTCCTTATTTAGTTAGTTTGTTCACCAAATCAAACTTCTCAAGCTTAGAAATAACATGCCACACGTTGCCATGTTCAATAAACCCACCAAACTCTGATTTTCAACTACCAGGGCCAAGTAAAAATAGCAGGGAGGCAATGAGAGGGGAGATTCTATGGCTTATCTCTGATTCAGGCAGCTATGCTACTTAGATTTCTCTAGGCGGCTTTTAAGATCCTAAAGCTTGACCAGGCTCCACCTGCTCACCACTATTTCCGCCTTTTCGTCAATTTTTTGGTCCGGTGCATCCCTCGCAGAAAAGTCGTAGAAATTGAAGTCTCAAGTCTATACGAATGTCGCGTAGTCAAGAAGTGGGTTAAACCACTTCTGTGGGAGGCCTGCTGCGGGACAGCACAACACGCAGTATTTGGTCATAAGTTTCCTTTGCCATGTAGAAAAACCAGAGGCAACGCTACTCCACCTTGCTCGGCGACAGAGAAAGGGTCGACTTCGGCTCTGTCCTTTTCATTTTACAAATCCATAATAAATAGTCCTATTTGAATTACAGATTCGTAAATTAAAATATTTACCTAACAGCTAAAGAGATGAATAAGAAACACATATTCTTCAACCAAAGGTTACAGCTATAAGAACTGTGATGGATCCTGGTGACAATAGCGCACATGCAAACTGCCTCCAACAAACATTAGTAAATGGAGTATTTAACATGTTACCAATGTCGTACCATGGTACCGATGTCGGGTTTTGTTTAGAATAACTTCGCATCATTCCTTAGGTACCTACAAGCCTTATAACTTTGTCCAGATCTTTGTTTACCTCCTTTGTTTTTGACTAAGAAATGAAGATTTTAATAATATCAAAAGTATAACATTAGATTATACATCCAAAGACCCAACAATCTAATACACAACTGAAAATATTTGTTAAGTTTTTTTTAAAAAAACAAGGCAGAAAAAGAAGTGCATATTGTGATACAGACCACTGGAATATAAAAACATTCTAAATGATGCTTGTGGCTGCATGACCAAGAGCTACCGGCCTTCCATAATTGACTTGGTTATATCATTCGCCGAACAAGTTTCTGGTCCTGTAGTGTCAACTGGGTTCGCCTTCACCAAACTTCTCACATTCAAGAATGCAGGTTCCTTGGGATAAGGTATAACTGAATTTTCATTGCTAAGCATAGTAACAACATCATACATTGTTGGTCTGTCCTCTGCACTCTCCTGAACGCAAAGGAGAGCTATGTTTACGTATCTCAATACCATATGAATGGACGCTATGCTATTAAGTAATGGATCCGCCAAGTCTGCTCCTTTATCATTTGTCCATAATTCCCATGCCTTAAATTAAAAAGAACATGATATAACAAAGAATTAGAATAACACTTTAATGGTTAAATTCAAAATTATTTTGTTTACTTTTGGAAACAAGTAATATGTTCTATTAGTATACTTAAGGTCTTGAAATTCAAGATAAATGGAATTAATAATTTTTTTAACCACTACCAATTTTGCTAATCAATGAATAGGTATCTTCTTAACAACATACTTTTAAGAACAAATGATATGTGTTTCATTTTCTACCAAAAAAATGTAAAGAGATACTCACATATGTGATAAGATTGAGAGAGCTAGTTTGATTAAAACCAATATTTTTCTTGCCACTCAAAATCTCTAATAGTATGATGCCAAAGCTAAAGACATCGGATTTGATTGAAAAAAGACCTTCCAAAATATATTCAGGAGGCATATATCCCCTGTACACCATTAACAAGTGAAAGAGAGGTTAGAAATTGCATGTCTTCTTGTAAGTTAGCGCACATGAATATTATCAAAATATTAATTGTCATAATTACAAGTTTCATTTTTGCAATACTTACTTAGTGCCAACAATTCTATTTGTATTTGCTTGTAATTCATTTCCTCTAAATATTCTTGCCATTCCAAAATCTGAAATTTTTGGATTCATATCAATGTCCAACAAGATGTTACTAGGCTTCAAATCTCTATGAATGATTCTTAATCTAGAATATTGGTGAAGATAAGTAAGTCCTTGAGCAATCCCTTCAATAATTTGAATGCGTGATTCCCAATTCAATGTCTTGCGTTTTGTAGGATCTATTCAATACATATATTGAAGTAGATGGTTAGAGAGATAAATTCAAAGAAGCATAAAAATAAGAAATCAATGACAAAGTACTTTAAAAACATGAGAAATCACCAACCAAAGAGGAAGAAATCCAAACTTTTATTGGGTAAATACTCATATACTAGTATCTTTTCATCTCTTTCGATGCAGCAGCCAAAAAGCTTAACAAGATTCTTGTGTTGGAGCTTTGCTATGAGCATTGCTTCATTTTTAAGCTCCTCCCAACCTTGTCCAGATCCTTTTGATAGTCTTTTTATAGCCACCTCATCCCCCTTCAATAGTGTTCCCTAAATTTGAAGCCACATTGACCAAAGACCCATTAAAAAATGGTAGTTTTTGCTCTTCATTTCAAGTAGATACATTCTATTGACATGGGATCCTTGTTTTTGAGCTGTGAGTAGAGTCTAAACTTCACTTTTATGTTGACGAGCAAGGTATCCTAATAATTGTTTTTGTTAGATCAATTATTATCCACTCAAATATAAGTTCATAAAGGATAATTACCCAATAGTTGCCAAACTAACAATTTACATATACAATGTACTCTTGGAAATCCCAGACGCAATTAAAGTTAGAGAAAAACAAAAATTAACATATAGCTATATGTGAAACTTAACATTCAAAATGTATTAGCTGCAAGTGTTATAGCCTTGTACATAAATTCCTTATCCAAATCATAATGTTAATGAGCATTAAACTATACCTTGTAAACAGGTCCAAAACCACCCTCTCCCAACTTATTTGCGGCTGCAAAATTATCAGTTGCAGCACAAATGCTTGCAAAACTGAATAATGGCATTTGGACATCTCTTTTCCTACCGTCTCCATGCTCTGCAGAATTAACCTTTTGGCTCATGCCTAAATCAAACTGTAACAAATCCTCTCCTGCATGGTAAACAACAAAAATATTTAAATATACAAAATTTAGGTTGCTAAAAGAAGGTTGCGAGTGATTCTTTACTCACCCTTACTTCTTAACTTTATCCTCACGTGATAAACAAGAAGCCCCATGATAAAAAGCACAGTGATTGATGCTGCGGGGATAACAATTTTCTGAATTTTGTTATTTCCTCTAGCCTTGGAATTCTCATGTTCCATAATTGTTACAATTGCACTAGTTGAGTTTGTTTCTGTTCAAAGAAATAAAGACAAAAAGAAAAAGAAATTATAGAAGTACATAACATAGGCTTTCAATTGATTAGAGATGGGAATGCAAATTGGTGATGTCTAAAGGTATCTTTCCAAGAAATTTTCAATTAGAAAAATAATTAATTAGAAGAAGAAGATAAAAGAACCATAACAAAAATCACCAAGTAACAAGTTAATATTTTTTCTGACCTTCTGTGTTGTCTGAAGTAGCGAGTTTTAAATAGAAATCTGTTTGATAACCATTGTCTATTGAGAGTTGTTTTAGATTTAAAAGAGGGCCAGTCCAAACTAGGCAACGATCTTCTTTATCATAAGCATAGCCGGTACAAGAGCAGTTGCTGAAGCATGCGGATTTACAATCTGAAGTATTGCTGACGTGCAACTGCAGTGGATTGCTGGGCAAAGAAACTCTAGAAATAGAAAGAAACCGATCTTTCTGAACACTAGTGCCATTGCTACATTGCAATTCAATTCTTCTTTCACATTTATACGTTCCTCTTATGAACCCTGGCAGACAGTCACATACAGAATCTGAGGTTTCATTGCACATACCGAAATCACCGCAGAAGGAAGTATTCCCTACACACTTAGACAAGAGCTTCGGCTGCCACCAGTGGAGATTTTGATTATATGTTCTCAGCACGAGGTACCCGTTGTAATCCAACATTACTTGTGTCGTTTCATTAGTGTAGTTACTACGCCATGTAACGAACTCCCCGTCAATCACAAATATAGAAGAAAGATCACCAACAAGCGAGCTACTCCAGTATGTTATGGACCCGTTCATTAAGATCAGCTCCTTCTGAGAACCAAGATGCAGAGAGAAAGGTCCAGGAGCTGGGTCATTAGGACCTTTCATTGATACTAATGACCATCCCGTTTTAGCATCTTTAAGTTTCATTCCAGGCAAGAGAAGATCAAAAGGATAATCGAAGCTTTGCCACAAAACTTCCTCAGCGCTGTTTTTCAGCATAAGATTACCTGTATCTAATAGCCTGGCATAGGTGTCGTTGCCAGCAGAAGCGTTAGTCACCCTATGTGACGATCTGCTATCAGATATAACAAGATTGCCCTCCTGGTTGAAGGTGAGAACAGAGGAGTTTGCCATTGGGTGTTCCCTATTTGCAACCCAAACAACGTTGGAAGGAATCTCTGCCATAATAACCAGGTGAAACATTTCGAAGTTTACCGAAGGAATGAAATAAAGACAGAACCTTCTTTCGGCAGAGCAGATGATACCCACAATGTTTAGTGATTGGCCTGGTCGAATAGTATCAGTCGTACCAGCATTGGTGAACTGCAAACCAAGGCAGAATAAAACTATCAGGGAAGAAATCAGAGGGGAGATTATGTGGCTCATCTTTAAATCAGGCAGCTTTGCTACTTAGATTCTTTCGGCAGAATTCTAGACGGCCTTTTAAGGGCGTAGAGCTCGACCGGGCTCCACTCGTTCATGAGCATTTCCAGTTTTCCATCAATCTTCGGGTCGTTCAATTTCGGGACGTATTGTTTCCGCTTCCCCGTCAACCACTCACTGCTACTAGTGGGAAAGTCCTGTCACTTCTACCCCGTTTGTCACAATAAGATTAATTGTATCTAATAGCCTGAGGTAGGTGTGTAACGAATTCAACCATTAGTACGAAGGGTTCAATTACTTTTAGGACTATAATATTCCACCACGCTTCATAACCAACATCCTAACGGCACACTCCATGGTGGCTTCATGTTAGTCCCATGTGTTTAGGCACCCCTTTAGCTTGTGATGTTTTCTACTAGGTAGCTCTTTTCACAAGTCACCCTTCCTATGGTTCAAATTCTAGACGTGAGGTTTAGTTTTAATATCACTTGCAGTGGTGGTTTAGAAAGTTGAGTTGGGATTTAGCGAAAAGCATAATCAATGGAATTTAGCTAGGAAGTTTGGTATCACACCTACTCTTGAAAAAAAATGGAAAGAATACAAGTTTTGAGATTATTTGAGAGAACCTGAGACCTCTCTTTGCTTTATAACAAAACTCTTACTAACAACAAGCTTAACTCCTCTATTTACTTATTTATAACTATTGACAAACTGTTATTAGGAGTTAACTAACTCCTTAACAGCTTTATTAATAGAATGCTAACTATATTAACGGACAACTATTCTCAGGAAATCACAATTACTTAGCTTGCCACCTCAAATAATTGACAGCTAGGCTACTGACATGTAACTCAAAAGGTGATGTGGCTACTGCAACTTCCTGGACCGCTACAAGGTGCCGTTGCCAGCAGAAGCGTTAGTCACCCTGTACCACCAGCTGCCATCAGATATAACAATATCGCCCTCGTGGTAGAAGGTGTGCACAGAGGAATTTACGGAATGCTCCCCATTTGCAACCCAAACTATGTCCTTTTTAATAACTGACGGAATATCCACGTAAAACTTTTCGAGGTTATTGAAAGGAAGGAGACCAAGACCGAACTTTCCATTCGGAGAGGAGATGAAACTCGTAATGTTTAGTAATTGGCCTGGTCGAATGGTACTAGTGAACTACGAATCAAGGCCGAGTAAAAGTAGTAGGGAAGCAATGAGAGGGGAGATTCTATGGCTCATCTTTGATTCAGGCAGCTATGCTCCTTAGATTTCTTTCGGCGGCTTTTAAGACCCTAAAGCTCGACCAGGTGCCACCTGCTCACCACTTTCTCCACTTTTTCGTCAATTTTACGGTCCAGTCCATCCTTCGCAGAAAAGTCGTAGAAATTGAAGTCTCAAATCTATACGAATGTCGCGTAGTCAAGAAGTGGGTAAACCACTTCTGTGGGAGGCCTGCTGCGGGACAGCGCAACACGCAGTGTTTGGTCATAATTTTCTGCCGAGGCAATGCTACTCCGCCTTCCTCCGCGACAGAGAAAGGGTCAACTTCGGCTCTCCCCTTTTCATTTTACTTTCGGTGTAAAGTTTTCAATCCAAATATCTTGCAAAGACTCTGCTTTTCTTCCAAACTCTGAACGTGACATTCGCTCCATCTTTTCCCGGATTCTTCGAGGGGTTAGAAAATCAGCCCTTTTAACTTTTTGACGACGGGAATTGATTTGACATTCAAATCAAAATTTTGTGGCCGGTGCTGGTTAAGCCTGCCCGGCACTAAGTCATCAATCAGCATTCAAGCCTGTTGGTGTTTTTCCTTGCCCCTATTGTCGTCCGTCCCACGCAATATTGAATTTATGATTAAAACCCTTCCTAATCATCAAAGTTATCACACCTAATTATATTAAGTACTAAACTCTTAATTTCTTTTCTTCACAAATTGTTGATACAATCAAAATTTTCTTTAAGTTTTTAGAAAACGTAAGATTTCCTTTCTAAATCACTGTTGATTTATCTTTATTAAATTTGAATAGTTTAATGTTTTTAATTATAAATTAATAACAAGCAGGTGTTCCATGCTGACCTTATGGGTGTTAGTGCTATAGTTTGATTTGATTAGTTATTAACAACTAGTATGGACTAGTTGTCCAAGTCAACGCACCAAAATTAGATACAAATTGCCTAACTCATGGCACAAGAATCAAAATTAACCACCTAGCTTGTAATACTGGAACTTTGAGTAATTGCGTAATTCATGGCATTAGAATCAGGAATAATTGTCCAACGACTACTTTTTATGTCCACTAGACACTTAGTTACCATCAATTGTGTTGTTGAGATGTGCATTCAAGTGACATGGTTTAAGTTAAGAAAAAAAACTTCAACCTTTGTAGAAACTATAACTTTTGGTCTAACGGCAATGTTTGATCCTAACAAGCAATATCAAAGCAAAATTGCTAAAACAAGGTTGTGAGTGATTCTATACTCATCCTTTTTTCTTAACTTTCACCTCACATGATAAACGAAAAAGGCAAATACTAACAACCTTTGCAATAGATGCTCTTGGGACGGTAATTATGAATTTTGTTTAATTTTCTCTAACCTAGGAATTCTTGTATACTGAAACTTTTGCTGTCCCATACCTTTGCATTCGCTTCTAAGCCAAAAAAATAAAAATAAAAAATAAAAAAATAGAGAGACTGATATTATAGGCTTCGTCCAATGCATTACAGATTGGTATACAATATGGTGATGCGTAGCGGTATCTCTTCTACATCTTTTCCACCAGAAAACTAATAAATGCAAAGAAACCAATCCTGCTGATCATTAGTACTACTGCTGCACTGGAAATCATTTTTTCTCACATCTTCATTCGTTCGTCTTTTGAATCCTGGCAAACCGTCGCATAGAGAATTTACAGTTTTGTTGCATATTTTGAAATCATTTCACTCACCACAGAGAGCATCCCCTACAAACTTAGATGATAAAGTTGTTTCCGAAATTTGATCCCATGTAAACAACAAGAGGTTCCCGTACTCCTCGAACTATGTTTGTGTGGTTCCGTTGGTGCCATTGTGCCTCCATGCAACGTACTCCCCCTCAATCACAAATGCAGCAACTTAATCTATTAGCTTAATTTTTATTTAAGCTTACTAAAGTGGGCTATATTATGTTGGTCTATGAAAGTTCTAAATATGGACTGGCTGATGTGGGTCGTGGCTAACCAAATAGGGCCGTGATGAGTGGGCCTATTGGGTTGCACATAAGGTAAGGCTAGGTCTTATCCTCTAGCTCATATAAAAACGTAATGTTCTTAGGGTTTCATAATGTTGCTTTTTCACAAAAGAGGTGAAACCTAGGTTCTCTCATCGAGCCAGTGATTCTTATGAGAATAGAGGATATTCGCCTAAGCCCGAATTCCAAAGAGCATTATTAGGTCTACAACGACGAAAGAATGGATCGCAAGAGCGGTATGTTTCTATGAATTCTATTTTTATTTGTTTTGCTAAATCAAAATCATACAAACGGTATTTTAGATCTGTCTACGCAGATCCTATAATGTTTCTTTTCTATCATGTGGTATCGGAGCATCGTAGATAAGGTCTAAAATCTGGTTTTGATTTTTATTTGGTTTACAAAATCGTGTTTTTTTTTTTTTTTGTTCGGGTCAAAATGTGATTTGCTGAACATTTGGGTGTTGTTTGTGATTTGGAAATACAATTTCGGATTATTTGGGTTCAAACTGTAATTTTTGAAACTTTCAAATTAACAAAATCCCAAATCCCATTCTCGGGCAAAATTTGATGAAATTTCGATCGGATTGTGATGTTTCTCTCTACAATCCGCTTCTGTGCAAGTCGATCTACAGTTCTACATGAACTTTTAGCACAAAAATTGCATATTTGAGTCAATTTTTCGTTTTTGCCTAAAACCTAACTTTTTAGGTTCAAATTTGGTCATTTTTGCGTTTAATCGGCCAAAGACTAGTTTTTTCATATGTTTCCGGCAAATCTATGCCGGAATCGATGCAGATTTCGTGCTAATTTTGCACGAATCCGCAAATCACGAATGAAATCGTTCGCAGTTGATTCGGGTTACGTTCGGGTCGTTTTTGACCCGAATAGCAGGATCGACCTGCTTCGCGGGTCATCCAGGTCTGGACCCGGGTCAGGATGGTCCGACCCATTCGGATCGGGCTGGCCTGGCCCATCAGGGTCGGCCTGACCCGTCTTGACCCATCGGGTATGACCCATCCCGTCCTGGCCCATCGGTCTCGGCCCGGCCCATCAGGGTGTGCTCGATCCGGTCCATTCGGATCAGGTCACCAATTCGATCCATTCGGGTCACCATTCCGGCCCATTCGGGTCAACCCAATCCGGCCCATTCGGGTTAGGCCCATTTGGGTCAACCCGGTTCGATCCATTCGGGTCCATTAACCCAACCCAGTCAACGGGTCAACCAGACCCGGTCAATGGGTCAACGGTAAAAAAAAAGTCAACTATTTTGACTAAAAACTTTGACTGGCGCGTGAAAGCGCGTGGGTGGTCCAAATTGAGTGCGGTTTAAACCAGAATGTGTATTTTTGAATAAAAAACATTTTGATATATTATATGATATGTTTTATATATCTTTTCAGTCTCTTTTGATGCTTTAAAGTTTGGAACATGTATGTTGACATCTTGTTTATTTTCTTTCATGCTTAAGTTTGTTCATAAACATACTCTGTATGTTATTATAGTATATGTAATTGAAGCATGCATTTAGTTGAATCTGTTAAAGTGTTAATTCATATTCTAATGAGTACATAAAGCATGTCTCGTAGTATGAGAATGATCCAATTAGGTTGTGACTGCCAAAGTGGCACAACTTAATTGTATTCAAGAAGTTTTCACATGCGGATGGGGACATTTTTAGTTTTAGTATATAGTTATACTCCCAAAGGAGGTGATTATATATTAGAACATAAAGAGTTACATAGTTAAAATGCATGTGTTTAGACTAATTGGATTAGTCTATACATCCAAAGGTGGTAGATTATGAAAATTAGAATATTCTCATGGCCTTTACTATGCTGAGTTTTTACATTGATGGTTATGTATTCTGCCCAAAGGTGTTTACATGATAGAGTTTGTGAATCTCCAAGTATGTGATAGTATTTATATAGTACTCTTATATTACTAATGTTGTGTTGGCTCACTTTCAGTCACCTTTCCTATCAACAACCAAATGATTACTATTGAGACACTTACGGGTGCGAACTTTAAAAGATGGAAAGAGGATGTTATGTTCGCAATGGAGATGGCAGATGTACATTCTACTTTCACTATAGAACAGCCAGCTGCTCTTACTGAAGAGAGTAATGAAGAGCAAAAGAAAACTTTTGAATCATGGACAAGGAGTAATCGGATTTGTTTATTGTCCATGAAGAGATCAATCATGGATCATCTTAAGAGTGGGTTGCCTGTGGATGGTACTGCTAAGGCATTTATGGAAGCTGTAGAGAACAGGTATAAGGTATCTTCAAATGCTGAAACAGGGCAGCTTCTTCAGGCATTATATGCCATGAGGTATGATGGAGCTGGTGATGTAAGAGATTACATCATCAGAATGGTAGATTACCAATCAAAGCTTAAGGCTTTGGATGTTGCACTCCCTGATGCGTGTGTTGTCCACCATGCTCTGAATTCGCTTCCTCTTGAATTTGGAATAATCAAGACTGCCTATAATAATCAGGAGGAAAGCTGGTCTTTTAATGATCTGATTGCTAAAGTAGTAGTTGAGGAAGAGAAGTTGAAGCGAGATAAGTCGCATATGGTAATGTATTCTCCTAATTCAAATGTGGGGAAAGGCAAAAAAGTAGCTGCACAAAGTCATCCAGGTATTCCTTCAACCTCTAAGAATGTTAGTACATCTAGTCATAAAGGTGGGGTCAAGAAAACACTCTTTAAGAAAGAGAGTGATTGTTGCTTCTTCTATAAGAAGAAAGGTCACATGAAGAAAAAGTGTAACAAATATAAATCTTGGCTTCAAAAGCACAAGCCAGCAGGTAATAGTTCTTTGGTTTTTGTTTGTGAATCTAATATATCTATAGCCCCATCAAGTTCTTGGTGGCTAGATACTGGTGCAACTAATCATGTTGCTTTTACCATTCAGGGGTTCATAAACAAACGGAGACCAAGTAAAGATGAACTATGGCTTACAGTTGGGAATAATGCTAAAGTCCCTGTAGACTTTGTGGGAGATATTGTTTTAACATTAGATTCAGGTTTTCAAATGTTATTGAAGAACACTTTTTATGTACCGTCTTTTAGACAAAATTTAATTTCTGTTTCTGTTTTAGACATGGATGGTTATGCATTTGAAATAAAGAATTCAATGATTACTTTGTTTTACAATTCAAATAAAGTTGGATCTTGTGTTTTATCTTATGGTTTATATCAATTAAGTTTATCTCCCTATAATGTCTATAATATTGAAAAGTTGTTCCCAAAAGGTCTTTACCTAAAGAGCAATCATACATGTTATGGCATAAAAGGCTTGGTCACATTTCTAGAAAGAGGGTGGATAGATTGATAAAGTCTAACATTCTTCCTCCTCTTAAAAATGATCTAGAGACATGTGTTGATTGTTGTAGAGGCAAAATGGTCAAGATAAAGAAAAAGACTGCAAATCGCAGTTCTAATCTCTTAGAAATTATACACACTGATATCAGTGGACCCTATACATCAACCTTATGTAGAAATGTATATTTTATTACATTTATAGATGATTTTTCCCGTTATGGTTACCTGTATTTGATTAAGGAAAAGTCTGAGTCTCTTGATAAATTCAAGATTTTCAAGACTGAAGTCGAAAAAGAGTTGGAAAAAATAATCAAGGTTGTTAGGTGATAACTCTATTTTTATAGAGTTATTTTACCTAATTTAAATAATAAATTCTCTAATGTTTGTGAGAAAATATTTGAATTCCTCTTTATTTACTTAAATTTGTCTTGTTTATGTAGCATAAGGAGGCATGAAGAAAAAGAACAAGCATGGAGAACCTGATACTTATTATATGGCAGAAGATGGTCAAATTATCAAGGTGAAGGAAATCAAGATGGGCTTGGGCTTTGGCTTTGGATAATTGTTATTAGATTTTTATTGTTATTGTTTTTTTAAATAATTAGAAAACCTAGTCTTATTAGGAGTCCAAAGCCTAATTAATATAGAAGTCTAAAACCCAATTGTATTGGGAATCCAAAACCCAATGCTATTAGGATAAGGAGAAAGTTCTAGATCCCATACCCTATATAAAGGAGGAGCCCTGCATAGAAGAGAGGGGGAAGCAAAAGAGAAAAGAAGTTGCCGCTGAAACCAAGGAGGAAATTGAGCACAACTCAAGAGAGAGGCCAAGAATTCAAGATTCAACTCAAGAGAGAGGCTAAGAATTCAAGATTTCTTGAAGAGAAGACAAAAAGGGTGACAGACTTCTTGCTCTTGGATTCAAGATGCCTTCTTTGTTTCTTATTATTGTTCTTCCTCATTATTTCATTATGTTCTAAACTTCTTTTGTTAGAGCGAAGATGTAGCCTAACTATGATGATGTGAATCCTATAAGTTTTATGTTTTACAAGATAGTTTATTTATGTGAGTTATATATTATTATGCTTAATGCTTTTAAGTGATTGGCCACCACTTGAATGATTTGATGTGTATGTTAGAGACTGAAAGGTAATAATATGCAATTGCTTCTTATAATATATAACCATGAATTAAATATGGATAGACATATACCATGTTATTTGTGTGGCTTTTGGTGATAAGATGATCGAAAGATTTATTGTAAACCAGGAATATTCACAGATCCTAATGCATTTGGTTTGTTTCAATTCACATATAGAGATATAGTGAATTAATGAACTAAATAGGTTTACTATACCTAGACATAGGATAGTAAATAAATTAGGAAATTCCGCCATCACATAGATAATATCATTCTTGCAGGCATAAACTATGGAAATTCATATCTAGTAGTTATGGTGAAATCAAAAGTTCTAACATGTGTCTCATCTTGATTTTTCCTACTTGGATTCAATTTTAATTAGTTTTGAGTTTTTGTTTTAGAAATTTTAAATTTTAATTCATCTTCAACAATATTTTGATTTGCTAGATAAATTTTAGGATTAATTCATCATTAGTACTTAATTAGTTTAGTATTCACCAATCTTCGTGGAACGATATCTTTCTTATCATTATATTACTTGTTCGACATGTTCACTTGCATTTAAATTTCACCGAACATTAGGTCAGATAGAGGGGGAGAATACTATGGCAAACATGGCAATGCTGGACAACTTAAAGGCCCGTTTGCTCAATATTTAGAAGACTCCGGAATAGTTGCTCAATTTACAATGCTAGGGAGTCTTGAACAAAATGGTGTAGCTGAAAGACGTAACAGGACTCTTATGGATATGGTGAGAAGTATGGTTAGTAGAACTAATTTCTGATTTCTTATGGGGAGAAGCTTTGAAAATAGCTTTTTATATACTCAATGGAGTACCCACAAAAGTTGTTCCACTTACGCCATTTGAGTTGTGGACTGGTCGTGTACCTAGTTTAAATCATTTAAGAGTTTGGGGATGTCCTACAGAAGTAAGATTGTATAATCCAACTCTAGGTAAGTTGGATTCAAGGACTACAAGATGTTATTTTGTTTCTTATCCTGACTATTCTAAGGGATATCATTTTTATAACCCATCTGGAGGGACTAGAATTGTAGAGTCTCAAACTGCAAAGTTTTTGGAGCTTGATATAGCGGAAAATGTTGTAAGTACTCCTTCACCAATTCAGGATGCAGATGTAGTAGGCACGTCTGTGACGTTTTCTTTACCTACTCAAGCAATAGAAATGCCTAGAGTACCAACTGTAAGGACTTCTGAGTCTTCATCATCTATTATAGATCCAGTTATGGAACATCAAGTGCAGAATCAAGATCTTGAACCTATACTTTGAAGATCAACTAGAGAAAGAAGGTTTGCAATTCATCCAGATTATTTAGTTTATTTGGGTGAACATGATTATGATATAGGAGTTATGAAGGATCCAATAACATATACAGAAGCAATATCAAGTTCTCAAGCAAAGTTGTGGTTAGATGCAATGCAAGATGAAATGAAATCAATGAAGCATAATGATGTCTGGGAACTAGTTGAGTTACCTGAAGGTTGTAAACCTGTTGGTTGTAAATGGGTATATAAGACTAAAAGGAGTTCTACTGGTCAAGTTGAAAGGTTTAAAGCTAGATTAGTAGCAAAAGGTTTCACACAAAAAGAAGGAGTAGATTATAATGAAACTTTTTCTCCAATATCTTCTAAAGATTCCTTTAGAATCGTAATGGCTCGAGTAGCTCATTTTGATATGGAATTACACCAAATGGATGTTAAAACTGCTTTTCTGAATGGAACACTAGATGAAACAGTGTATATGAAACAGCCTGAAGGTTTTGAAATGAAAGAAGGAGAAAAGCTTGTTTGTAGACTTAAGAAGTCTATTTATGGATTAAGCAAGCTTCTAGACAGTGGTACATAAGGTTTGATAGTTTTATCACTTTATGTGGTTTTGTGGAGAATAAAGTAGATCGTTGTATATACACTAAGATTAGTGGGAGCACTCCGATCTTTCTTGTCCTTTATGTGGATGACATTTTACTTGCAAGTAATAGTCAAACGTTACTTCATGAGACTAAAGAATTATTATCAACTCAGTTTGATATGAAGGATCTCGGTGAAGCAACTTATGTTTTAGGGATTGAAATTCAAAGGGACCGTTCTCGGCGTTTATTGGGGCTTTCTCAAAAGGCATATATAGGTCGAATTCTTGAACGGTATAACATGGAAGATTGTAAAGGAGGTAAGGTGCCAATCTATAAGAGTGATAAATTAAGTAAAGATCAATGCCCTGTGACAGAGGAAGAGAAAGCTTTAATGAGGAATATACCATATGCAAGTGTGCTTGGTAGTATTATGTATGCTCAAGTTTGTACGCGCCCTGACATAACTTTTATAACAGGACTTCTTGGAAGATATCAATCGAATCCTGGACAAGAGCATTGGGTAGCTGTTAAGAAGGTCTTCAAGTACTTAAAGAGAACAAAAGATTGTATGATGACTTACAGGCATGTAAAAGAATTAGAGCTGGTTGGGTATACAGATTCAGATTTTGCTGGATGTAAGGATGATTGGAAATCTACATCAGGATATGTGTTTATGATGGCAGGAGGAGCTATTTCATGGAAAAGCTCAAAACAGACAATGATGACATCTTCAACCATGCATTCGGAATTTATGGCATGCTATGGAGCATCCATTCAAGCTGTTTGGCTAAAGAACCTCATAAGAGAATTACAAGGCTTTGATGTTGTTAATAGACTAATCAAGTTATACTGTGATAATATAGCCGCAGTATTGTTTATTAACAATAACAAAAGTCTAGGAGGGTCCAAACATATAGACATAAAGTACTTAACCATAAAGGAAAAGGTTAAGGAAGGTGAAATTTTAGTAGAGTCGATTAGTACAGTTGATATGATAGCTGATCCGCTTACTAAAGGTCTAAGCCCTTGTGTTTATGAAAGACATGTCAATAACATGGGCTTAGCGGCATCATGGGATGCTTTTTGTATAGTAGGAGCTTTTAATCTTCTCTTTAAAAACTTAAGGTAAAAGTATACCTTAAGTATTGGCTGGAATTACATAGCCATAAGGATATCTTGTAACATATAAAGTTTAACTCGAGTTATAAAGTGCAAGATATGTTAAAAGGTTCATTGGAACCATAAAGTAAATTCTCTGATGACATTCTGTTATCGAAGGAGAGAGAATTAAACTGACAACAGTAATAATGCATACAGAAATTGTTAAAGTGTTATATAGTTGCCACATCACCATATTTATCTGTGTTAAGAGATTGAAGATTTTGTGATCATGATTGGTGCTATATCTCTTAATAGGTATAGTTACTAGTGTGATTCAAAGTTTAAGATCTCATATGGTTGGTTTTAGTTCAGAACTGTTTCTGGATCAATGTAAAGATGCGCATTATTTCAGTTTAATATAGCCCAAGTGGGAGAATGTTAGCTTAATTTTTATCTAAGCTTACTAAAGTGGGCTATATTATGTTGGTCCATGAAAGTTCTAAATATGGACTAGCTGATGTGGGCTGTGGCTAACCAAATAGGGCCGTGATGAGTGGGCCTATTGGGTTGCACATAAGGTAAGGCTAGGTCTTATCATCTAGCTCATATAAATACGTAATGTTCTTAGGGTTTCATAATGTTGCTTTTTCACAAAAGAGGCGAAACCTAAGTTCTCTCATTGAGCCAGTGATTCTTATGAGAATAGAGGATATTCGCCTAAGCCCGAATTCCAAAGAGCATTATTGGGTCTACAATGACGAAAGAATGGATCGCAAGAGCGGTATGTTTCTATGAATTCTATTTTTATTTGTTTTGCTAAATCAAAATCATACAAACGGTGTTTTAGATCTGTCTACGCAGATCCTATAATGTTTCTTTTCTATCATAATCACCAATGAGTCGGTGACTTCAGTATGGTTCCCAATTTACTAAGATTATCTCTTGTTGAGAACCTAGATGCGGGAACTGGGTTCTCATAACTTTAAGAGAAATATTCTTTTTATCAATTTGGAATAGAAGCAATGTGAAATCTCACTAATAAGCTTAGATTGATTGCATTTAAATGTAAAACTGACTTAGGGAGATGTGAACTGTCTCTACAAATCGAGACACATAGTCTTACTTGAACCCAATTTCATAGATTAAAATCTTTAGCTGAAAGCTAAACAGATGAATAAGAAACAGATATTCCTTGTCCAAAAGAGCCGTGCTCGACCGTGGTGAAAATGGCTCGTGTTGAAACAGTCTTGAACAAACATTAATGAAGAAGGGTATTTTACAGCATCTTACCAATGTGGTACAATGATATCAAAGTCTTCGTACTCAAAGACGTGGTTTTAGTTTGAAGAAGATTTGGTAGGAAAGTTTAGGTGTCTAGAAGAACTTCGCATCATTTCTTACGTACCTAAAAGTATTGTAACCTCGTCACCGCTGACTTGTTCACTTCTTTTGTTTTGGAAGTAAGAAAATAAAGTTTTTAATATTATCAAAACTATAAGATTAAATTATACAGCCAAAGACCTTAATAATCCAGTACACAACTTAAAGTATTTAACAAGTATTTAAAATAAAATAGAAATAAAAAGTTCAGATTTTGATACAGGCCAGTGATATATAACATCATTTGGAATGATGCTTGTAGCTGCATGACCAAAAGCTACCAGCCTTCCATAATTGAGTCGGTTATGTCATTCCCCAAACAAGTTTCTGTCGTTCTAGTGTCCACTGGGTTTGTCTTCATCATATTTCTCACATTCAAGAATGCAGGTTCCTTGGGATAAGGCACAGCTACATTTTCGTACCTTAACATGGTGACAACATCGGACATAGTTGGTCTATCTTTTGCATTCTCTTGAACACAAAGGAGAGCTATGTTTACATATCTCAATACCATATAAATAGAAGGTATGTTTTCAATTTGTGGATCCACCAAGTTTGCTCCTTTATCATTTGTCCATAATTTCCCTGCCTTAAAATTTCAAAAAGAACACAATGTCAGAGAGAATTAACGCTTAAATTCATAATTATTTAGTTGAATTTCTAAAACAACTAATAAATTCTAATATTGTACTTAGGGTTTTGAAATTCAAGACAAAAGGAGTTAATAATATATTCTTTTTTAATCACAACCAATTTTGACAATCAATGAATACTTATCTATTTAACAACTTATTCTAAAGGACAAATGATAAGTGTTTCACTTTTTACTAATAAATATGTGAAAAGATACTTACATATGTGATAAGATGGAGAGAACCAGTTTGATTAAAACGAATGCTTTTCTTGCCACTCAAAATCTCTAAGAACAAGATACCAAAGCTAAAGACATCAGATTTGGTTGAAAAGGGACCTTCCAAAATGTATTTAGGAGACATATAGCCGTTGTACGCCATTAACAAGTAAAAGAAAAGTTAGCAATTGCATGTCTTACTCATCAATTGATGCAAATGAACATTCACATAGTACTCATTGTGACAATTTCATATTTCACTTTTGCAATATTTACTAAGTACCAACAATTCTATTTGTATTTGCTTGTAATTCATTTCCTCCAAATATTCTTCCAATTCCAAAATCTGAAATTTTAAGATTCATATCAATGTCCAACAAAATGTTACTAGGCTTCAAATCTCTGTGAATGATTCTTAACCTATAATATTGATGAAGATAAGTAAGTCCTTAAGCAATTCCTTCAATAATTTGAACTTGAGTTCCCCAATTTAGTATCCTAGACTTTTCAAGATCTATTTCATACATAAATATAAGGGATGGTTAGTGGTGTAAATTTAAAAAAGCATATCATAAAGAATCAAAGGCAAAGCACCATAAAAATATAAGAAATATAAAATCTTCTCAATGCAATGTTATTTTGAGTGAGATTTGGAGGCTTCCAACTTCCATCTTTTCATAGATATGGTGACTTTTGTAATATTGGGGTATGTCCCTGTGCTTTTGTACTTTAATATGTATTAATACAGTTTACCTTTCCATAAAAAAAAAAAAGAAATTACCCACCAAATACAAAGTAATCCAAACTTTTATTGGGTAAATATTCATATATTAGAATATTCTCAACTTTTTTAATGCAACAACCCAAAAGCTTAACAAGATTCTTGTGTTGGAGCTTGGCTATGAGCCTTGCTTCATTTTTAAGCTCCTCCCAACCTTGTCCAGATCTTTTCGAAAGTCTTTTTATAGCCACCTCATCTCCTTTCAATAGTCTTCCTTGAAATTTTTGACCAATAAACCCTTAATAAATGATAATTCTTACTATAACTATCTATTTCAAAAGATACATGCTATTGGCATGGGATGGTTGTTCTTAAGCCATGATTAGAGTCTAAACTTTCACTTTCATGTTAAGAGCTAGACTTCTTTAATAATTGTTTCTATTAGATCAATAATTATCCATTCACATATAAGCTTATAAAGGATAGTTACCCAATACTCACCAATTGATAGCTAGCATACAGAACTTAGTCTTGCAAATCTCACACACAATTAAAGTTAGGCAACAACAAAAAATGAAAATTGCCTATATGTGCAAATTAACATTCAAAAGGTATTGGCTGTAAGTGTTATAGCCTTGTACATGAATTCCTCCTCCAAATCATAACGTTAACAAACATTGAACCATACCTTGTGAACAGGCCCAAAGCCACCCTCCCCCAACTTATTTGTAGCTGAGAAATTATTAGTTGCAGCATAAATGCTTGCAAAACGGAAAACGGCATTTGGACATCTCTTTTCCTACCATCTCCATCCTCTGTTGTATTGACCGTTTGCGTCATGCCTAAATCTAGCAGCAACAAATCCTCCCCTATATGGTAAACAACATAAATCTTTCAATATACAAAATTTAGTTTGCTAAAAGAAGGTTGTGAGTGATTCCTTACTCACCCTTACTTCTTAGCTTTATCATCAGATGATAAACAAAAAGGCCCATGGTAAATAGCACACCAATAGATGCTATGGGGATGACAATCTCCTGAATTTTTTTATTTCCTCTAACCTTGGAATTCTCATATTTTGGTACTGTTACAATTCCACTAGTAGAGTTTGTTTCTGTTCAATGAAATAAAAACAAAAAAGAAAAGGAAATCAGAGAAGTACATAGCATTAGTGTCGTTCAATTCATTACAGATTGGCGATGCCTAAAGGTATCTCTTCAAGAAAATTCCAACCAAAAAAATAATTAACTAAAGGAAGAAGACAAAAGAACCGAAACAACAATCACCAAGTAACATGTTAATATTTTTTCTCACCTCCTAAGTTGTTCAAAGTGGCGAGTTTCAGATAGAAAACTGTTTGATATATATAATCTGTTCAGCGTTGTTTCAAATCTGAGGGCCACTCCAAACTAAGCAACGATCCTCTTGATCATAAGCATAGCCGGTACACAAGCAGTTATTCAAGCATGCAGATTTGCAATTTGAAGTATTGCTGACGAGCAACCGCACTGGATATCTGGGCAGAGCAACTCTAGAAATAGGAAGAAACTTATCTTTCTGAACCTTAGTACTATTGCTGCACTGTAATTCAATTCTTCTCTCACATCCATCCATTCCTTTTATGAATCCTGGCAGACAATCACATGGAAAATATAAAGTTTCATTGCATATATAGAAATCACCGCAAACATGCCCAGCACACTTAGATAAGAAATCGTAGTTTAACTTTTGAAACTTTTCATCATATGTCAGCAGCATGAGATTCCCATCACAATCCAACGCTACTTGTGAGGTTGTATTAGTGTAGTTACGACGCCATGTAACGTCCTCCCCGTCAATCTCGAATATAGCAGCAAGATCACCAATGAGCCGGCTACTCTAGTATGGTTTCGAACCATCCATTAAGATCAACTCTTTCTGAGAGCCCAGATGCAGAGAGAAAGATCCAACAACTAGGTCATTAGCAGATCCGGAAGCCAGGTCACATTTTAGTGATACGACTGACCATCCTATTTTAGCATCTTTAATCTTCATTCCCGACAAGAGAACAGCAAAAGGATAATCGAAGCTTTGCCACAAAACTTCCTTGGCATTGTTTGTCAATATAAGATTACTTGTATCTAATAGCCTGGCATAGGTGTCATTGCCAGCTGAAGTGTTAGTCATCCTGTACGAAAAGTTACCATCAGATATAACAAGATTGCGCTCTTGGTTGAAAGTGAGAACAACAGAGGAATTTATGGTTGGGTACTTCCTATTTGCAGCCCAAACTATTCTGCTATAATTATTTGTTTCTATAAACACGTAACGCTTGTCTGAGTTTTCGAAGGGAAGATCGAAGCGAAGAGAGAACCTTCCATTGGTAGAGGAGATACTTGAAATAACAGCTAGACAGCAAAACACAAGTACAAAGTAGGCTTGTATTATATTATCAAAAGGGAGGGCTCGATAAAACACACATATGTCGAGCTAGTACAAGCCATATATATATAGCCAAACCAAACAACATTTAAATAATATTGTCTCTTAGATATAAAGTCAAGTTGGTCGGCTCAGTCGGTTTCATTATCTACTTCATCCCAAAAGTCATCTCTTCCCATGTGCATCTTTGGATTGTTGTCAAGGTCGACAGCCTCCCTCCTTATCATATTTTTTGGATGAGTGGGTGGTGGAGCGCTGATCCTCCGGATGATTTCCCTTGAGGTTTCTCCCTAATGATAATTCCTAAAGGCTGAGTTCTTGCTTAGCTGGAATCCATGCTGTCTTGTAAGCTTGGGTTGATATACCTGTCTGTAGCGAGCACGTGGGGCATGCAGTGTGAGTTGAGTATTCTTCCTTCCTTCATTCGACGTAAAGTCTGAATGTGTTTCCTGCATGGGCCTCACAGGTTTAGGCAGAGAGTCAAGCAGTGCTGCCAGTGTTCGTTTGCCCCTGTCTTCAATCTCCTTAGTCTTGCTCTCTACTTCTTTGAGCAACGTTCCAATAACAACAACACTCCCCCTCAAGATTGGTGGGGTGACACCGATCTTGTTCCTCAGGTCTTCATATCTGTCTCTCGGCAGTGGCTTGGTGAGGATGTCCGCCAACTGTTCGCTAGAAGGTACGTATGTCGTAACAATGGTACCTTGAGCAACCTTTTCTTTCACAAAGTGAATGTCTATTTCCATGTGCTTAGTTCTATTATGTTGCATTGGGTTAACTGACATATGCAGAGCAGACAAGTTATCACAAAACAAGTGTATGGGGTGATATTGACTTACCCTAAGTGTCCTTAGCAGGTTCATTAACTACACGGCTTCTGCTGTCCCTTCTGCCATGCCTTTGTATTCTGCTTCAGCAGACGAACGAGACACAACGTCCTGCTTACGTGAAGACCATGAGATAAGGTTAGCTCCCATGAACATAAAGAAGCCTGTGGTTGATTTTCTGGATTGATGACAGCCTCCATAATCTGCATATGTGAAGCCGTAAATTGTGGTAGGGCTTTGACGATAAATTTGCAGGCCATAGTTTGCCGTACCTTGTAGGTACCTCAGAATTCTCTTTAGCTTAAAGAAATCCTTGACCCGTGGAGCAGTCATTTGCTGGCATAAACGGTGAACTGCTTGGCTAATATCTAGCCGAGTTTGTGATACGTAGTGTAGTGATCCGAGTATGCTACGGAAGATGGTTGGTTGTGGAAAAAGACTTTCACCATTAGATACTGTCTCGTCTTTCACGGCCATGGGTGTTGAGATAGGTCTGCTATATATCATTTTGGCCCTTCTGAGGACATCCAGAGTGTACTGATGTTGTGACAGAAATAGCCCAGCGTCATTGTATGTAACCTGCAAACCGAGAATGTAGTGCAATCTTCCTAGATCCTTAATCGGAAAACCACCACCAAGTTCATCAATAAAATCATTAATTAATTATGTGGTGTTTCCGGTAACAATAATGTCATCAACGTAGAGTAAAACCCAAAGTTCATGAGTCCCTTTCTTATATAAGAAAAGAGAGGGATCGAATATGCAACAAATAAAGCAACATTCCAGTAAGAAGTTAGAAAACCTTTCGAACCAAGCACAAGGGGACTGTTCTAAACCATAGAGTGATCTATGGAGACGGCACACGGGATCAGGGAACCTTGGATCAGTGAATCCCTCAGGCTGAAGCATGAAGATAGGTTCAGATAAATGACCATGCAGGAATGCGTTCTCTATGTCCAGTTGTTTAATATCCCATCCACGGATTATAGTAAGAGATAAAACTAACCTTATGGTTGTTGGACGCACCACAGGACTATAAGTTTCAAGGTAGTCTATTCCGGCTTCCTGGTGATATCCTTTTGCAACCAGCCGTGCCTTCAATCTGTCTAGAGTTCCTTGAGGTGTGAGTTTGGTCTTAAAAACCAACTTGTTTCCAACCACGTTCATGGAGGACAGACGTGGGACAAGAGACCAAGTTTCTGCCTTTTGCAAGGCTCTCATTTCATTCAACATGGCTGCCCTCCAACCATCATGTGAGAGGGCATTTTGCACGCTAGTGGGTGTAGGGGGAATATTTGTTGTTGTGTGAAGGGCATATTGAGTGTTAGGACGCCTGATTCCAGCTTGGTTTCTTGTCGTCATTGGATGGATTCTAGCTGGATTTTCGGTTGAAGTTTGGCTAGTGGTTTCTTGACTGGTAGTTGTGGGAGTTGAAGGTTCGGATACACTAAGGTTCTTGTCGAGCTTATAGTGGAAAGATGGAGAAGATGAGCTAGGAGATTGGTTGGTCAAGAACTGAGTAGAGCTTGGTAACACGTGATGTGTTCCTTGGGTTTTACTCTTCGTCCTGAGCCTATATGTGTAATTGGAATCGGGGAGTGAACTTGTTGGGTTTGTATTTAAAACGATGTCCCGTACTTCTTCATTAATTGTAGGATTAGAAATTTCTTCACTCCTCGATTCTTCCTCATGAAAATCTATCGGATTTTATGGTGTCCTTCTATACCGTGTGGTGGGTGTATTAATCTCACCAAGGTACTGATTGCTAGGTGTAGCAATCTCTTCGGTTTGGACAGCTGTATGGTGATGGAGCAGTTGTACTTGGGAAGTACCTTGATCAAAGATCATATCTTTGTGCTATACTTAAGAGGCTGAGGCTGAGTTCATTTCCTGAAATGTTCTTGCGTCGGGAATTATTTGAGTAAGGAACAAGTCACTCTCTTGTGGAGTTGTGTCATTGTTTTTCTCCGTAAGCTTGCTGTTTTCTTCAAAAGGATAAGCTTGCTCATTAAACACTACGTGTCTAGAGATAAAAAGTTTTCCTGTGTGTAAGTGTAGACACCTGTAACCTTTGTGACGTGTGCTGTATCCTAAGAAGACACACGGGACAGATTTTGACGTAAGTTTATCTGTCATGGTAGATCTTAAACAAGGGTAACATTGAGATCCAAAGACCCTGAAAGTTCCATATTCAGGAACCCTATTATAAAGGGTTTCAAAAGGTGATTTCCCGTGCAGTATTCTTGTTGGTAATATGTTTATCAAATAAATAGCGGTAGAAAAGGCTTCTACCCAATACTTACGTGGAATAGAAGCTTCTCTTAATAATGATCTGCCGAGGTCAACAATATGCCTATGTTTTCATTCGGCGATCCCGTTCTGTTCTGGTGTGTAAGGACACGACATTTGATGCAAAATTTCATGGTATCGCAGCTCCTCTTCCAGGTCTTTACTTGTATATTCACCACCGTTGTCAGAATGGAGAGTTCTGATTTTCTTGTCAAACTGTCTTTCTATCATGGATTTAAAATCAACAAATATTTTGAAGAAATCAGATTTTCTTTTCAAAGGATAAAACCAAGAATACCGTGTGCATTCATCCACAAATATTGCATAATATAAGAAGTTTTGGCATGACCTTTCTAGTGACGGGCCTCATAAATCACTATGTATGCACTCAAAAGGCACTTGTGATTTATTTTCTGAGGAATTAAAGGATAAACAGTGGCTCTTTGTCTCTGAGCAAATATTACAGAATCTAGGAATATCACCTCTTAAATCAATAAGTTTCTGTTTATGCAAATCACTCAAAATGCGTAAGTTAGAGTTCGAAGGCGTTTATGCCAGGTGTTGCCATCTGTTGCCTGTTGGTGAAAGGTAAGATAAGCTTGTATTTTCTCATTGGGCAACACGTACAGATCTCCTCTTCTAGATCCCTTTAGTAGGCTCTCCTGTGTGTTCAGGTCCTTAACCACAAATGAAGTTTTGTCAAAGACCACTAAGCATGGATTATCATCTGTTAGTTTTGAGACAGATAATAAATTTTGTTTGATAGCAGGAGCTACCAAAACTGAATTTAATTTCAATTTTCCTTGGCTGAGATGTCCTGAGCCTATATGTGTAATTGGAATACGTTCTCCATTTCCAACAAATATTGTGTCAGATCTTGAATATTTTGAAAATGATGATAGAGTACCTATTGATTCCACGATGTGAGAGGAGGCTCCTAAATCAGCTACCCATTCATTGTTCTTAGGCCCATTGATGTGTAGTGTTGCCAGAGCCTTAGGTATATTGTCAGCTTGGAAGGTGTGATCAAAACGCCACCAACAATCAAGACCTATGTGACCTTTCTTTCCACAAATTTGACAGGTAATAGGATGTTGTGTAAAGGGTTGATTTTCATCACCTGAGGTATTGTTTGGATTATTTCCTATTAATCTTCCCTAATTGTAGGTTCCTCTGTTGTTGTTGTAGGCGGTTGGTGTGAAACCACGTCCTTGAGAGGTAAATCTTTGTTGGGTGCCTCTCCCTCTATTGCTTCGTCTGCCACAATTGTATCGTTGAGCTGTATATGCTACACCTTCTATTGGAGTTCCAGAAGTATTCTTTGGATACCTAGTGCTTCGTGATTCATATGATTGAAGTTATGAAATCACAATGCTAAATTTAGGTATTGGAGGGCGAAACATAGCAGTTTTGAAAGATTCATATGATGCATCAAGGCTTTCAAGCAGTCTAAATGTTTTCGTAGAATCTGAAATAGGTTTTCCAATAGAGCTTAATTGATTCAAAATACCTTTGAACTCTATCAAAAAATTTGACAAAGTTTTACCTTCTTTCCGAATGTTATTGAGTTGGGAAAGTAGGTCAAATTCACGGGATTCTGTTTTCTGAGCAAAATGATTTGCTAGCTCATCCTAGACTTGTGATGATGTCTCTAGTTCAAAAATATGACCTAAAGCTTCTTCAGAAAGTGTGTTAATTATCCAGGATTTGACTAGTGCGTCACTTTGTGACTAGGAGTCAAATTCAGGATTTGGCGTCTCAGTATCTCCCATGGTCTGGCTAGGTTTGGGTACTTTGCCGTGATAAAACCTGTAAGTTTTCGTGTTTGGAGGAGTGACTTTATCTGAGTCATCCAGGACATATAATTCCTTTCTGCGAGCTTGATTGTAACAAAGTTGCTCACATTAATGGAATTGGGAAATGGGTAGGTGTTGTTTCGGCGGGCCATGTTAGCTCTGATATCAACTTGAAATAACAGCTAAACAGCAAAACACAAGTACAAAGTAGGCTTATATTATATTATCAAAAGGGAGGGCTCGAGAAAACACACATATGTCGAGCTAGTACAAGCCATATATATATAGCCAAACCAAACAACATTTAAATAATATTGTCTCTTAGATATAAAGTCAAGTTGGTCGGCTCAGTCGGTTTCATTATCTACTTCATCCCAAAAGTCATCTCTTCCCATGTGCATCTTCGGATTGTTGTCAAGGTCGGCAGCCTCCCTCCCTATCATATTTTCTGGATGAGTGGGCGATGGAGCGTTGATCCTCCGGATGATTTCCTTTGAGGTTTCTCCTGAATGATAATTCCTGAAGGCTGAGTTCTTGCTTAGCTGGAATCCATGCTATCTTGTAAGCTTGGGTTGATATACCTGTCTGTAGCAAGCATGTGGGGCATGCAGTGTGAGTTGAGTATTCTTCCTTCCTTCACTCGATGTAAAGTCTGAATGTGTTTCCTGCATGGGCCTCACAGGTTTAGGCAGAGAGTCAAGCAGTGCTGCCAGTGCTCGTTTGCCCCTGTCTTCAATCTCTTTATTCTTTCTCTCTACTTCTTCGAGCAACGTTCCAATAACACAAACAGAGATGACACCCGAGGTGTTTAACGATTGGCCTGGTCGAATAGTATCAATAGTATCAGCACTGGCGAACTGCAAACCAAGGCAGAGTAAAAATAGAAGGAAAGCAATAAGAGGGGAGATTCTAGGTCTCATTTTTTATTTAGGCAACTAGGCTTCTTAGATTTCTTTCAGCGGAATTCTAGAACCTTTAAGGTTTTAGAGCACGACTAGGCATTTCCACTTTTTCATCAGCTTTTATAGCAACTATTACATCATGTTTCCGCTTCGTTCCCGACCACTCACTGCTACTATTACATCGCATGTGAATTTCTGTCCGGGTTTTCACGCAACAAGGCGACGAAAGCAGACAAGTAATGGAAGCAAATGATCGCGCACTCCGTTATGTGGATAAAATGGGATCGATTGCTGAGTTTTTAAATAGAGATAGGATTATGATTTCCTAAATCCATTTCAAAGTATTTTTATTTTCAGTTTACTGTTACAATTTTTATCAAGTTTCTATGTGTACTTATACAGTTGCCACCTTTAGCTTTGCACAAGTTTTTCTTTATTTATAAGATTTATCACCTTCAAAAGCTACGCGGTAAAAAACACCCTCCTATTTTTGTTTTTGGCGAAGGTGTCAACACTCATGAACTTTCCAATAAAAACTATGAGAAAAAAATGTGAATTATTGTCTATAATTCGTGTTGATTATAAAGTCGTTTTTACGAGTTGAAATTCATTCAGTAAATTACTTGAGTATTTTAATGATTTCAATTTAATGATTTAGTAATTTAAATAATATAAAATCTCACAAAAAATCTTCAGTTTATTTATTTATATAAATGTAAAATTCATTTGAGGAAGTGCTGAGTTGTCTTCCCACTCCATAAACACATTGTCTTAAAATTGTACCACATAGTTTCATAAATTGAAATCATTAGCTGAAGCTATTTGGTTGGCATCGATAAAAGAGATATGCCTTACCAAAAGGCATCTTGACATAGAGTACTTATAGTTTGATTTATGTTTTCCAATAGTTTGAAGTGCTAATCAATCTCTTTTCATGTTGCATTCCATTTGTCATTTGCACCTTATTTTTGGGTTAATGGATTGAAAATTGAGCAGATAAGAATCTATGATAATTAATCCTGTAACATATGCATTATAGAGAAACAGAGCATCTTTTGTGAGGAAAAAAAAAAGAATTAGTATCTGCCCTAATTGAAGGTCACATCATGCTATTAACAAATTTTTGAAAGGCAAAGAAATTGAAGTTTATCCAAATGTTACGTAGTAAAGAAGTGGTTTATACCACTTCTACGTGATTAGAAAACTATCCACGTGACATTTAAAGCTCACGTGGGAGGCCTGATGTGCTGGTCAAAATTTTCTGCTTTTCTCTCACGTCATGGGCCTGCTTTCAGGAGCAAGCCTTGGGTGTTCGACAGTCTCTCTCCTGATTTACTGAAGTGAAAAGCTACAGAGCATGTGAAGCCAGTCTAAGTTATAAAGTTAGTGAGTTTTAAAATAAATCACCCAGGCACTATTTCACAAATCAGCATTGGAGCCTATTGTTGTTTTTGCTTGTCACAATTGTCGTCCCTCCCACGCAATATTGAGTTTATGATTTAAATGCTTCTTACACATCCAAGTTAGTACACCTAATTTTTTGATAAAATTGTAAATTATATTAATAAAAATTTAAATATAGAAGCACATGAATATACTCCAATATTATAAAAATTACCATATTTATAAAAAGGTAGAAGTTGTAAGCCATCAAATTTTACTCAAAATAATATTATCTTAAGAGGATTTTATATTTTTAAATAAAGAAATTTTTGCTTATACTACTTTCTTTACTTTTGTCAAGAGAATATGAATATCTATTGTTTTTCTTTTAAAGCGTCTTTTATTTCATTTAGCTCATATATGATAAATGTAACTAAAAATATATCTTAAGAAGTTTAACAGTCAAATTTTTTTCAATAATTATTTTATGATTGACTCTTTTTATGATTGACTTCTAAGAAATTAATGAATATTTATAGCATTTATTAGAGCTCAAGTTTGAATACAACATGTCATTGCTTTTATATTGTTGGAATCACAAATGGCAAAGAGGAGATTTGGAGTTCAAAAAAATCATTTCATATTTTCATTTTCTATTTCATGGATTGTAATTATACTATTTGCTCTCTTTTAATAGGTTTTCTAGTACATATTCATGATAAGATGTGACGTGGGTGCCATGTGAATTAATTGACACCAGGGGTCATGAAGAAGTAAAAGACACGGCTCTTTTGTGTAAGGAGAATGGGTTACATGCTGTAGACAGCACATACTGTAGAATAGACTCTAAGAGAGTAGACTTGCAGAAAGTCATACTCTACTTGAGTGTTTAAGCATAGCATTCCTTTGTTTTTAGTTCTTAAAGTGTTCTAGTTGCAGTTCGTCTTTCTTAATTGGTTTTGGACTATAATAGGAGGGTTTGTAGAAGTAAGTGCTAGCTTTTGTACTGCTTGAAGCATTGAATACAAGAACTACTCCTCGTCCACCTCTATTCCAAACCATTCATTATTTCACATTGCTTAAATGCACATAAAAACAAACAATGGCATCACAGCTAGGTTGCAATTAAGTTTTATCTTTTTCTCTTCTATCCGTGGTTTCAAAAGCTCTCATGGCTTCATCATCCTTAACTTTGTCTTCCTTTGCTTCCACCTCACAAACCCCAACATTCATTCCTAGTTCTCAACTTCCATTGCCAATCTTTGATGGCACCGATTACTAAAATTGGGTCTTCTTAATGACTACGTATCTTAAAGTTCAGGGGATGTGGGATATAGTCAAAGAATGGATTCCAAAAGTTAATGATGAAAGAGCACTCACTACTACTGAATGTGAAAAGCACAAGAAAAATTTGGAGAAAGAGCTAAAGACCTTAATGGTGATGCAGCTTTCCATGTCCAAAACAGCCTTCAACTGCATCAATCAAGCCACAACTCCAAACAAGGCATGGACCACTCTTGAAAATGAGTTCTTGGGAACTCCTAAGGTGTGTTTTATTCAGGTTCAAGGTTACAAATGTGACCTAGAATTGTTAGAAATGGAAGAAAATGAGTCGATCTCATCATATTATAGTAGAGTTAATGAAGTAGTGAGCAATATTAGATCCTTGGGTGGAAAATTGCCTAACTCTCAGGTTGTAGAAAAAATCCTAATTAGTTTGACCCCTAAGTATGACTCTACTATAACCACTCTTGAAAAGACAAAGGACTTTGAAAACATGCCTGTTTTTGAACTTGTTGGATCATTGGAAGCTTTTGAAATATGAGTGAATAAAATAAGGGAAAAAGGTCATTTGGAAACTACGTTTAAAGGTAAGTGTCCCTAGAAACCAAATCTACTGATGAGTCATCTCATTCTAGTGATCGATCAATAGAGGGGAGAGGAAGGTACCCACAATGTGGGATATGTAAGAAGACAAACCATTTGGAAAAATTTTGCTGTCATAAAGGAAAGGATCCTTGTTGTCACTACAAGAAGTTTGGGCATTCAAAAGAACTGTAGGTTTAGAGGAGGACAACAAAGTAACATTGTGGAAACAAAAGAAAAACCTACCGGGGATTTTTTATTCTTTGCAAGTCTCTTAGCATCATGTGCTGATTCTACTTTGTGGTATATAGATAGTGGGTGCATGAATCATATGACCCCTCATGCTAGTGTGTTTAGCAAACTTAACAACAACTTTAGGTCTAGAGTTAGACTTGGAGATGATAGGTACATTGAGATAGTTGGAAAAGGGGAAGTATCAATATGCACATCTAAAGGAGTGATGGTTATACATGATGTTTTGTTGGTTCTTGCAGTTGGTTCAAATTTACTAAGTGTGGGCTAAATGATGGAGAACAATTATGTGTTGTTCTTCAAAGGAAAAATCTGTCATGTGTTTGATAATGAGGAAATGGTTAGAGAGATAGCTACTGTTGACATGAAGAATGCTAGAAAATTTCCTTTAAAGTTTGAATATGCATCACATATGGCCATGAATGCAATTGAAGACTTGGGGTGGTTGTGGCATAAGAGATTCAGCCACTTAAACTTTGCTTCTCTTGAATCACTACATAGTAATGAAATGGTGGAGGGACTACCACGGATGAAACAAGCTAGAAGAATCTGTGAAGGATGTCAATTTGGAAAAAAACATTAGAAAACCATTTTTAAGCAAAGAAAAGCAAGAAAATAAAGAGCCATTGGAAGTAGTACACATTAATGTATATGGTCTTATGCGTACATGTACAAATGAAGGAAACAAATACTTCATTCTGTTCATCGATGATGCCACCTGATTCTGTTGGGTGGATTTCTTGAAAGAAAAGTCAAGAGCATTTCAATCTTTCCTGAGGTTTAAAGCTGTAGTAGAAAAAGAAAGTGGGAAGAACATTAAGATTATTCGTTTTGACCAAGGAGGTGAATACCTCTCCTCTGAGTTTAACTTATTTTATGCAAAAAATGGCATTAAACATTAACTTACTACTAGTTATTCACCACAACAAAATGGAGTGGCCAAACGAAAGAACCACACAATTATGAGGATGGTTAAAAGTATGTTGGAAGAAAAGAGAATACCAAAGGAGTTTTGGGCTGAAGTTGTCAATACAGCAGTGTACATTCTTAATCGCAGTCCAACTTCATATCTGGAGAAGACTAGACCATATCAAGCTTGGACTAGAAGGAAACCTAGTGTGGATCATCTGATGATTTTTGGATCTTTGTGTTATGTTCATGTTCCTGAGCAACTTCACAGCAAGTTAGATCGTAGAATAGAGAAAGACATACTACTAGAATATAGTTTGGTGTCCAAGGCATATCAAGTTTACAATCTGATAACTCTATTTTTATAGAGTTATTTTATCTATTTTTTAGGCAATAAATAATACAATGCTTATGAGAAAATATTTGAACTCCTCTTATTTATTTAAATTTATCTTGTTTTTGTAGCACAAGGAGGCAAGGAGAAAAGGAATGAACATGGAGAACCTGATGCTTCTTGTGTGGCAAAATTGTAATATCAAGATCAAGAGAGTCAAGATGGGCTTGGACTTTGGATAATTGTTATTAGATTTTCTATTGTTATTGGATTTTCTATTTAAATAGAAAACCCAGTCATGTTAGGAATTCAAGTCTCAATTAATTTAGGAATTCAAAACCCAATTATTTTAGGTCTCTAAAACCCAATTGTTTTAGGTCTCTAAAACCCAATTGTTTTAGGTCTCTAAAACCCAATTCTACTAGGATAGGAGATAGGTCTAAACCTAAACCCTATTTAAGAGAAGAGAAGAGGCAAAAGAAGGGAGGAGGAAATTGAGCACAACTCAAGAAAGAAGCCAAGAATTCAAGGTTTTCTTGAAGAGAAGACAAAAAGGGTGACAAACTTCTTGTTCTTGGATTTAAGATGCCTTCTTTATTTTTTATTACCATTCTTCCTCATTATTTCTTTATGTTTTAGTTTATTTTTATTAGAGCTACGATGTAACCTAATTATGATGATATGAATCTTATGATTATTATGTTTTGCAAGATATTTTATTTATGTGAAGTTATATATTACGGAGTTTAATGCTTTTAGGTGATTAGCTACCACTTAGATGACTTGATTTGCATGTTAAAGACCGACAGGAAATAGCATGCAGTTGCTTCTTGTAATATGTAACCATAGATTAAATATGGATAGACATATACCATATTGTTTGTGTGGCTTTCGGTGTAAACTGGGAATATTCATAGATCCTAATGCATTTGGTTTGTTTCAATTCACATATAGAGATATAGTGAATTAATGAACTAAGTAGGTTTGCTATACCTAGACATAGGATAGTAAATAAATTAGGAAATTCCGCCATCACATAGATATTATCTCTCTTGCAAGCATAAATAATCAATATTAGTACCTAGTAATTATGGTGAAGTCATATGCTCTAACATATTTCTTTTATTAAGTTTTCTTATATTTAGTTAGTTAATCTATCATCTATCAATTTGGTTTGCTAAATAAATTCTATGAGTTATTCACCGTTAGTAATTAGTTGGTCTAGTAATCACCAATCTCTGTGGGACGATACTTTTCTTATCATTATATTACTTGTTCGACATGTTCACTTGCATTTAAAATTCACCGAACACAATCTATCCAACAAGAAGCTAGTTATGAATAGAGATATTCAAGTGGATGAAAAAGCAATATGAAACTAGAATCTAAATGTAAGTAAACCACATAATGTTTATCTTCCTTGCTTGATAATATAATAATAGTACGGGTGAGCTGATAGAAGAAATATCAGCTGAGGAAAACCTAGAGCAAGTAACTCCTATACAGATCAGAGATGCTACCTCTAATTCTATGCAGTCAACACCACCTTAAAGAGAATTCTCTAGCATGTCACGAATTCAGATGAGGAATCTTAAGGAATTAACGAGAGCTGTAACATGGCTACCTTGGAACTAGTCACATATGAGGAAGTTGGTGAAGAACAAGTTTGGTAGGAAGTTATGGATGAAGAAATCAAAACCATTGCAAGAAACAACACTTGGTCTGTTGTTAAACTTCTAGAAGGAAAAAAAATGGTAAGATTAAAGTGGATTTTTAAAGTGAAAACATATGGAGAAGGTTGTATAGTGAAGCGCAAAGCAAGACTTATAGCTAAGGGATATTCTCAAATTCCTGGTGCTAATTTTGGAGAAACATTTGCTCTAGTAGCAAGGTTGGAAACAATAAAACTACTACTTGTAGTTGCTGCTCAACATGACTGGCGTGTGCAGCAATTAGATGTCAAAGCTACATTTCTAAATGGTGAAATTGCAGAGGAAGTTTATATCTAGCAACCTCAAGGATATGTAGTCAAGGGTGTAGAAACCAAGGCCCTCAGAGTGCATAAGGCACTCTATGGATTACGTTAAGCACTAAGAGCCTAGTACAATAAAATCAGCAAGTATTTTATAGACCAAGGTTTCATGTGTAGTCCAAGTGAACCAACCTTGTTTGTATCATTGAAAGGTAAATCAATTATTCTCGTATCCATTTTTGTAGATGACTTGATATTTATGGGTAATGATGATAAAAGGTTGGAAGAATTCAAGTCTAAAATGTTTCACACATTCGAAATGATGACATGGGATTCATAAAGTTCTTCTTGGGGTTAGAAGTGTATCAGATGGAGCAAGGGATTTTTATTTCCCAAAGCGAGTTTGTGAAAGGGTTACTGGCTAGGTTTAACTTGGCTCATTGTAATCCAATTGATACTCCACTAATGTCAAGAAAGAAGGTTATGGAAGAAGATAACACTGGTGAAGTAGATGCAAGTGTTTTTAGAAGCCTTATTGGAAATCTACTCTACTTAATAGCAACATGTCTTGATATAATGTATCATGTATTGTTGCTGTCAAGGTTTATGCATAAGCCTACAAAGGGCCATCACAGCAGGCTTAAACGCATATTGAGATACTTAAAAGGTATTGTTGATTTTGGCCTTTGCTATTCCAAGTCAAACAATTTTGAATTGGTAGGTTTTTATGATAGTGACTGGGCAAGAAATGAAGAGGACTCTTGAAGCACAAGTGGGTTTTTATTTAATCTGGGTGGCACAACCTTCAGTTGGTCAAGCAAGAATCAAAGTTTTGTTTCTCTATCAACGGCAGAGGTAGAATATGTAGTTACTGCATCTATTACTTGTCAAACGATGTGGTTGCACAAACTTTTGACTGAGATTGGGTTTGAACAGAAAAATAGAACATTTATCTATAGTGATAGTAAGTCTGCTATTGCCATGACTCAAAATCCTAGTCATCATGCTAGAACAAAGCATGTGAAAGTAAAAGTTCATTATGTTAGAGCATTGGTAGAAGCAAAAGAAGTGAAGTTCGTGTATTGTCCAAGTGAAGAAAGCAAGCCAATATCTTTACAAAGTGTCTTCCACAAATTCAACATGAGAAGCTCAGAAAGAGCATTGGAGTAAAGGCATACCCAGTCAAAGAAGGGTGATAGGATGTGACGTGGGTGTCGTGTGAATTAATTGACACCAGGGGTCATGAAGAAGTAAAAGACATGGCTCTTTTATGTAAGGAGAATGGGTTACGTGCTGTAGACAGCACATACTACAAAATAGACTCTAAAAGAGTAGACTTGCAAAAAAGTCATACTCTACTTAAGTGTTTGAGCAAAGCACTCCTTTGTTTTTAGTTCTTAAAGTGTTCTAGTTGTAGTTCTTCTTTCTTAACTGGTTTTGGATTGTAATAGGAGGGTCTTTAGAAAAAAGTGCTAGCTTTTGTACTACTTGAAGCATTGAATACAAGAACTACTCCTTGTCCATCTATGTACCAAACCATTCCTTATTTCACATTGCTTAAACGCACATAAAAACAAACAATTCATACTAATATCTTTTACATTCATACTAATACTAACAAAATTAGACATAATAACCACGTTACAATAAGAACAAAGAGTTGTAGGCTAATCTTTAAAAATTTGGTTTCGAATTTTGGTATTTGGTTTTGAATTCCTTGTGGTTTTCAACAGAGAATCCCCTTTCTTGGAATTTTTATTTTTGTTTGTATACTGCATGCGCACTCAGAGAAAAGATTATGATATTATGCATTCTTTTATTGCATGACCGAATCTTTATTATACTTTGAGACTCCTTAGATAATTTAGAGGTTTGCTTTGTAGTAATTAATCAAGACTGGTTTATTGTGTGTTTCTCTAATTCATGTCTTTCTTTCATGTCACCTAAAAAACTTTTTGTTAACTGGTGGAGAACGTTATCCATGAGTTACACTTTCTGCCTTATTTGTATCAAGATTTGGCCATGTAATGGCAGATGACAAGTTGGATCATAACTTCACTATCACCTAAGAATGATGAACGTGAGTCCCACATTTTCAATGAGCGTACTAACTTTTCTTGGACTTTACGGTTACAATTGGCAATAAACTAATGCCTTTTTCACCTTTTCCTTATGAAGATGCACCTAGAATACCTCCAGCTTACGCTTAAGGAATAACCCAAACTGCTACTAATTTGCATGCTGATGATGTAGCCCAGTCCAAGAACCGTCAAAGTTCTAACATTGACCTCAGTTTTCCCCATGCGGAAGGTAACAAACGCCTCTTATGATAATTTTGGTTGCAATATGATCAAATTATGTCCACTTTCCTTTTGTGATAATTCTGTGGCTTAATAATGTAAGTAGTATTTATATCAATAGTTTACAAAAACCTCAAATTGACATTAAACTTGGAAATGTGAGCAGCAGTCAGCAGGTCAAGGATCATTTTAAAATGCTTAGCATAACTTGAACAAACCCTAATAGGATCATTAGGCTGTAAGATCAACTTGCTTTTGTTTGCTTTTCTAGAGAAACATCTTTGCTTTTTAATATAATTTTTATTTCTTCCCAAAGCTAACTTTTTATATTTGCTTCCCAAAAGGTGCTAATTCAACAAATATTACTTTTTGACTTCTTTTCTTTATTGTTTTAAAAGTAAATAGTACTTTTGTAGTGTAAATTGGATAGTATTTGAACAAACTCTTATTTGTCATCTAAGAGCATCGAATAAGATCCCTCTTGATTTAACTTGAATTTTTCTCTTTAGGACACCCCCTCTGAATTCATGAGAGAACTAGTAGTCGAGTTGCTCACAGAGGTATATTTGCCTAAATATGAGCCCAAGCTTCTATTAGCTTTTCTATACAAACATCTTTGCTTTTTAATATAATTTTTATTTCTTCCTTAATCTAACTTTTGATATTTGCTTCCCAAAAGGTGCTAATTTAATGAATATTACTTTTTGACTTTTTTTCTTAGTTGTTTTAAAGATGAATAGTACTCTTGTAGTTTAAATTATATAATGCCTAAACAAATTCTTATTTGTTAGCTAACAAAAGAATTGGACAATGTCCTTGATTTAACTTCAAATTTTCTCTTCAGGATGTACCTACCTAGTTCGTGGGAGAACTATTGTTTGAGTTACTTGAGGAGGTATATTTGCCCATATGTCAACCTAAATTTTCTTTTGCTTCTCTATACAAACATCTTTGCTTACTAACATAATTTTTTATTTTCTCATTCAACTAAGTTTTTATATGAATATTACTTTTTGACTTCTTTTCTTTGTTGTTTTACAAGTGAATAGTACTTTTGTATTTTAAACTGAATAATGCTTGAACAAACTTTTATTTGTTATCTAACAAAAGCATTGGATAGTGTACCTCATTTAATTTCAAATCTTCTCTCCAAGACGTCCCTTCTCAATTAATGAGAGAACTATAGAGCTAGTTGCTCAAAAAGGTATATTTGCTTATATGTCAACCCAAACTTGTAGTTGCTCCTCTATATAAGCATTTTTGCTTTTTAACATAATTTTTATTTCTTTCTTAACCTAACTTTTTATATTTGCTTCCCAAAAGGTGCTAATTCAATGAATATTACTTTTTGACTTCTTTTTCTTTGTTGTTTTAAAAGTGAATAGTACTTTTGTACTATAAACTAAATAATGCCTAAACAAATTCTTATTTATCATCCAACAAAAGCATTGGACAACGTTCCTTTTGATTTAACTTAAAAAAATTTCTTCAAGACATCTCTTATCATTTAACGAGGGAACTATTGGTTGAGGTGTTCAAGAAGGTATATTTACCAATATGTTAGGCCAAGGTAGTACGGAATTTTAAAATTGACCCCACGTATTTGATGTCTCTTTGTTGCTGGAGTTAGGGCTGTAATATATTATGTTTAGTTATAATTTGATGTCCTGAACTTCAGTATTTATGCAACTTATGAACGTGTCAAATCTGGGTCAAATTAAGGGTCGGCTTGCTTAAATGTGGCAGTCAAGATTCCAGCCAAACGGGATAGCTTCAGTAAACTTGTCTTAGATTGGCATGCTTTCATTCTTGGTTAATGAATTGATAAGAAATGATAGAAGGTGAAAATATATGGTCCTAATTGTCTATTGGCAACAATCATGATTGTCTAAACTGAACTCAGTTTATTTCATCCATATAATTGATGCATCTGCTTGTAATTCTGAGCTAAATACAAAGCTAGATTAAGCCAGAAACAAGCTTTTAGTTGCTGATCTCATTAACTGAGCTATCTTATTTTGGGTTATAGTGATTTCTAAAATGGTTTTGATGGCCGCTTGCAAGTAGTCTTGCATGGCATTGTTCCCTTTCATTATTTCCTCTGTTTTCGCCCAAATCTTCTAATGAGCTTCACAAGTTTTATAGGGAACATGTTGGGATTAACATGGCCAAGAGGAAATTTGAGTTCTCAAACTTATGATCCATCAGTCCAATTTTTTCTACCACATCGACCCCAGATAACTTGGGCCCAGGGTTATCCATTCTTTCAGCCACATCAACCCCAGACATATTGGGCCCAAGGTGATCCATCGGTCCAATCCTTTCTGCCACATCAACCCCAGATAACTTGGGTCTAGGTTGATCCATCCGTCCAAAACCCCAATCAGATTCTTTCTGTTCAACCACGTCAACTCCAGACAACCCGCGCTCCACGAGAGCAACCATAGATAACTTGGGTCCAAGGTGATCCATCGGTCCAATACTTTCTGCCACATCAACCCCAGAAAAGTTGTGCCCAAGGTTGTCCACCAGTCCAAGACCTCAATCAGATTCTTGCTGCACCACCACTTCAACCCTAGACAACTAGGGCCCATGGGAATCCATCAGTTAAATTCCGTCAGCCACGCCAACCCCAGGACCTCAATCAGATTCCTTTGGAATCTAGAGTTCTACATCAATCACAGATAACTTGGGCCCAAGAAAATTGCATTCTTTCTGCTCTACCACATCCACCCCAGGCAACCTCGGCCTTGGCTCATGGGCCCGATTCTGGGACTAGTAATTCTCCAACCTCGGAGCAGATTGAAGGTCTCCAACTCAGAATTAGAGGTATATCTTAACGCTTCTGGAGATCTACTTTCTCCTTATATGTGATTTGTTTTCTCAATTTTTCAAAGCCCACTTCCTTTTTGGAAAGCTAACACCTTTTTTATTTGTTTTGATGTTTGAAGTGCAGGAAATTATGATGTTTATATAAATTATAATTGTCGTGCTTTTTTGCACTTTTATCCAACCACAGTTTAGGCTCATGCTGTTTGTGATTCGTTATTACATGCTGTACCATTTTATTCAACATACGTATTTGTATGCCTACCTCAAATATCTCTTTTAAGTATGCTTTCTTGATAACCTGGTCTACTACATTGAAAGATCTGCTGTGCCTTGTGATTTCTTGATTAGGAACTTTATCATTGCAGGCATCATGTTCATGGTTCACATGCTGATAATTAATGCCAAATTTGATCTTTGGTTTCTAACTTCTTTTGCATTCATCATAAGAAAAAGTTCAATGAATGAAGTTGGTGAAATTCATAATTATATATATCTCTCATGAGAATTTTTAGCATAGTAGTTAGGTCATTAGAAAGTGTATAGATGATAAACACTATTTTTACTATCATAAAATTGATTCCCTCTTTTGTTTCTAAATGGAAAGAACATATTAAGTTTTGTTCTTATTTCATAATAGTTTTGTTCACAGTTTATCTTTGAAACATAAAGATTAACGAATTGAAAGGTTGTAAGAAGTAAAGTAAATCTTGTTCAATTTTGGGCTGAGAAAGTTTTGACCCAAGCTTCCCCTCATTTGAGAATTACTTGTTGGAAGCCGGCTGAAACCCACAAGCATACAACCCACTTCTGATCTTAGCCGACCATGTTGGTTGGAAACACCATAGAACAAAATTTTATTTTTGTATTACTGTTTCAAGGATTAAACACATACAAAATCTTTGATTAGCCCTTGTCGCTTACAGAAGATGAGAAAATCCAAAAAGTCAAACACTCTAAACATATTATTCAGTCCTCCTCAGATTGATCGATCCTTATTTCAATCATCTCTTGAATGTCCAGATTTTCGGGTATGCATTTCTTCAAGGCAAGGTACCTTGAAAGAACTCTAAACAACGAGGCTGACATAGCCGCTGCACAAATTGCTGGTGTAAAGCGATGGCCGAATATAGGAAGCCCAACTGCAGCTGCAATGGCGGGTAATTGCCTAATTTGTGATGCTAGAATTGAAATTAACCGTCCAACTATTGTATCCTATCATATCCTTCTGTCACTTGGTACAAAACTTTACCCTATTAGTTATATTACAGATGAATGTGGGTAACTAATAGTCAAATATATGTTGCGAAGGGGTGTGACTAAGTGACATAGTCATGTTAAGTAAATAAAGTTGCTCATCTTGTAACAGCTATACCTTTGATCATCATAGTAGGTTTTGATCCTAATACTTAAAACTTTCAAGAACACAAATTGTCTAACCAGTACTAAAATTCATAATTTTAATTTCATTTAAGTTTTTTTATGTTATTAGAATGTTTCTCTTTAGGATCTCAAGAAAAATAAAGGATTTAATATGTAAAGTTTCTTTTCTAAATCACTAAGGATTGGTCCTCATTAAACTTGAAGACACATTTTCAATTTTTGTTGATTATAAATTAAGAACAATTGCTTTAAACATTGTGAGTGATTCTACACTCACCTTTTTTCATTAAATTTCACCTCATAGGATAAATGAAAAGGCCCATACTAACAACAACTACAATAAATGCTGTTGGGATGGCAATTATTTATTTCCTATCCAAAAGAGTGCTCCCTGTTGAAGGTGAGAGTAGCATAAGAAACGTGCAAGAGAGTGCTTCCTATTTCCGATCCAAACTTTGTCATTAGAAATATTTGCTACAACGCATAAGATTTTTCAGTTTCCCAATCCTCAAATGGAAAATTGAAATGTCCATTGATAAACATGATGAGATTTATGGTGTTTAGTGATTGGCCTAGCAAAGAGTGTTAGTGGTATCATCAAATAAGAACCACTGAATGTTAAGTATGTAAATTTTACCTAAAAAAGGTTTGATTATTAGGTAATATGTAAATATAAAAGAATTTCTTAATTCATAACTTAATTTTTAGATTAAATTATTAAATTTTTTAATATAGTATTACAATATATATTAATCTCATTCAAATTTTAGTTTATTCGATATAGTCATTGTGTAAAAGCTTTTATTTGATTTCATTCAATCTTAAACTTAGGTTATGTTGGGTATGTCAAAGAATATTAAGTATAATAGTCTTACTTGAAAAAAAGAAAAAGGTTATTGAATAATATTTAAATATAAAAAATATCCTCTAACTTGTGACTTAATTTTTAGGTTACATTTGACCTTTCTAATACAAAACAAGGCAAAATGAGAAAAGCAAAGAAGAAATAATAGGAGAGATTCTTCAACTTATATTTGTTTTAGGCAGCCATGGTGCTTAGATTTATCTTTGTGGAATTTTGGTACGGCCCATTAATGATGTAGACTTCTACCATGCTCCATCTATTCATGATGCTTTAGCCATAGTGCGTAGATTTATCTTTGTGGAATTTTGGTACGACCCATTAATGGTGTAGAGTTCTACCACGCTCTAATTGCTCAGGAGGCTTTCCACTTTTATAATAATTTCCCTTCAAACACACACCTCTACTTTTTATATTGCTTTTTTTTGTTCGCCATTCAAAAGCTACAAGACAAAAAGGCAAAGGTTTCAATTCTCATTAGCTTTCCAACTATTTGTATTTCTTGCTGAATATAAACTTGTTTCTAGATTTTGAAGTTCTCTCAATAAATAATTTCGATTTCAATTTGGTTCTTTGGTAGTATTCTTTTTTAATAATTTTGAATAGAAATAATGTGAAATCTCACTAATAATCTTAAATTGATTTCTTTTAAATGAAAAAGTGACTTAGGAAGATGTGAGCTGCCTTTACAAATCCATAATAAATAGTCCTATTTGAACCACAAATTCATAAATTTAAATATTTACCTAACAGCTAAAGAGATGAATAAGAAACGCATATTCTTCAACCAAAGGATACAGCTATAAGAGCCGTGATGGATCCTGGTGACAATAGCGCACATGCAAACTGCCTCCAACAAACATTAATGGAGTATTTAACATCTTGTTACCAATGTTGGACCATGGTACCGATGTCAGGTTTAGCATAGAATAACTTTGCTTCATTCCTTAAGTACCTACAAGTCTTATAACTTTGCCCAGCTCTTTGTTTACCTCCATTGTTTTTTAGTAAGAAATTGTTATGGTCTTGCGCAAGGGAGCGGGTAAAAGGGCGATTTACTTGCAAGGAGGAGTCGTTTTCCCACCACTTGTGGGTCAGCTTCTTCTTCCCTATGATTGACTCGTAGCAACTTTTTTTTGAAAAGTGTTTTGATTGAAATGACTCTTGCTTTATTCATTTTTATCTGGGGATATTTATACATAAATGCCAATTGAGATAATACCCCCTTTACATGATTCCCATGCTTACAATTTGCCCCTTACTCTACCAGTAGGGGATACAAAAGTAATTCCCGTGGATTCCCTCATAACCACCCATTCAACAAATAAACAATAATATCTCTAGAATATTCTAAGAAATAAGAGACTAACATTCAGCTTTATTCTTAATGGACGAACCAGGAATGATGACAACCCAAGCTAGCCCAGGCCTATGTCTAGGCCTGCTCATGCAACCCCTTTTCTGCTCCCACGTTACAGTGCCGTCCCTTCAGAAAGGACCTTGTCCACAAGGTCCAGCTTTGGAAAGCGGAGACGTATCTCATCTAGCATCTCCTAAGTGGCATCTACTAGAGATAAGCCCACTCAGTGCACCAAGACTTTAACTTTTTTATGGCGAACACGTTGTTCCAAGATTGCTTAAGGTGTTGGAAATATTTGATTAGAGTCTTACATGGAAACTAGCAATGATGGTTGCACTACATTATGTTGCCCCACGCATTTTTTTAAGAAGGAAACATGAAAGGTGGAGTGAATACGTGAGGATAGGGCAAATGTAACTTATAAGCCACGGGTCCCATGCACTGCAAGATTTCAAAAGGCCCATAAAAGCGGGGAGCAAGTTTGAGATTCCTCCTCATAGCAACCGAAAGATGCCGGTAAGGCTAAAGTCGTAAATACACAAATTCCCCCACCGTGAATTCTGTTTCCTTTCTGTTCTTGTCAAAGTTCATCTTCATCTGTTGCTAGCTTTCTTGAAGATGTTGACGAACCCTTAAGACCATCATGTCCCTTTCACGTAACTTTTTGTCAATTGTTGTAACTCTTGCAGAACCCGAGACGTAATTGAGGAGAGAGGGAGGTGGTTTCCCATGTACCATTTCATACGGGGTCAATCTAGTCAAGTTATGTTTACTGGTATTGTAACAATATTCAGCCCAAGATAACCAGCAAAGCCAATCTTTACATTGATCCCATGCAAAACAGTGGAGGTACATCCCTAGTGATTTGTTAACTATTTCAGTTTGACCATTTGATTAGGGATGGTATGCAGTAGAGAGATTGAACAGAGTTCCTTGAAGTTGAAAGAGCTCCTTCCAAAAATTACTGGTGAACACCTTATCTCGATCATAGACTACAGTTTGACGCAACCCATACAACTTAAGAACATTTTCAAAGAATATCTTGGCAATGGATACTGCTGAATAAGGGTGACTTATGGCCATAAAGTAAGCCATTTTGAAGAGCCGATCAACAACAACGAAAATGGAATTTTTTCCTTTGTTCAACAAAAGCCCCTCCACAAAATCCATGGAGAGATCTGTCCATGTATCTATCGGAATAGACAATGGATGAAGTAATCCCGAAGGATGGGTATTCTCCCATTTATTGGCTTGACATACAGGACAAGCACGGACCCAATCCCTCACTTTTTGCTCGAGCTTGTTCCAAAAAAGACTTGCCTAATTCTGTCACACATTTTATACACTCCTTCATGGGATTCAGCATGCATTTCATGAATAATAGTGGGGATTAATTCTGAGCTATCTTTCAGATAAATTTAATTTTTAAAGAGTAAAAGTCCATCTCTACATGCCCAACCTTTACTAGCCTTTCCTTTTTGTACCTTCTCCATTAAGTCTCACAATTCTGAATATTCTTGAATTTCGGTCTTGATAGTATCCACCCAAAGGGGCAAAAGACAAGAAATGGCATGAATAGCGGACTCAAGATCTCCATGAGAAAGGGAGTTAGCCACAACATTTTTAGATTCGGTGTATACTCAATGTGAAAGTCATAACCAATAATTTGGCTCCCCATTTTTGCTGGAACGGAGTAGATAATTTTTTATCCAACAAGTAATGTAAACTCTGATGGTTAATCCGAATAATGAAATGGTTACAAGTAATGTAAACAACTGTAACAATGGCTAAAAATTCTTTTTCATAAGTTGATAGTAAAGCATTTTTCCCTTGCAATTGTTGACTAAAAAATGCAATAGGACATTTACCTTGCAATAGCACTGCTCCTACGCCCGATCTAAAAGCATCCGTCTCAAGAATGAAATCTTTGTTGAAGTTTGGTAAAGCTAGAACTAGTGTCTTGGTCATTGCTGTTTTCAAAGCAACAAAGGCATCTTCGGCCTTTGGGGTCCAGGAAAAGTTCCCCTTTTTTAGCAATGAATTAAGGGGAGCAATTAACTTACTGTAATCTTGGACAAATTTACGGTAATACCCTATATGCCCTAAGAACCCTCGCAATCCATTAAGATTAAGTGGACGTAGCCATGTCAACATGTCCTCAATTTTTGCGAGGTCCATAGATACGCCTTCTCCATTAATAATGTGGCCCAAATATTGTACCTCTTGAACACCGAAAGAACATTTTTTCTTTTTAACGAACAATCGGTGTTGCTCCAAAATATGAAACACGGTTGCAACATGAGAGATGTGAGCAACCTAAGTGGAATTGTAAATTAAGATGTCATAAAAAATACCAAGACAAACCTCTGTAATTGTTCTTGAAATATTGAGTTCATAACAGCTTGAAAAGTTAATGGAGCATTAGAGAGGCCAAATGGCATGACCAAAAACTCATAATGTCCATTGTGAGTTTGGAATGTTGTTTTCTCCACATCTTCTGGTTTCATTCGAACTTGATAGTAACCTGATCTCAGGTCTAATTTTGTGAAGTATCAAGCTCCATTAAACTTATCTAAAAGTTCCTCCACCGTGGGTATGGGAAATTTATTTTTCACTATTTGCTGATTTAAGGCCTTGTAATCAACATAAAGACGCCAACTGCCATATTGTTTTTTTAATTAAAAGTATAGGAGAAGAAAAAGGACTTACACTTGGCCTAATAATTTTGTCTTTTAATAGCTCTTGAACCATTTGCTTAATTATATTTTTTTGAGCATATGGATAGCGGTAGGGTCGGCCTTTAACAACCCACGATTGATCCTTTAATTGAATCCCATGACCTAAAGCCCGCTTTGGTGGTAGGCCCAAGGATTCTTGAAATAATCCTTGGTAAGCCTCAAAAAGCCACATTAGACGCTCGTCTGGATATGAGGGTACTTTTAGTATCATTTCATCATAATCTTGTCCTATTACCCTCATTTGTAGCAAAAGAGCCAATCCTGTTTTGTCCACTTCCTTTCTTCTCTGATTTTCTTTAAAAGGAGAGAGTGTAGTAGGTCGCTCACTGTGAAGAAAGACTTTCCTCCCGTTGATGTGGAAGGACATAGTAAGTTTAGAGAAATCCCATACAACCTCTCCCAAAGAAAGCAACCAAGCAACTCCAAATACGGCTTCTGTTCCAGCCAAATCTAAGACAACACATATCAGTAGAAAAAACAAGATCTAGGAATCGGATCTCCACCTAATTATAGACACTAAAGCTTTTGATGCGCTGGCCATTAGCCACAGCCACTTCAAGACCACTACCTTGGTGATATGGAAGGCCCAATTTCCTTACAATGGAGATACTCACAAAATTGTGAGTGCTGCCAGAATCCACGAGGAAGCAAACTTTGTCTCCGTTTTGGCCACGATCTCCCATCACCTTCATGGTTAAGGGAACTAGAACACCATAAAGGGCATTAATAAAGATCCAAGGTGCCTCTGCTAACTTCTCAAGTAGTGCATTCCAACCTTCATCCTCATAAAGTTCCCCATCCAGGCCTTTCAGAAGGAATAATTTTTTACAACGGTGGCCTGGTTCAATCTTGTCATCATAATTGAAGCACAAACCATGGGATCTTCTATCCAGAATTTTGGCCTGAGATAACCGACGGATAGGCATCGGAGTTTTATTGTTGGAGGTCAAAACTAGATTTATAGTCGAGCTTGGGTTAGCTCGACCTAGTGGCATAGTATCTATTCTGGGATGAGGTTAATAGTAACGGGCTTTATAAAGTTTAGCCAAGCCCATGGTTGAGGACAAACTTGTGGGCTTGTTGGCTTAAACGTCCAATTTGATGGATTCCTGCAACCCGCTAATGAAACAACTAATTTGTTGTGCAGGAGTTAGTTTCCCACACTTCACAAAAAGCCGAGAAAAATGAAGTAGGTATTCCTTCACCGAATGTTCTTGCTTTAGCTTAACTAATTCACCAAAGTGATCTTGATAAATCGATAGGCCATACCTTTCTTGAAGCTCTTGAATTAAAAATTCCCAAGTAAGTTCTATCCTCGCATGCTCTTCCTTCCATAGTTGATACCAAGCTAAAGTATCTCTTTCCAAATACCAATATGTGAACTGTACTTTCTCCGCCCTAGGAGTTTGGTGACAGTTGAAGTACTGGTTGGCTTTACAAATCCAACCTATAGGGTCTCCCTCTTTAAAACGGGGAAAATCAACTTGAGCTTGGGAATAGTGCACATCGATGAAATTGGAACTGCTACCTCTTACTCCCTCTAAACCTCCCATCTAGATTGTCTTTTCGTACCATGTTATTTTGTAGCCCTTTTACTTTATCATGTAGCCCTATATACAATGTTTGCATATTCTAGAACTGCTCCAACAATAAGTTCAACTTCTGATTCATCTCCTCTTGACGATCAAGGCATTGCTCAGCCATGAAGACTGGCTTTGATAACACTTTGTTATGGTCTTGCGCAAGAGAGCGGGTAAAAGGGCGATTTACTTGTAGGAAGGAATCGCTTTCCCACCACTTGTGGGTCGGCTTCTTCTTCCCTATGATTGACTTGTAGCAACTTTTTCTTGAAAAGTGTTTTGATTGAAATGACTCTTGCTGTATTCATTCTTATTCGAGGATATTTATACACAAATGCCAATTGAGATAATACCCCTTTACACGATTCCCATGCTTATAATTTGTCCCTTACTTTACCGGTCAGGGATACAAAAGTAATTCTCATGGATTCCTTCACAACCACCCATTCAACAAACAAACAATAATATCTCTAGAATATTCTAAGAAATAAGGGACTAACATTCAACTTTATTCTTGATGGACGAACGGGGAATGATGACAACCTAAGCTAGCCCAGGCCTATGTCTAGGCCTGCTCACACAACCCCTTTTCTACTCCCACGTTACAGAAATGAAGATTTTTGTAATATCAAAATTCTAACATTAGATTATACATCCAAAGACCCAACAATCTAATACACAACTGAAAATATTTGTTAAGTTCTTCCAAAAAAACAAAAAAAAAAAAGCACAGAAAAGGAAGTGCATATTGTGATACAGACCGCTGGAATATAATAACATTCTAAATGATGCTTGTGGCTGCATGACCAAGAGCTACCGGCCTTCCATAATTGACTGGGTCATATCATTCACCGAACAAGTTTTTGGTCCTGTAGTGTCAACTGGGTTTGCCTTCACCATACTTCTCACATTCAAGAATGCAGGTTCCTTGGGATAAGGTATAATTGAATTTTCATTACTAAGCATACTAACAACATCATACATCGTTGGTTTGTCCTCTGCACTCTCTTGAACGCAAAGGAGAGCTACGTTTACGTATCTTAGTACCATATGAATGGAAGGTATGTGATTAAGTAATGGATCCGCCAAGTCTGCTCCTTTATCATTTGTCCATAATTCCCATGCCTTAAATTAAAAAAAAAAACACGGTACAATAGAGAATTAGAATAACACTTAATGGTTAAATTCAAAATTATTTTGTTTACTTTTGGAAATAAGTAATATGTTCTATTATTGTACTCAAGGTCTTGAAATTCTAGATAAATAGAATTAATAATATTTTTTTAACCACTACCAATTTTGACAATCAATGAATAGGTATATTTTTAACAACTTACTTTTAAGAACAAATGATAGGTGTTTCATTTTCTACCAAGGAAAATGTAAATAGATACCCACATATGTGATAAGATTGCGAGAGCCAGTTTGATTGACACCAATGTTTTTCTTGCCACTCAAAATCTCTAATAGTAAGACGCCAAAGCTAAAGACATTAGATTTGATTGAAAAAAGACCTTCCAAAATATATTCAAGAGGCATATATCCCCTGTACGCCATTGACAAGTGAAAGAGAAGTTAGAAATTGCATATCTTATTGTAAGTTAAACTACATGAATATTATCAAAATATTAACTATCATAATTACAAGTTTCATTTTTGCAATACTTACTTAATGCTAACAATTCTATTTGTATTTGCTTGTAATTCATTTCCTTTAAATATTCTTGCCATTCCAAAATCTAAAATTTTTGGATTCATATCGATGTCCAATAAGATGTTACTAGGCTTCAAATCTCTATAAATGATTCTTAATCTAGAATACTGGTGAAGATAAGTAAGTCCTTGAGCAATCCCTTCAATAATTTGAATGCAAGATTCCCAATTCAATGTCTTGCATTTTGTAGGATCTATTTCATATATATAATGAAGTAGATGGTTAGAGAGATAAATTCAAAGAAGCATAAAAATAAAAATTCAAAGACAAAGTACTTTAAAAATATGAGAAATCACCAACCAAAGAGGAAGAAATCCAAACTTTTATTGGGTAAATACTCACATACTAGTATCTTTTCATCTTTTTTGATGCAGCAAACAAAAAGCTTAACAAGATTCTTGTGTTGGAGCTTTGCTATGAGCATTGTTTCATTTTTAAGCTCCTCCCAACCTTGTCCAAATCCTTTTGAGAGTTTTTTTATAGCCACTTCGTCCCCTTTCAATAGTCGTCCCTAAATGTTTTTGCATGGTAGAAGTCATTAAGCATAGTCAAGAAAAAAAAAAACCACATTGACCAAAGACCCATTAATAAATGGTAATTTTAGCTCTTCATTTCAAGTAGATACATGCTATTGACATGGGATCCTTGTTTTTTAGCTGAGTAGAGTCTAAGCTTCACTTTTATGTTGAGGAGCAAGGCATCCCTAATAATTGTTTTTATTAGATCAATTATTATCCACTCAAATATAAGTTCATAAAGGATAATTACCCAATATTTTCCAAATTGACAAACTACATATACAATATACTCTTGCAAATCTCAAGCACAATTAAAGTTAAAGAAAAAAAAATTAACATTTGCCTATATGTGAAACTTAACATTCAAAATGTATTACCTGCAAGTGTTATAGCCTTGTACATAAATTCCTTATCCGAATCATAACATTAATGAACATTAAACCATACCTTGTAAACAAGTCCAAAACCGCCCTTTCCCAACTTATTTGCAACTGCACAAATGCTTGCAAAACTGAATAATGGCATTTGGACATCTCTTTTCCTACCATCTCCATGGTCTGCAGAATTAACCTTTTGGCCCATGCCTAAATCAAACTGCAACAAATCCTCTCCTGCATGGTAAACAACACAAATCTTCCAGTATACAAAATTTAGGTTGCTAAAAGAAGGTTGTGAGTGATTCTTTACTCACCCTTCTTAACTTTATCCTCACGTGATAAACAATAAGGCCCATGATAAAAAGCACAGTGATAGATGCTGCAGGGATGACAATTTTCTGAATTTTGTTATTTCTTCTAGCCTTGGAATTCTCATATTCCGGAACTGTTACAATTCCACTAGTTGAGTTCGTTTCTGTTCAAAGAAATAAAGACAAAAAGAAGATGAAATTAGAGAAGTACATAACATAGGCATTCAATTTCTTACAGATGGGAAGGCAAATTGGCGATACCTAAAGGTATCTCTTCAAGAAAATTTCAATTCAAAAAATAATTAAGTAATGGAAGAAGACTGAAGAACCGCAACGACAATCACCAAACAAGTTTTTAACATTCTTTCTCACCTTCTGTGTTGTTTGAAGCAGCTACTTTCAGATAGAAATCTGTTTGATATACATTATGTGCTGACATTTGTTTCAGACCTAAAAGAGGGCCACTCCAAACTAGGCATTGATTCTCTTGGTCATAAGCATAGCCAGTACAAGTGCAGTTGTTTAAGCATGCGGATTCGCAATCTGAAGTATTGCTGACGTGCAACCGCAGTGGATTGCTGGGCAGAACAACTCTAGAAATAGAAAGAAACCGATCCTTCTTAACTTTAGTGCGATTGTTGCACTGCAGTTCAATTCGTCTCTCACATTTACGCTCTCCTCTACTGAATCCTGGCAGACAGTCACGCAGAGAATCTAAAGTTTCATTGCATATATAGAAATCAGGGCAGAGAGCATTCCCAGCGCACTTAGACAAGAGATTCGTCTCCCCCCAATTGGAGATTTTGATTATATGTTGCCAGCAGGAGGTTCCCTTTGTAATCCAACAGTACTTGTGTGGTTTCATTAGTGTAGTTACGACGCCATGTAACGAACTCCCCGTCAATCACAAATATAGCAGAAAGATCACCAACAAGCGGGCTACTCCAGTATGTTATGGACCCGTCCATTAAGATCAGCTCTTTCTGAGAGCCAAGATACAGAGAGAAAGGTCCAGGAGCTGGGTCATTAGGACCTTTCATTGATACTAATGACCATCCAGTTGCAACCCAAACAATGTTGGAAGGAATCTGTGCTACAATAACCAGGTGAAACATTTCGAAATTTACCGAAGGAATGAAACGAAGACAGAACCTTCTTTCGGCAGAGCAGATGATTCCCGTAATGTTTAGTGATTGGCCTGGTCGAATAGTATCAGTCGTACCAGCATTGGTGAACTGCAAACCAAGGCAGAATAAAAGTATCAGGGAAGCAATCAGAGGGGAGATTATGTGGCTCATTTTTAATTCAGGCAGCTATGCTACTTAGATTTCTCTCGATGGAATTCTAGACGGCCTTTTAAGGGCGTAGAGCTCGACCAGGCTCCACTTGCTCATGAGCATTTCCAGTTTCCCGTCAATCTCTGGGTCCTTCAATTTCGGGACGTATTGTTTCCGCTTCCCCGTCAACCACTCACTGCTACTATTACATCACATATGAATTAGTGGGAAAGTCCTGTCCGGCCTTCATGGAACAAGGAGACAAAAAGCATACAACTAATGCAAGCAAATGCTCACCGAACAGTGCGATGCGCTGTGTGGACAAACTTCTCTCGCTAAGTTTATTGATAGAGAGTCATTTTAAAACATTAAGAGAAAATGCTATTCTTTTCTTAAGCCTTATAGCAGGCTGTTTAGCCCTGCTGTTATGGTTTACTAAACCCATTTCAAGTGTTCTTATTTTCATTTTAATGAAATTAGTTCTATCCAGTTTTTATTTATGTTGATGCACTTGCCGCCTTCAGCTGCGCTTGAGTTTCTCCTATATTATTATTGTTTATAGAATTAATCACTTTTCAAAAGTTACACCACAAAAAATACTGCTCTTTTTTGTTTTAAGCAAAAGTGTCAATTCTCATGAGACTTCCAATAAAGAGTTTGAAAAAAATGTGAATTATTATTTTTTAATTCAATGTTGATTATAATTTTTTTTTCTATATTTTAAAGTTCTTTTAGTAGATAATTTAAAATTTTCAGTAATTTCAATTTGTTGATTTAGTAATATTAAATGATGTGCAATTTCTATAATAATCTTTATTTTATTTATTTTTAAAGTATAAAGGTGATTAAAACAAATGTTAAGTGGTCCCTATAAATTTATAAAGACAACCCTATAGTTAAACCACATAGTCTCGTAGATTGAAATTGTGAAAGCTACTTTGGTGCTATGAATAGAAAGAGCATGCCCTATCCAAAAAGGCATCTTGACATAGACTACTCAATAATTAGCAATCATACAAGCTGCACCTGCCGGTCAAGAAAGTTTGAAGCGAAATCGACAAAACAATCTATTCTTCTAACCCCTATTGCTAATCAATCCCCTCTCATGTTGCATTCCCTTCTTCATTTGTGCCTTGTTTCTTGGGATGTGGAGTGGAAATTGAGAAGACAATACGGCCATACCGGAATCTCTGACAATTAATCATAGTGAAGACATGCCTTGCAGAGAACCAACAAAACATCTTTCCTAAGAAAAAAGAAATTGGTGTCTAAACAAATTTAAGGTCACATCCTAGACAAAAACTCTAATTTAGTTAAAACTAAAACATCATGCGGTAACAAATTTTTCAAAGGCGTAGAAAATTAAGTTTCAAGTCTATACAAATGTAGCATGGTCAAGAAGTGGGTTTAACGTGACTAGTTTATTGATTAGAAGACTATATATATAAAAAACTTAAGCGGCAATTGTGATGAGAACCAGACATACTGTGACCATGTATATCACACACAGATCCCATTGGAGTATCCACTGCAACAGAAACTAATCTACCTATTCTTAGTTCACCATGTGGCTATTCTGGTGGCATGCAGCCAAGTGGTAGACTTGTGCTGCTTTTTTTAACATTCCAACAGCTTGCGAAAAGGCCCTCCAACCATACGTCTTACGTAGAGATTATCAAACTTCCACTTATCAAACGTAGAGATTACCAAGTTAAAGTGTGTATTGCCTTTTATATCAACAGGGATAGACTCTACATTATACGACTTAAATCGAGTATGACGCCTAATTTTGATAGTTTCATGGTGGAGACCCAGAAAGCTTCTATATTGCTATTGTTCAAACTTGTATAATGCCCTTTTCTTTGCTCTAGGCTTATTCTAGCCCTTGATAGAACAAAAAGATGAGACATTTAACGGTCATTTCTCCTCTTCACATTTTTGATCTTTTTGTTACATGACTTCTCTCAAGAAAAAGCCGATGTGCTGTGGACGTGACATGCTGGCCACTGTTTCTTGGATTATTCCAGTCGTTGGAAAATCAGCACTTACCTTTTGACGATTGGAATTCATTTGACATTGTTCATATGACATTTCTAGCGGTCGATGCAGCTCATCTACTGATGATGATAAAGTATGCCGAGCACTAATTCATCAACGGGCATTTGAGCCTGCTAGGGTTGTTCCTTGTAACTATTGTTGTTAGTCCAATGTAATATTGAATTTATGATAAAAACTTTTACCATTCATCCAAGTTAACAATCTAATTATATTTTAGGTACTAAATTTTTAATGTTCTCTCTACTAAAGTTTTTGATGCCTTAAAATATTTATTTTCTAAGTTTTCAAGAAACAGTGGATTTAATATCTAGTTTTTTTTCCCTAAATCACTACTAATTTGTCTTTATTTATTGTTCTTAGAATTGAGGTTAACCATCTGATTGTTGTAGCCCCTCATATCAGTCTATGGCATAATATAAGACTTTCCACTATTAGTTGTATTGTGAAAGGGTGTACCTGAGTGACATAATCTTGTCAAGTAAATAAAGTTGCCCCTCTTATAATGTTTGTAGCTTTTATCTTGATAGTGACTCTTGATCCTAGCACCTTAAACTTTTAGAAAAAGATGTTAAAAAGATACTTTGAATTTATAGTAAATTCATAAATTCCTATAGAAAAAAAATTATATTTTCAGTGCTAAACTCATAATTTTTTTTTTGTTTAAGTTCTTGATAAAATTAGAATGTTAGTTTTCTAAGATTTCAAGAAATAAAAGATCTAATATATAGATTTTTTTCTAAATAAATATTGATTTGTCTTTATTAAACTTGAATACACATCTTCAATTTTCATTGACTATAAATTAATAACAAGTGCTTTGAACCTCTAGAATAAAAATGTTAAAAGATAATCCATTTTTTTATTAGAACTCTCACTATTCATCTAAGTTAACTTGGTTAATTGAATTTTATGTTCTAAATTCTGATTTCCTCTCCTCTTAAGTTTTTAATACAATCAAAATGTTTGTTTTTTAGAATTTCAAGAAATAAAGGATCGAATATGTAGATTCTTTTTTCTTAGCCACTACCTTTTTTTTTTTTTTCTAAATCACTATCGATTTGTCTTTATTGAACTTGGAATACACATTTTCAATTTTTTGTTGATTGTAAATTAATAACAAGTAGGTGTCTTGACTTGGGTCAATAGCTTAGTGCCAAGACTCATTGAGTTCTAATTTCAAAGTCTTCGTTTCAAATTTGTAGTGGTTATCTTGTATTTTGTACTTGCAGAACATGCGCGATCATGAAATTAGGTAGCTACTAGCTTTGGCACTTAAGAACTGTTTATCTTGTATGCTAGTAGTTGGCTCTCTAATTTGCTTTGTAAGTTTTCGTTTTTTCTGAGAACCGTCTGTATGTAATTCTTCTGCGGATGTGTTTCAAAATCTCCAAGTGTGTATGCTTGCATGTTTGCTTCGAACTCAGTAGGTACTTTGATAATCTCTTTTGGTGCTTATCTGATAGTTCATGTTGGTCGTTACTTTTATTAGAAGGCTTCCTAGCTATGGGTTAAGGGGAGTGATTGTCTTTCAATCGTCAACGTAGTCAGATTGCTGGAAGCTTTCCCGACTACGGGTTGAGGAAGTGAGAATCTTTAAGAGACAAAGTTGCCTCCACAAGAGTCAGATGGGGCGATTGTGGGTTGCAACAATTCTCTTATATTGTTATGCTTTTTAATTCATTCTCTTGATCCTGGTCCTCCTTCCGTTAGCTTGAGTTTATAGAAGCAGGCTTAAATGAAGTAGATCTGAGGGATTCACTTGTTACTTCCAAACTACTCAATTAAGGTCGTAGCAATTCGCCTTAAAAGTTCTTGTTTTCTTTTTTTTTCTTTTTTGCCTTTTCACCCCTTTCTTTTTTGCATTACTTTAGGTCATTGATCTTTTCAAAGTAACAAGCATCCTTCTCAATGAAAATCGTTTATCCAAAGCAGTAAGACGGCAACTATATAGTGAATATGCTTATAGTTCATACAATGGTTTTAGCCCACTAGTAAACCCGGGGCAGTGGTCCTACACATGTAATAAAATCTAAAGCTTGGCTAGGGTGGCCAACTATGTGTGGGGCTCCAGGAGTAGCAGGAACTAATGAGTTTGGGTATAGACACCTAGGAATAAAACAAAGGAGATACCTTTCAAATAAAAACAAAGCGTTGAAATAACAACGATGACAACATCCAGCAGATCTTTTTATCTCACACTCCACAACATGGTTTTAAATGTCCAAATTCCACCGACCCAGTTCAAGCATCTTTATAAACTAAAAGGGTCTCTATGAGGCCCCCTAGGATGTTGCAGTACTTATGGCCTGCCCCTAATTTAGGAAGTGTTTAGTTATAGGCCTTATGACGTAACTATATTAATATTTGTAATCGTTGGATTAGGCAAAACTCTTACAATCGTTGAGTTTGGCCCATTAACTCGGATAGTAGAGCGTGCCAGTTGATTACTTTAAAAGTTCATAACGTTGCCTGAGTGGGCACCAGTCAATGAATGAATTTAAAACCTGCTGCGCCCTTGCGCAAGTCAATCCTCATCTTTTTTTTTTTTAATGGAAAAATAAGTTTATATTAATAAAAATTAGTATACAGAATCATACGAGTATATTTCAATATTGTAAGACTTATGAAAGCTACAAAAAATTGAGGTTAAAAGCTTCCAAATTTTACTCAAAATGTAGTTTTCTTGAAAAAATTTAATATTTTGAAACAAAGAACTCTCCCTTAAACAATTTTTCTTACTATTTTTAACAAAATTGGGATGTCAATTGTTTTATTTTAAAATTATTTTCTATTATGTTAAGCCCAATACAATAAATGCAAGTTAAAAAGGATATCTTAAGAACTTTTGTAGCTAAATCCCTTTATTTAGTTACTTTAATTATCCCTTGCAATTCTTAATTCCATCTTCCAATATGATGTTGAATTTCATTAAGTAAGAATAGTTTTCTAAATCATCATAATCCATGTATATTCAAAAAATAAATGACTCCTATTTTCAACTTAAAATCGACAAAAATACAATATAAGTTAATTGAAAAAAAAATCGATATAAATTTGGAATAAAGTCCTTTTGGGACGTTTGCTTTGGAAATTCATCAATCTTTTAGATACTTCATTATGGAGTAAGTGAATCCATAGTACAAAATATAAAAGAACTTTAATAATGCAGCTTGATATCAAAGGCACCATGGCATGGAGTTAGAGAGGCCTTCTCAAACTAAGGCCTACACTTACTTAGGTTCTATATATGTTTACCTATTGCTACAAAAAAATTTATCAGAACCTTTAACCAGTTACTGAGAAAGTGAATTGATATGATTTAATTTGGACAAGGGGCATTTGCAAACATAATTTTATTGGATGGCTAGTTTGTCAAGATCGACTCTCTACACCAGAAAAAATGGTATGATGGCTTCTCTTAATTAACTTATACTGTGACTTTTGTTAATCTTAAGTTGAAAATAGGAGTCATCTTTTTTTGAATGTCTATGGACTATGATGGTTTGGAAGACTATCCTTGTTTAAAATATAATTCGACGTCATATTGGAGGATGGAATGAAAAACTACAATGGATGATTAGAGCAACTAAAGGAAAAAATTTGGTTGCAAAGCTTCTTAAAATATCTTTTTTAGCTTGTATTTATTGCATATGGACAAAACGAAATAGAAGACGATTTCAAGATAGAATAGTTGACATTCCTATCCTCTTGGCTAAAGTAAGGAAAACTATACGAGAGAAAGCTTCTTTGTTTCAAAATGTAAAATCCTCACAGGGAAATATCATTTTAAGTGAGATTTGGAGGCTTCCAATCTCAATCTTTTCATAGTTGTTGAAATTTATAATACTGGGGTATGCCCATCTTCTTTTGTATACTACTTTATATTAATGCAAACTTACATTTCAACCAAAAAAAAATCATTATATAATTTCTTTTGTTATAAAAAGCCAATTTTGACAAATTAGCTATCTACTGAAATTATATTTATTGATACTACAAGTCTAAATTAGATCATACCAATCATATTTTTTACTTTTTGCCTTTCTTATTTCTATTAATTCTTTTTTCTTAATCCAAACTCACAAATTTAGGTATTAAACTAGATATCAAGAGATTTCAAATCTTCCTAGTTTACTACTAAACTAACAAGTGATTAACTCTTTTTACTTTCCTTATATTTGAGCTTCTTTCACGAGTGAAGAAAGTTGGAGCCCTTCAATCCAAAGCTTAAAATTTTTAACCCAATAACCTTGCATGCAACACAAGCAAGGTTTTTTTTTTTTTGATAAATCATCATATATTTGTAGATATCATGAATGATGCTATAAATAATTTAAAGCAAAACATTAACTACTTAAGCTAAAAAATGGCCTTTAAAAAATTTCAAAGTTTATGTAAATTTTCATTATAATTTATAAGTTTTATTTATTTAATTTTTTTATAACTCTTAACTCCACCAAACTTTATTTAATGACTTAAACTGAAGAATAAGGTTGATTCAAAATATATTCAAGTCAATTAGAAATACAATTGAAGGAATTCAAATTCAAGATATTTGTTTTGCAAAATCTCTCATATGAGCCTTTCTTTCCATGTCAATTACACACCATGAGGCTTCTAAGTTTTATTCTCCTACTTGATAAAATATCACTCCTCATAAGGACTCTTTCATACTACTATTTGAAGACTTTTTGTAGCATAACTAAATTACTCTCAAAATACTTTGCTTCAAGAACTTCTTGCTGCCTTCTAGCATCTCCTTCCTCAACCCGTAGCCTTCATCGCAGCCACTTTCCAACTTTGGAAGTTCTTTTCACTGTGAGATCGGTGAGGATTAATGTGCAGCCCTCTACATTTCTCTTTTCCTGTCATGCGGGTTCCTTCTCCTTTGCCCCATGCGATTTAGAGGGCCGACTGTAGAAGTTTATTTTAAACTTGCACTCATTTGGTATGCTTTCCGGTAAGTTGACTATAAAAACTAGGAAAAACATTAAAACGTTAGACATAACCCGAAAAGTACATGAAGATAATTTTTCGACACAGAAATCCAATTCACCCCTATTGAATTTCTTTGGTAAACAAAAACAATAATAACAAATTAACACAAAATTTATATGGTTTGAGATAAATTAAATTTTATATTCAAGACACTGAACTGTAAACTTTTCTACTAAGTAGATGGATTTTCTCTAGCCATGGTAAAAAAGAATTATTTGGCATTACTTAATTGACGTAACACAAAGTGGCTACAAATCTATCAATGTGAAATTGTTGGGATAATCTAATTAGCAATGCAATTGGCATAAGTGGAATTATGCAGTTAACCGAAGAAGAATACTAAAAGGGTCTCGAATACTCCTTGCGTCAATATTCAAAGTGTTATTCAATCCTGAGCATTGTATGTTAAATTATCCACCTCTTTTTAGCCCTTAAACAAAGACTTTAAAAAGGTCTCCTTGAATCAATATTCTAAGTATTATTCAATCTTAAGTATTGTATCTTAAAGGGTATCCACCTCGTTTTAGCCCTTAAACAAAGACTAAAAGGGTCTCCTAAAATCAATATACAAAGTGATATTCAATCCTAAGCATTGTATCAAAGCTTTCTTTTGCACCTTAACAACTAGAATCAAGACAATGAAATCAAGACCAAGAATGGTTTATATTATTATGGCTTGCTATGATGGGTGGATCACAACAAAGGATAGAGTTCAATTTCTTGGAATGTCTAAGGATAACAGTTGCTACCTATGCTACACGTTAGATGAGTCTAGGACCACATCTTCACAAGGTACTTATACTTAATAGCAAAATGGGAACCTGAGACTACGCTTAATGTTGGAGTACTCAGGTTGACTTGAATGCTATGGGGTTCAACCTGAAAGTTTAGGAAATACAATAAAGGAAAGAAGTGCTTTTGTCAATAATTGTGTTCACTTAATGATTTTCAATGTATAATAGTGCTATATTTACACTGGTTAAGCTTGGGCTATTTATGATAACAAATAACACCGGCATATAGGTTTCAATGTTTGCCGCGTGATTCCCATTAATCTTCCCAACAGAACTTTCCTTCATGTTTCCCTGCAACGCATCTTCAATATTTTTATATGGCCGCATGAACCTACTTTCGGTGCGTGAGTCCAAGTCCTGCATAATTTAAACACAAGCTTCATATGTTTTCCACGAAGCGTCTGATGGTCACTGGACAGGGGCTCCCAAAATTCCGCCAACGCTTGCTTTTGGAACAGGAACTCTGTCAATGTGCTTTCCACCTAATTCTGCTGTGTATATTTTTGGAAGACTTTGAATATTTGGACCACACAAGTCAGTGGGCTTTCTACCTAATCCCGCTGTGTACATCTTCGGAGGACTTTGAATATTTCAAACACACAAGTCACCGAAATCATCTGCCCTTCCTTTTGATATGGTGTTCTGTCACTTGTTACCTCCATTCGTTAGATTGTAGGAGTCCACATAATTCCGTAATGCCTTCCGTTCTTTCTCGCATTGTTTTCTTTCTGCTCTTGCAGCCCGCCTTTTATGTTGCTCTATCTAACGGTAAACTAAGCGTGGGCGAGACTCTCACTGCAGACGGGGCTGGTGCTCCGTGGCTTTCCGATTCCAGTGATTTTGCATTCGGGTTTCATCAACTTGACAAGGATCTCTTCTTGCTTGCCATCTGGTATAACAAAATACCAGTGAAAACTATAGTTTGGTATCCAAATGGGGCCAACACGGCACCAAGAGGATCCACAATTGGGCTAACTGCTGAACGTGGGCTTGTACTCAACAATCCTCAAAATCAAGAGCTATGGAGATCGCCATTCATTAGAGGCACCGTTGCCTACGGTGTATTGAATGATACCGGCAACTTCATGCTTGTAGATGAAGGCTCTAAAAGTTTATGGGAGAGCTTCAAGTATCCTGCAGATACGTTGTTGCCGACTCAAATACTGGAGAAAGGCGGGGTTCTTTCTTCCCGAAATCGATACACCAACTTCTCAGTGGGAAGGTTCCAATTTCGCTTGCACGAAAATGGTGATGCAGTGCTCAATCCCATAAATTTGCCTAGCGGTTCTGCTTATGGTACGTGCTACACTAGTTCCACTTCAAATTCCACCAATGAATCGAATTCTGGTTACAAAGTGATCTTCAATGAGTCCGGTTACTTATACATAGAAAGAAAGAGTGGAGAAAGATTCTATATTACTGAAGAGAAGGACGTAGGCCCAGCTTCAGCGTACTATCACAGAGCAACTATTAATTTTGATGGCGTTTTCACTGTTAGTCAACACCCGAAGAATTCGACCGCCAACGATAGCTGGAATGTCATTAAGATCATACCTGAAAACATTTGCCTTAATTTATCAGATGGTCTGGGTAGCGGGACTTGTGGGTACAACAGTATCTGCTCACTCGGACATGATAAAAGGCCGATTTGTGAATGCCTACCACAGTTTTCTCTAATCGAGAGTGCCCAGGATGGTAGCTGCAAACCTGATTTCCCACAAAGCTGTGAAGAAGATGGGAAAAGTTCACCAGAAGATTTATATGAATTGGTGGAGCTACCAAACACTGATTGGAAATGGAATGACTTAGAGCGGTTTAGTCCATACAGTATAGAGGACTGCAAAAAATCTTGCTTGCATGATTGCCTATGCGTTGCAGCGGCATATCCGCAGAACAGCTGTTGGACAAAGAGGCTACCGCTCTCGAATGGAAAAAGTGATCCGGGCCTCGGAGTAACGGCTATCCTTAAGGTGAGAAAGAACGATTCCACTGGCCAAAATCCTCCCTTTTCGAGGGGTCCTCTTGGAGGCAACAAAGGCCACCACACGTCGAAGATTGTTCTATCGACGGTGTTAGGTAGTTCTATGCTTGTGAATTTTTTGCTGGCAAGCACATTTTGTCTTGGTTTTTGGTTCTACTCCCAGAAGAAGTTCAAAGGTATTCAACCAAATAATTGTGTTGTTGAAGGGAACTTGCGCCAATTTACCTACAAAGAGTTAGTGGAGGCCACAAATGGGTTTGATAAAGAATTAGGAAGAGGATCCTGTGGAATAGTTTACAAAGGCGAAATCCAAAACTTTTCGATCGCTGTCAAGAAGTTGGACAGAGTGTTTGAGGACAGCGACAAGGAATTCAAAACCGAAGTGGACGTGATTGGCAGAACCCATCACAAGAATCTAGTCCGGCTTCTCGGGTATTGTGCTGAGGGACAGCATCGAGTGCTAGTTTATGAGTTCTTGGGTAATGGTAGTTTAGCTTCTTTCCTATTCGGGGAACTCAAACCTAGTTGGCGTCAGAGGACAAACATCGCCTTTGGGATTGTGAGAGGACTTTTCTACTTGCATGAAGAATGCCACACCCAAATTATCCATTGTGATATAAAGCCACAAAATATTCTGCTTGATGAGTCCTATAGTGCTCGAATTTCTGACTTCGGATTAGCTAAGCTTTTAGCAATGAATCAAAGTCGAACCAACACTGATATCAGAGGTACTAAGGGCTATGTTGCACCAGAGTGGTTCAAGACCTCCCCAATTACTGTGAAAGTTGACGTTTATAGCTTTGGCGTTCTATTGTTGGAAATCATTTGTTGTCGAAAAAATGTGAATGTAGAACTTCAAGAAGAGAGGAGGATTCTAACTGATTTGGCATATGACTACTACCGAGAAGGTAGACTAGATGCTCTTATTGAAGATGATCCAGAAGCCATTGAGGACATAAAGATGTTGGATAGGTTTCTGATGGTGTCTATTTGTTGCCTCCAAGAGGACCCCTCGAAAAGACCCACCATGAAAGAGGCGATGCTTATGCTTGAAGGAATTGTTCAAGTTACTCTTCCCCCAAGTCCATGCCCAGATATCTCCAGCAGCTGAAAGCTTAACTTGTACTTGCAGATCTTGGATTGTTAGCTGCCTTTCTTCGTTTATCTATCCAATCATGGTCGGCAGTTTCTTATTGATAGTTGTCTTCCTTTATTTAGTAGTCAATAATGGCCGATAGTTTATGTATGTTGTAATTGTAGTACAGGGCTTTATACTATTAGCTGTGTTATCAAGAGGTGTGTTTGAATGATATGGTTAAGGAAATAAAGTTCAGCCTCCCTAACAATAATAACTTTTAGTCTAGTGGCAAAGTTTAATCCTAATAATCAATATCAAAACAAAACTACGAGTTTGAGTTCCTAGATTCGTGCCAAGGGGTCAACATTAGCCTTTGACTCAACTGGTTGTTGACAACTAGTTAATTGCCTAACTTGCGACACCAAAATTGTGATTAACTGTCCAACTACTGTATCCCATCGTATCCTCCTGTCACTTGGTACAAACCATAACTAATAGTCAAATATATGTTGCGAAGGGGTGTGGCCAAGTCACACGATCATGTTAAGCAAATAAAGTTGCTCATCTTCCAACAGTTATACCTTTTATTCTGATTGTAGCTTTTCATCCTACTACTTTAAACTTTCAATAACAAAAAAATGTTAAAATGATATTTTGAATTTTTGATTTAGACTCTTACTACTTATCCAGGTTAACGTATCTAATTATAAATTAAGTACTGAATTTGTAATTCCATTTTTGTTCAAGTTTTTTATGAAATTGGAATGTTTGTCTTCAAGATCTCAAGAAATAAAGGACTTAATATGTATAGTTTCTTTTTTAAATTACTATGGATTTGCCTTTCATTGAACTTTAATACACATTTTCATATTTTGTTGATTATAAATTAAGAACAAGTGCTTTAAATGCAGTGAGTGATTCTACATTCACCTTTCTTTCTTGACTCTCACCTCACATGATAAACAAAAAGTCCCATACTAAGAACCGTTGCAATAGATGCTGCTGGGATGGCAGTTACATATTTCCGATCGAAGAAAGTGCTCCCTGTTGAACCCACAAGAGTAGCAGAAGGAACTTACAAGAGTGCTTCCTACAACGCATAAGATTTTTCGGTTTCCCAATCCTCCAAAAGAAGACTGAACTGTCCGTTCACAAATATGATGAGACTCGTGGTGTTTGGTGGTAGGCCTGGTCAAAGAGTATCAGTGGTATCATCGAATGAGAACCGCAAAACGTTAACTAAGAAAAGTTTACCTAAATAAGATATAATTATTAGATAATATTTAAATATAAAAAATTTCTTACCTCATAAGTTAATTTTTAGATCAGATTATTAAATTTTTAGTTTATTAGATATACTCGGTGCATAGGAGCTTTTAGTTTATTATGTTCTACCTTAAACTCAAGATTTACTAAGTATGCTAAAAAATATTAAGAATAATAGGCTCACATGAAAAAGAGAAACAATTATCAAATAATATTTAAACATAAAAAATTTTCCAATTTATGACTTAGTTTTTAGGTTAACATCTGAGTTCTCTAATATAAAACAAGGAAAAATAAAAATAAATAAATAAATAAAATAAGAGTTTTTAGCCTATATTTGTTTCGGGCAACTATATGGCGCCTAGATTTCTGTGTGTGCAATTTTCTTACGGCCTTTTCAATGGTGTTGAGTTCTACCATGCTCCAATTGCTCATAAGCCTTTCCACTTTTACAATAATTTTCCTTCAACCACACACCTCTACCGTTTATGTTACTCTCTTTGTACGACGTTCAAAAGCTACTCGGCAAAAGGGGGAAGGCGTCAATTCTCATTAGCTTTCCAACTATCTGAATTTCATGCTAAATATAAATTTGTTTCTAGATTTTGAAGTTCTTTTAGGAAATTATTTGAATTTTTCAGCAAATTCATTTTGTGTATCGGTAATAATCTTTTTATCAATTTTGAATAGAAGTAATGTGAAATCTCACTAATAATCTTAAATTGATTTCTTTTAAATGTAAAAGTGACTTAGGGAGATGTGAGCTATCTTTACAAATCCATTTATATAGTCCTATTTGAACCACAATTTCATTGGTTAATATCCTTAGCTAACAGCTAAAGAGATGAATATGAAACAGATATTCTTCGACCAAAGGATCCATCTATAAGTGCCGTGATGGATATTGGTCACAATTGCGCATATGCAAATTTCCTCCAACAGACATTAATAAAGAAGAGTATTTAACATCTTGTTACCAATGTGGGATTATGCTACGATGTCAGGTTTAGTTTTGAAGAAACTCACGTCATTCCTTAAGTACCACAAGTATTATATTCTTCTCCAACTCTTTGTTTTCCTCCTTTGATTTTAAGTAAGAAAATGAAGTTGTTAGTAATATCAAAATTATAACATCAGATTATACAGCCAAAGACACAACTTAAACTATTAAGTATGTTTTTCGTATAAAAAAATTGCAAATTGTGATACAAACCACTATATATAGAAACATTCTAGATGATGCTTCTGGCTGCATGACCAAGAACTATCCGCCTTCCATATCGACTCGGTTATATGATTCACAATACAATTTTTTGGTCCTATAGTGTCAACTGGGTTCGCCTTCACTACACTTCACACATTCAAGAATGCAGGTTCCTTGGGATAAGGTAGAACCACATTTTCATAGCATGGTGACAACATCAGACATTGTGGGCCTATCCTCTGAACTCTCTTGAACGGAAAGGAGAACTCTGTTTACATATCTCACTACCGTATGAATGAAGGGTATGTTATCAAGTAATGGACCACCAATTCTGCTCTCGTATCATTTGTCAATAATTTCCATGCTTTGGATTGAAACAGAACCCGATATAATAGACAATTAGAATAACACTAAATGGCTAAATTCATAGTTACTTCATTTAATTTTGGAAACAAGTAATATGTTGTATTATTGTACTCAAGGTCTTCAAATTCTAGATAAATGGAATTCATAATTCTTTTTTTCAATCACTAACAATTTTGACAATCAATGAATACATATCTTTTTAACAAGTTACTCTTAAGAACAAATGATAAGTGTTTCTTCTACCAACAAAAATGTAAATAGATACTTTCATATTTGACAAGATGGAAAGGACTAGTTCAATTAAAACCAATGTTTTCTTGCCATATAGAATCTCTAATAGTAATGCTAAAGCTAAAGACATTGGATTTGATTGAAAAAAGACCATCCAAAATGTATTTAGGAGGCATATAACCCTTGTATACCATTGACAAGTAAAAGAGAAGTTAGAAATTGCATATCTTCTTGTAAGTTAATTCACATGAATATTATCAAAATATTGATTGCCATAATTTTTTTTTGGTTGAAATATAAATTTGCATTAATAAAAGTAATGTACAAAAGTAGGGGCATTCCCCAAAACTACAAAATTTTGACAACTATGAAAAGATAAAGGTTAGAAGCCTTCAAATCTCACTCAAAATAATATTTCCCTGTGAGAATTTTATATTTTAAAACAAAGACGCTCTCCCTTGTATTATTTTCCTTACTTTAGCCAATAGAATAGGAATGTTGACTATTCTATTTTGAAATCGTCTTCTATTTTGTTCTATCCATGTACAATAAATACAAGCTAAAAAAGATAATTTAAAAAGCTTTGCAGCCAAATCCTTTCATTTAGTTGCTCTAATCACCCATTGTAGTTCTTCATTCCATCCTTCAATATGACATCAAATTCCATAATGAGCAAGGATAATCTTCCAAACCATCATTGTCCATGGACATTCAAAAAAGAAATGATGTTCGGTGAAATTTAAATGCAAGTGAACATGTCGAACAAGTAATATAATGATAAGAAAGATATCGTCCTACGAAAATTGGTGAATACTAAACTAATTAAGTACTAATGATGAATTAATCCTAAAATTTATCTAGCAAATCAAAATATTGTTGAAGATGAATTAAAATTTAAAATTTCTAAAACAAAAACTCAAAACTAATTAAAATTGAATCCAAGTAGGAAAAATCAAGATGAGACACATGTTAGAGCTTTCGATTTCACCATAACTACTAGATATGAATTTCCATAGTTTATGCCTGCAAGAATGATATTATCTATGTGATGGCGGAATTTCCTAATTTATTTACTATCCTATGTCTAGGTATAGTAAACCTATTTAGTTCATTAATTCACTATATCTTTATATGTGAATTGAAACAAACCAAATGCATTAGGATCTGTGAATATTCCTGGTTTACAATAAATCTTTCGATCATCTTATCACCAAAAGCCACACAAATAACATGGTATATGTCTATCTATATTTAATTTATGGTTATATATTATAAGAAGCAATTGCATATTATTACCTTTCAGTCTCTAACATACACATCAAATCATTCAAGTGGTGGCCAATCACTTAAAAGCATTAAGCATAATAATATATAACTCACATAAATAAACTATCTTGCAAAACATAAAACTTATAGGATTCACATCATCATAGTTAGGCTACATCTTCGCTCTAACAAAAGAAGTTTAGAACATAATGAAATAATGAGGAAGAACAATAATAAGAAACAAAGAAGGCATCTTGAATCCAAGAACAAGAAGTCTGTCACCCTTTTTGTCTTCTCTTCAAGAAATCTTGAATTCTTGGCCTCTCTCTTGAGTTGAATCTTGAATTCTTGGCCTCTCTCTTGAGTTGTGCTCAATTTCCTCCTTGGTTTCAGCGGCAACTTCTTTTCTCTCTTGCTTCCCCCTCTCTTCTATGCAGGGCTCCTCCTTTATATAGGGTATGAGATCTAGAACTTTCTCCTTATCCTAATAGCATTGGGTTTTGGATTCCCAATACAATTGGGTTTTAGACTTCTATATTAATTAGGCTTTGGACTCCTAATAAGACTAGGTTTTCTAATTATTTAAAAAAACAATAACAATTATCCAAAGCCCAAGCCCAAGCCCATCTTGATTTCCTTCACCTTGATAATTTGACCATCTTCTGCCATATAATAAGTGCCAGGTTCTCCATGCTTGTTCTTTTTCTTCATGCCTCCTTATGCTACATAAACAAGACAAATTTAAGTAAATAAAGAGGAATTCAAATATTTTCTCACAAACATTAGAGAATTTATTATTTAAATTAGGTAAAATAACTCTATAAAAATAGAGTTATCAAATGACTCCTATTTTCAACATGGGACTGACAAAAGTCACAATATAAGTTAACTAAAAGAAGCCATTATACCATTTTTTTTACTATAAAGAGTCGATCTTGACAAACTAATCATTTAATAAAATTATGTTTGCAAATGCCTTCTATCCAAATTAAATCATACCAATTCACTTTTTCGTTAACTAGTTGAAGGTCCTAATAAATTTCTTTGCAACAATAGGTAGATGTATAAAAAACCCAAGTAAGTACAAGTCTTAGTTTGAAAAGGCCCCTCCAACTCCATGCCATGGTACCTTTGATATCAAGCTATATTACTGAAGTGCTTTTATATTTTTTACTATGGATCCACTTATTTCATAATGAAGCATTTGAAAAATTAATGATTTTTCAAAGCATATGTCCCAAAAGGACTTTATTCCAAAGTTTGAGTTTGGTAAGTAAATTGTTTGACAAACAACTTTGTGAGAGCATTGTGTATCTATAGTACCTGCCCATAAAAAGTTCCTAATCTTTTTCTTAATCTCATAAATTGTTTGCTTCAGCAGTAAGAAAACTTGCATCTAAAATGTACATGTGAAAATTAGGACCGATTTTGCCAATTCTAACCTTCTTGCAAAGCTAAGATATTTCAGTCCCCAACCTTCTATTCTTCTAAATATTTTATCTGTCAAACCTTTGCAATTAGCATGAGTGAGGCTTTTTGTAATCAAAGGAACTTTAAGATATTAAATAGGAAGTGTACCTATAGGGAAAGGTATGTAATTTAGGATAGGAAGTTGCTCTTGTTCTAATAACCCTGAGAAGAATATTTGACACTTACTTGGATTGTAATGTTGACTAGTGAGTTTAGAAAATTTCTCCAAAGCTTCTGTAAGACAAAGTACTAATGCTATATCTCCATGGCAAAAAAGGAATAAATCATCAGTAAAGCACAAACGAATGATTTTTTTCATGTTTGCATCACCAATGAAACATAAAAGTTGATGCAAAGGTCTTTGTAATAATAATTCTATTAAGTATCTCCATAACTAGTACAAATAAATATAGGGATAATAGGTCCCTTTGTCTCAATCCATTGTACCTTCAAAGTAGCCTATATGTTTCCCATTGAAATTTACTAAAAATCTTGTTGTAGTAATACACTCACCTATAGGATCAACTAAGTACTGGGAAGTATTAATAGCTTTCAACACTCCTAGTATCGCTTTCCACTTAACCATATCATATGTTTTCATAAGATCAATTTTCATGGCCACACATTTACCTTTGTCACTCTTGTGATAATTGTGAAGTAGTTCCTAGCAAAGCATAATATTCTAAAAAATTTGGCATCCCTTAATGAAGGTAGTTTGGTTTTGGCTTATTGCTACAAGAAGAATAACACTTAGCTTTTTAACTAACATCTTGGATATAATTTTGTATAGAACATTACAACATGCGATGGGTCAATATTCTTTATTACAATTAGGATTGGGCACCTTAGGGATTAGAGATAACAATGTAGAATTGATAACCTCCAATAACTTTCTAGAGGAGAAAAACTCTAGTATAACATCTTATACATCTCTTCCAATGATAGGCCAAGCTTTCTTCCTAAAGAGCTTTAATGACATATGAACATTCAAAACTTATTAGAGTAAGAAGTGCACTTATATCATCATGGAACAAAGATGTGTACCTCTCAAAGTCAGTGAAAATACTTCTAACATTACCAAGAATAAACTTATAATATGAAATAATAATAATTCTTAAGTCCTCTTCTTCTATAATACTAGTTTGTTGATCCTATTTGCGTCTTCCTTTGCATTAATGATGTAAAGAAAAGTCTATTGTTATTATCCCCATCTTTCAACCATAGGTTTCTAGATTTCTATTTAAGTAGAATTTCTTCATGTTTGCTCATTGCAATTAGTAACTCAAGTTGGGTCTTTTCTTCATAATGTGTATTAGGACAATGAGGATTAAGTTCTAATATGTGTTGCACTTACTATAAATTGTCTCTAGTAGTCTTTACCTTCTGATTTAGATCACCAAATTAAGTTGCACTAAGAGGAGACTTCAAAGCTTTTAATTTCTACATTACTTAAAACATTTTTTAGTGTACCACTTCTTGTTACCATACTAAATTAATTGTATCCATAAAATATAAGCAATCAATCCAAAAGTTAAAGAATCTAAATGAAGCATTCTTTCTACTTGTAGTATTATTAAACTTAACTAGGCATGGAGAATGATTTGATACACTAAGGAGCAAAAATTCAATAACAAAGCTTTCAAATTTGAGAATCCATTCCCCATTTGTAAAAGCTCTATCAACTTTACTAGCTTAAGACCAATACCTAAACCTTTATTTATCTATGTGAAAAGTGGACCTGAATAAAAAGGTTCAATCAATGTCATAGTTTCAATCAATTCATTCAAATCCTTCATTCCTTGTGTCCAACTAACATTAGGGCCAATAAACTTACTTGTATTTTGTATTTCATTGAAATCACCCATAATTAACCAAGGAACATCATATACATTAAGATTAGAGAAACTATTAAAGTTGGCCCATAATTCTCTACGTTCAATTTCCAAGTTACTATCATAGACAACAGACAAAAAATATAGGTGCATACCTAACTTTTTAATTAAGCAATGGATGACTTGAGATGAAGACTCTTTGATTATAAGTTAAAGATTAGAAGCTTTCCAAAGGATCCATATTCTACCAAGACTACTAAGCCTGTAATTATGGACATAGTTCCAACCTCTGAATCTATTCTTCACAATTACATCTGCATTTTCTTCTTTGACTCTATTGTCAATCAAAATAATAACTTAAGGGCATAGGTCATAACAAAATCAGCTATCTCCCATAATCTAAGGCTTTTATTTAAGCCATTTACATTCCATGATAGTACTTTCATATATTGGGAGGTTTATCTTCTTCCTCCATTATCTCAATCTTTATAATAGGATCAGTCAATGTGTCCTCCTCTAATAATGCAAATTTATTATGAGATATGACATTTTTTTACACATTATCATTTTTTCCCCTAGATGATCAATTCTTTTTTGTGCCGAAAAAAGATTTAGTATTTGTAACTATATCCTTAGTTGGAACAAGATCTTCTATCTCAATTGGATTGGGAATTGGCCCTATTGCTTAAGTATGACAAGGTTTGGTTTGAATGATCTAGATAGGAGGATCCTTTGCAGGAATTAAAATCTAACTATCTTGAGTATTATCAAGTTGAGGGTTCTAGGTTAAAAGAGCTACATTCTTTTTAGGTACCTAAACTTTTTTCTTTATTGCAGTACATTCTTTGTGTCCAAAGCGATTACATGTACTTCAAATGGTTCTTCTCTTCCCATATTGATACCAAACTTAGGGAATTCACTATTAATATCTATCATAATACATACTTTAGCATATGATAATCAAAGTTTTTGTTCAATAGCCTTATCCATCTATAGAGGTTTGCCTAACATATTACTCACATAGCTCATACCTTTATTAGTCCAAAGCATATGTGGGACATTGTATAAACACACCCAAATGGGAACTGCAGAGATTTTTTCTTTTTTCAATTTAATGAGAAAATGTCATTTCTAAATGAAAAGTGGCCTGCTAGCAATATCTCATATTCCAACTTCCATAACCTCCTCCATTTTCTTCATATTCGAAAAGCAAAAGAAAGAAACCCTTCATCAATAGCTAACACCTTTAATAAGTTCTCTTTTCCCCCACAATATTTCCATAACACCATTTATTAAATAATATGAAATATTTTTAGTTAAAAAATATCCCACAAGACAATTTGCAAAATGACTTTTCCTTTCCTCAATAGCCTCTAAGGAAGGTTTAACAACAAAATTGTTTCCTTCCTTGGAAGGAGGATAATAGTCTAAGCTGTCTTCATAAGATTATCCATTGTAATATGTTTCCCAAACAACTTAGAGTTTCCAATAGATGAATTGAGCTTTTGGCCAACTACTTTACTCAATGAGCTATTCTCTTGAACTTTTCCTCCCACATTAATAGTTTTTAAAGCATCCAAACTTGACTTGAAAAGTGATGCTACAATTCCAATTGCAGTATCAAAGTTTGAAGTGTTTGAGGCTTTAGCAACAGTTGTCAATGTCCCACTTCAAGTATGTGCCATCAGTTCAGATATTATTGACTCTATCGTTTGTAAGTTTCGCATTCGATTGACAAAAAAAGCTTCAAGATTAATTTGGTCTACCAACTTTACCATAGGCAGGTTGTAGGAAGACTAATTGATGTTTGAAAGCAAAACTCTACATCCACCTTTTCCTAACTCAAGACCTCCAATGGTGTTTTTGGCAATTTTGAAATACTTATTGAGTGTTAACAATTCTATTTGTATTTGCTTATAATTCATTTCCTCTAAATACTCTTGCCATCCCAAAATATGAAATTTTAGGGTTTATATTGATGTCTAGCAAGATGTTATTAGGCTTTAAATCTCTATGAATAATTCTTAACCTAGAATCCTAATGAAGGTAAGCAAGTCCTGGAACAATCCCTTCAATAATTTGAATGGGAGTTCCTTAATATAATGTCCAGCGTTTTTTAGGATCTATTTGATATATATATAATTAAGTAGATGCTTAGTGAAATAAATTCAAAGAAGTATAAAAATAAGAAATTAAAGACAAAGTACTTTAAAAATATGAGAAATCACTAACCAAATAGGAAGAAATCCAAATTTTTAATGGGTAAATACTCATATACTAGTATCTTTTCATCTTTTTCAATGCAATAGCCAAAAAGCTTAACAAGATTCTAGTGTTGGAGCTTAGCAATGACTTCATTTTTAGGCTCCTCCCAATCCTGTCCAAATCTTTTTTAGAGCCTTTTCTAGCCACCTCATCCCTTTTTAGTAGTCTTCCTTAAAATATTTTTTGCATGGTAGAAATCATTAAACATAGTCAAGAAAGTAAGCCATATTGATAGAAGGCCCATAAATAAATAGTAATTTTAGCTCTCCATTTCAAATAGATACATCTATTGACATGCAATCCTTGTTTTTAAGCTATGAGTGGAGTCTAACCTTCCACTTTCATGATGAGGATCAAGGAATCCCAAATAATTATTTTTATTAGATCAATTATAATCCACTCAAATATGAGGTTATAAAGGATAATTACCCAATAGTCACCAACTAACAATCTACACATACAACTTAGCGTTGCAAATCTCAGGCAAAATTAAAGTTACACAACAACAAAAAGTAACAATTGTCTATAAGTGGAACTTAACACTCAAACGGTATTAGCTATAAGTATTATGGTCTTGTACATCAATTCCTTATCCAAATCATAATGTTAAAGAAAATTTAACATTACCTAGATAACAAGATTGACCTCCTGGTTAAAGGTGAGAACGAAGGACTTTGTCCTTAGGTATTCCCTATTTGTAATCTAAACTATTTTGGAAGGAATTTGTTTCTATAATAGCTAGGTGAAAGTTTTCAAAGTTTACAAAACGAAAGAAACTAAGACAGAACAATTTTTTGGTAGAGCAAATGATACCTGTAATGTTTAGTGATTGGCCTGTTGAATAGTATTAGTTGCCTTAACATTGGTGAACTACAAACGAAAACAAAATAAAACTATCAAGGAAGCAATTAAAGGAGAGATTCAAAGGATCATCTTTAATTTAAGTAGCATGCTACTTAGATTTCTCTTGACGGACTTCTAAATGGCATATTAAAGGCGTAAAGCTTGATTAGGCTACACTTTCTCATGAGCATTTCCACTTTTCATCAATCTTCTGATCCTTCAATTTTAGGATTATAGTTTCCGCTTCCACATCAACCATGCGCTGCTACTATTACATTACATTTGAATTAGTGGCAGATTCCTATCCAACCCTCACGAAACAAGGTAATGAAAGCAAACAACTAATGCAAGCAAATGCATTAGATTGCCTTTGTAAGACATAAAGAGAAAATGTTCTTCTTTTCTCAAGCCTTTTAGCATGGCCATTTAGCCCAATGATTATGGTTTCCTAAACCCATTGCAAGTGTTTTTATTTTCAATTTAATCTTATTAGTTTTATCCAGCTTTTGTTTATATTGATGCACTTACGACCTTCAACTATGCATCAGTTTCTTTTTATTTTATTATCATTATTTATCAAATTAATCGCTTTTCAAAAGTTACACTAGAAAAAATACCCTCATTTTTTGTTTTTAAAAAAAGTGTTAATTCTCACGAGACTTCCAACGAAGAGTTTGAAAAAAATTAAATTATTATTTCTAATTCAATGTTGATTATAAAGTTGTTTCTTATTTTAAAGCTCTTTTAGTAAATGATTTAAATTTTTTAATGATTTCAACTTGTTGATTTGGTAATATTAAACAATGTGAAATCTTAGTAACAATCTTAATTTTATTTATTTCTTAAAATATAAAAGTTGTTTGAAAATAAGGGTTTTGTTGTGACTAAAATATATTTGTAAATATAATTCTTGAAATATGTTTTTCATAGGTGCAAAAGCAAAATTATAGGAAGTAAAAGGTGTACAAATTATAATATTAATTAATGATATTATAAAGTAACTGGGTTCCTATATTCTTTCATAAAACATCTTCTTAAAGTTTTCTTTTTTAGAAATATATTTGTGTATGATGTCAAAAATATATTTGAACATTTTTTTTAAGAAAAATGATACTTGGCTTTATGCACTTGTAGGAACATGAGGAGCCTTGATTCTAGCTTGATTTTAATTCAAGCTAAGATAGATATTACACCAAAATGTGAACTTTATAAAAGCTTATATTATTGGATCGTGCTTACATTATTGGACTATGTTTTGATTATTGGACCTTGTTGATATTGGATTATAATTACGTGTTGGACTTTATGCTACTGGACCCCTAATCCGTGACACGGCCCATATCTGATGAAAGAGCCCTACCCGCATTCACTATGGCATCGTCCCACTTATCAAAGGCATGTTCGCTACGACGTCATCTCACTTATCAGAGACGCGCATAAGAGGAGTCTCTGTTATATGCCCTAGCTACTGCCCTTCAAAGAAAAACATATCTCCAGTGTCACCTCTGTTCTCTCGAGCGCCGAATCCTCAACAGGAGGATTTTGAAGGAGACTAGATGTCAGAACGGTTGGATTGAAGCTCTGAGAAGTGATATGAGGTCGATTTGATAAATGGCTCATTGTTCCTAACGAGAAGAAGGCTATGGTTTAGGTTTGATCTAAAAAGCCCTAGATTTGTTCTCTATTTAAAGGGGATGTATGCATGAAGAGATAGATTGATGATCTACAAGCATTTGAAGTGTTCTCTTTGCAAAGAAACAATCTTTTGAGCTCACTCATTACTTAATTTAAGTTCGGTCATCTCTCCGTGACTCATAAGAGTTCAGTGATATTTGATTATTCAGTTTATTCTTTGATTATCTAATTGATTAAAACTTGTATAACATTATTTATATGCTGATTATACTTGAAAATATTCATTACACATAAATATTAAAGAAAATCTGAAACCCTAATTTACTCAAATTGGGGATTTCGTGATAGGAGCTTTGCATTTTGTTATCTATACTTGAATAGCTCCTCTAATTAGTAATATCCCTTAAACTACTATATTATTTGGGGATTTGCTTTTGTACATGATCTTTTGATCATAACTTGTATTTGGACTTGAGAATTCCTTTGAAAATGAATTATTTAGATTAGGGAGAACATGTTCTCCTAATCTGGTTGAATAAAGGAGACTTCAATCAATTGGATTGAATAAGAAAAGGGTGGACGTAAGACTCAAGGATTGAGTGCCGAACCACCGTAGTAAATTGGATCTTTGCTCTTGATAACTCTATTTTTATAGAGTTATTTTACCTAATTTAAATAATAATTTCTCTAATGTTTGTGAGAAAATATTTGAATTCCTCTTTATTTACTTAAATTTGTCTTGTTTATGTAGCATAAGGAGACATGAAGAAAAAGAACAAGCATGGAGAACCTGGTACTTATTATATGGCAGAAGATGGTCAAATTATCAAGGTGAAGGAAATCAAGATGGGCTTGGGCTTGGGCTTTGGATAATTGTTATTAGATTTTTATTGTTATTGTTTTTTTAAATAATTAGAAAACCTAGTCCTATTAGGAGTCCAAAGCCTAATTAATATAGAAGTCTAAAACCCAATTGTATTGGGAATCCAAAACCCAATGCTATTAGGATAAGGAGAAAGTTCTAGATCCCATACCCTATATAAAGGAGGAGCCCTGCATAGAAAAGAGGGGGGAAGCAAGAGAAAAGAAGTTGCCGCTGAAACCAAGGAGGAAATTGAGCACAACTCAAGAGAGAGGCCAAGAATTCAAGATTCAACTCAAGAGAGAGGCCAAGAATTCAAGATTTCTTGAAGAGAAGACAAAAAGGGTGACAAACTTCTTGTTCTTGGATTCAAGATGCCTTCTTTGTTTCTTATTATTGTTTTTCCTCATTATTTCATTATGTTCTAAACTTCTTTTGTTAGAGCGAAGATGTAGCCTAACTATGATGATGTGAATCCTATAAGTTTTATGTTTTGCAAGATAGTTTATTTATGTGAGTTATATATTATTATGCTTAATGTTTTTAAGTGATTGGCCACCACCTGAATGATTTAATGTGTATGTTAGAGACTGAAAGGTAATAATATGCAATTGCTTCTTATAATATATAACCATAAATTAAATATGGATAGACATATACCATATTATTTGTGTGGCTTTTGGTGATAAGATGATCGAAAGATTTATTGTAAATCAGGAATATTCACAGATCCTAATGCATTTGGTTTGTTTCAATTCACATATAGAGATATAGTGAATTAATGAACTAAATAGGTTTACTATACCTAGACATAGGATAGTAAATAAATTAGGAAATTTCGCCATCACATAGATAATATCATTCTTGCAGGCATGAACTATGGAAATTCATATCTAATAGTTATGGTGAAATCGAAAGCTCTAACATGTGTCTCATCTTGATTTTTCCTACTTGGATTCAATTTTAATTAGTTTTGAATTTTTGTTTTAGAAATTTTAAATTTTAATTCATCTTCAACAATATTTTGATTTGCTAGATAAATTTTAGGATTAATTCATCATTAGTACTTAATTAGTTTAGTATTCACCAATCTTCGTGGGACGATATCTTTCTTATCATTATATTACTTGTTCGACATGTTCACTTGCATTTAAATTTCACCGAACAAGTTTTTGGCGCCGTTGCCGGGGATTGGTTGTTTTATTACTCATTAATATTAATACCAAATAATTCTAATTTTAATCTAGTTTTTATTTTCTTTTTAAAAAAAAAATTTTTTTTTGTTTTGTTAGATTTTATTTTTGCTTTGCTTTATTATTGTTATTTTTACATTAAAAAAAAATTAATTAAAAAAATCAATCATTTTTTTTTAGTTGTTACTTTTCAGGATTGTTACAGACGTGCATGACCCGTAGCCAAAGAGAACAACTTGTTAATCTTGACCCAGAAATTGAACGCACAATCAGAAAGCAACGAAAGGAGCTAAGAGAACAAAGAAGTGAAGCTACAAAAATGGCAGAGAATGATGATCCACACAAGATTCTAAAAGAATATGTTGCACCAACAGTTCAGGGTGCCACATCAAGCATCAAAAGGCCTGCAATTCAAGCAAACAACTTTGAAATCAAGCCCGCACTCATTCAGATGCTTCAAAATTCCGTGCAATTTTATGGGCTACCAAATGATGATCCAAATGCTCACATTGATGCTTTTCTTGAAATCTGTGACATGATTAAATACAATGGGGTCACAGATGATGCTGTTAGATTAAGGCTATTCCCATTTTCTTTAAGAGACAAAGCTAAAAGTTGGCTTTCTTCTCTTCCTGCAGGATCAATTACAACATGGGATGATTTGGCTCAGAAATTTCTTAGTAAGTTCTTTCCTCCAGCAAAATCTGCAAAAATGCGTAACGATATTACCGCTTTTATGCAAATGGAGAATGAATCATTATATGAAGCTTGGGAAAGATTCAAGGAGCTTTTAAGAAAATGTCCACAACATGGACTACCCAAATGGTTACAGGTACAAACTTTTTATAATGGGTCTAGTACAAATCTTCGTTTTATGCTTGATGCAGCTGCAGGAGAGGCTTTGAACAATAAGACACCAAAAGAAGCATATGATCTTTTGGAGGAAATGGCAAACAATAGTTATCAATGGCCTACTGAAAGGCTACCAGTAAGGAAAGCTAGTGGAATTCATGAAGTGGATGCTTTCACTGCAATTTATGCACAGTTTGATAAACTCAACAAGAAGATAGATAACTTGAATGCTCCAGTCATGAGGATTCAAAACATAGTATGTGATCATTGTGGTGGAGGACATGCGAGCATAGAGTGTCAATTAGATAACACCTTTGCTCAGGGTAGTGAAGATGCTAATTATGTTGGAAATTCAAGTAGGCCACAAAATAATCCATACTCCAACACTTACAATCCAAGATGGCGTAACCACCCAAATTTTTCATGGAGTAATTCTAATGCAATGAGGCCACCACCAGGGTTTAGGCAACCAAAAGAAAAAAAGCCTAATTTAGAGGAAATGGTTGCCAAGATGTTACAGAACAACGAAACAAGAATGCAAGACCAAGAAGCTTCAATTCAAAATTTAGAGGTGCAAATAGGTCAGTTGGCTAATATGATTTCTGGAAGACAACAAGGTTCCTTGCCTAGCAGCACAGAGAAGAATCCTATAGAAGATACTAAGGCAATAAACCTAAGAAATCGCAAACAAGTGGGAAAAAATGACGTTGAGAAGGAAAGTGTCAGGGATAAGGAAGAAAATGTTAGCATGCAGCCTGAAGAGGCAACCAAGAGAACATTATTCCCTGATAATCCCAAGCCTTATGTGCCTCAAGTTCCATTTCCTCAGAGACTCCAACAATATAAAATAGATAAGTAGTTTTCTAAATTTCTTGATGTATTTAAAAAATTGCATATTAACATTCCTTTTGCAGATGCATTGGCTCAAATGCCCAGTTATGCAAAATTTCTTAAGGAGATATTGAAAAACAAAAGGAAGCTGGAAGAGTATGAAACCGTGAAGCTAACTGAAGAATGCTCAGCCATCTTACAAAACAAACTGCCTCCAAAATTAAAAGATCCATGGAGTTTTACAATTCCTTGTACTATTAGAGATTCTCACTTTGATAAGGCATTATGTGATTTAGGAGCCAGTATTAATCTAATGCCTTTTTCTGTTTTCAGAAAATTAGGAATGGGTGAAGTGAAGCCAACCACAGTGTCCCTACAATTGGCTGATCGATCAATCAAATATCCAAGGGGCATTATTGAAGATGTATTGGTGAAAGTTGACAAATTTATCTTTCCTGCAGATTTTATAGTACTTGACATGGAGGAAGACCTTGAGGTACCAGTTATCTTAGGTTGACCTTTTCTAGCAACAGGAAGAGCTCTAATTGATGTACAACAAGGGAAGTTAATCTTAAGAGTTCAAAATGATTCTGTCACTTTTAATGTTTTTACTGCTATGAAACATCCTTCTGATGATAGTTCTTGCTTTAGGGTTGAAACAATTGATAAGTTTGTGAATAAGATCTTTTAGGAAAAAGCTTTCAAGGATCCATTTGAAGCATGCTTAGTTCACCCAAAGAATGAGGAAATTGAAAGTGAAGAGATACAGGAGTATGCCAATCTCATGGAAGCAAATCCACCATATTCACAACAAAAGGCAACAAAGTTTGAGGAGTTGAGACAACACATGACAAAACCTAAGCCATCGATTGAAGAGCCTCCAACTCTTGAACTCAAGCCCTTACCTTCCCTTTTGAAATATGTTTATTTAGATGAAGTTTCTACTTTGTCAGTAATCATATCTTCTTCTTTGACAGAATCAATGGAAGAGAAACTACTTCGAGTGTTGAAAGAGCATAAGGGAGCAATTAGATGGAAAATAGCTGATATCAAGGGAATTAGTCCTTCACTCTGCATGCACAAGATTTTGATGGAGGAGCAGTACAAAGCTACTATTTAACCTCAGAGGCGATTGAATCCAAAGATGCAAGAAGTGGTGAAGGCTGAGGTAATCAAGTTACTTGATGCAGGGATCATTTATCCCATCTCAGATAGTCCTTGGGTAAGTCCTGTACAAGTTGTGCCAAAGAAAGGAGGTATGACTGTTCAAAGAAATGATAATAATGAACTGATTCCAACTAGGACAGTTACTGGATGGCGTGTGTATATAGATTATAGAAAACTAAATGATGCCATGAGAAAAGATCATTTCCCTTTACCATTTATTGATCAAATGTTAGAAAGACTTGCAGGACATGAATTTTATTGCTTTCTTGATAGGTATTCAAGGTATAATCAAATTCACATTGCACCAGAAGATCAAGAGAAAACCACTTTCACTTGTCCTTATGGTACCTTTGCTTTTAGAAGAATGCCCTTTGGTCTTTGTAATGCACCAGTAACTTTTCAGAGATGCATGATGGCCATTTTTTCTGATATGGTTGAAAAATTTATTGAAATTTTCATGGATGATTTTTCTGTATTTGGCTTATCATTTGACATTTGTTTAAATAATTTAGCAAAAGTCTTACAAAGGTGTGAGGAGACTAACCTTGTGTTGAATTGGGAGAAGTGTCATTTTATGGTGCAGGAAGGAATAGTGCTTGGGCATAAGATATCCAAAAAAGGACTAGAGGTTGATCGAGCTAAAGTGGAGGTCATTGCAAAATTGGCCCCACCAACATCAGTGAGACTTGTTAGAGGATTTTTAGGGCATGCAGGATTCTATAGGCGATTCATAAAAGATTTTTCTAAAATTGCTAGACCTCTTTCAAGTTTGTTGGTTAAAGATGTGAAATATAACTTTTCTGATGAATGCTTGCAGGCTTTTAATACTTTAAAGGAAAAGTTAATATCAGCACCAATCATGGCAGTACCAGAATGGGACTTACCTTTTGAGCTAATGTGTGATGCTAGTGATTTTGTAATAGGAGCTGTTCTGGGACAACGGAAGAATAGAGTTTTTCAGACCATCTACTATGCCAGTCGAACATTATCAGGTGCACAATTAAATTATTCAACAATAGAAAAAGAACTTTTGGCTGTAATATTTGCTTTTGATAAATTTCGTTCTTATCTAATTGGTTCCAAAGTTATTGTTTATTCTGACCACTCAGCTCTTAAGTATCTACTTGAAAAGAAAGAATCAAAACCTAGGTTAATCAGATGGATTCTTTTGCTACAAGAGTTTGATTTGGAGATCAAGGATAAGAAAGGGACCGAGAATCTAGTTGCAGATCATTTGTCCAGAATTCCCAATCTGAAGGAAGAAGCTCAACCAATTATGGAAGAATTTCCTGATGGAAACATTTTTGTACTCCAATCCATCTAAATTCCCTAGTATGTTGATTTTGTCAATTATTTGGTAAGTAATGTTCTTCCTCCTGAAACGTCATATCAACAAAGAAAAAAATTCTTTTTTGACCTCAAACATTATTTTTGGGAAGAGCCTTTCTTGTTTAAAGTATGTGTAGACCAGGTTATAAGGAGATGTGTTCCTGAGGAAGAGATGGCTAGTATCCTACACCATTGTCATGCTAGAGAGGCTGGTGGTCATTTTGGTGCCACCAGAACTGCAGCTAAGGTTTTACAGTTTGGATTTTATTGGCCCACACTTTTTAGAGATGCATATTCATATGTAGTTGCATGTGATCAATGTCAAAGAACTGGAAATATTTCTAGGAAACATGAGATGCCTCTAAACAATGTTATTGTGTGTGAGTTATTTGATGTTTGGGGTATTGATTTCATGGGACCCTTTCCACCTTCTTATGGAAATATGTATATTTTTATAGCTGTTGAGTATGTGTCTAAGTGGGTAGAAGCAGTCGCATTGCCTATAAATGATGCTAAGGTTGTGGTTAAATTCTTAAAGAAAAATATTTTTACCCGTTTTGGCACTCCTAGGGCAATCATAAGTGATAGAGGGACCCATTTTTGCAACAAACAATTTGAAGCACTTTTGGGTAAGTATGGGGTTACCCATAAGATTGCTACCCCTTATCACCCTCAGACTAGTGGTCAAGTTGAGATATCAAATAGGGAAATTAAAAGAATTTTGGAAAAAACTGTGAATGCCTCAAGGAAAGATTGGTCAATGAAACTTGATGATGCACTTTGGGCCTATAGAACAACATTCAAAACACCAATTGGAATGTCTCCTTTTAGGCTAGTGTTTGGGAAGGCTTGTCATCTACCAATAGAATTAGAGCATAAAGCATATTGGGCTTTGAAATTTTTAAACTTTGATATGCAGTCTGTAGGTGAAACTCGATTGTTGCAGTTGAATGAATTACAGGAATTACGAGATGAGGCCTATGAAAATGCCAAAATATACAAGGAGCGGACAAAAAGATGGCATGACAAACACATATTAAGAAGAGAGTTTGTGGTTGGTCAGAAAGTATTACTTTATAACTCTCGTCTTAAATTGTTTCCAGGTAAATTGCGGTCCCGATGGTCTGGCCCTTTCATAGTCACTAAGGTATTCCCATATGGAGCAATAGAAGTTGCAAATGACACCCAAGGCACATTTAAGGTGAATGGTCAGCATCTGAAGCCTTACTTCGAGGGAGTTAACATGCAGAAGACTACCCTTGATCTTCTCCCTCCTTGAATAATAACTTTGAAGATAGTTTGGCTGAAAACTATAAAACAAGCGCTTCTTGGAAGGCAACCCAAGCATTGTGTTCATTCTGTTGTTGGAAGTTTTGTCACCACCATCTCCTCAAAGCTCTATGTGGATATGACCTACAATCAGGGGAGTATTCTCATTCCTTTTACTTTTATTTTTACTTTCTTTTCTTTTTGCATTGAAGACAATGCTTCATTCAAGTTTGGGGGTAGGGAAAGAACCTTTGTCATAAATCTGATTAAAAAAAAAAAAATTCTTATGTCATGATTACATCCCTTATTGTGAATTCTTGGCGATTCTTTGGAAGACCTAGATTTTGTTCAAACCTACAATTGTGATGTGAGTTAAGTGTGATTCTGATTATGTTGATCCATTTATTAAACACTAAAAGTCCTTTATTTTTGAAATTGTGTGTATTTCTAGAGAACATTCATGTGAAATATGTGATTTTCTTAGATCTCACCCGGATCTTAGAATTTGCTTGATTTCCTCTTGAGGCGAAATCCTAGGCTGCATCTAATTGAGAAAATGATTTAGGCCATTCTTTGGATCGTTTGAGCCTTTCAAGCTAACCCTATTTATTTATCCCCAGTCACCCCGTTGAGCCTTGATTTATATCCATTTTTTTTATTTTGACACCCACATATATATACCTTTGAGCCTTTGATAAATTATCTTTTCGTCCCGCACCCTTAAACATGTTGATTTTTAGGATATAAGTCTATTTGAGTGAAAGAGAAGTCGAGGGGAAGGATGTTATATGGGAAGGATATTGATTGCAATGATTATGTAACATAATATGTTGCTTTTGTGAATGCTAAAAAAAAAAAAAAAAAAAGAAAGAAAGAAAGGAAATGCAACATTTGTCTAAGAATGGAATTCTCTTATTGCTTATTGTCAAATTCAAGCCACTCAAGGTTTAGAAATTGGCTTTTGCATAGTAGTTGGATGTGATCAGCAAGATAAGATTATAATAATTACATTTCTAGTCCTACTACTTGCTTTATTATTGCAAGCATGATTGTGACTTTTGTGAGTGTCGAAATCCAAGTGAAATCAAGTATTTTTGGGAAGAAAGGAATGAGAGAAATGGTGATAGAAAGATCATTTGCGAAAAAAAAAAAAAAAAAAGCAAAGAAAGGAAGTGACAAAAGCTCAAATTAGATCCTAGAAAGCAATGTGTTCATGGGTAAATTTAGCCTAAATGACTTTCATCTTACTCCTAGCCCAGCCTTACATTACAAGCTTATAAAAGTCCTATTGATTCTTGGTTAGATGATTGGCCTACATTAGTGAAGAGAGGAATGAAAAGCAAACCTATGAGGTTTGGTTAAAGATTTTGAGAAATTGCATATTAATATGGATCTATTTGGAGTGCATATAGTTGAAAAGATAAGGACTCACACATACACACGTGGTTAACATAGTTAAGAGTCCATCTTATCTTATAAAACAATTGTGGTGTTTAGATGAAAGCTATATTTTTCTTTGAATTGTTAAGTTGAGCAATTATGGAGAATTTTTTTAAAGGGGTTTTGTCTAAAGCATATGCAAATTATTACTTTTGCTCGAGGACTAGCAAAATGTTAAGTTTGGGAGTGTTGATAACTCTATTTTTATAGAGTTATTTTACCTAATTTAAATAATAAATTCTCTAATGTTTGTGAGAAAATATTTGAATTCCTCTTTATTTACTTAAATTTGTCTTGTTTATGTAGCATAAGGAGGCATGAAGAAAAAGAACAAGCATGGAGAACCTGGTACTTATTATATGGCAGAAGATGGTCAAATTATCAAGGTGAAGGAAATCAAGATGGGCTTGGGCTTGGGCTTTGGATAATTGTTATTAGATTTTTATTGTAATTATTTTTTTAAATAATTAGAAAACCTAGTCCTATTAGGAGTCCAAAGCCTAATTAATATAGAAGTCTAAAACCCAATTGTATTGGGAATCCAAAACCCAATGCTATTAGGATAAGGAGAAAGTTCTAGATCCCATACCCTATATAAAGGAGGAGCCCTGCATAGAAGAGAGGGGGGAAGCAAGAGAGAAGAAGTTGCCGCTGAAACCAAGGAGGAAATTGAGCACAACTCAAGAGAGAGGCCAAGAATTCAAGATTCAACTCAAGAGAGAGGCCAAGAATTCAAGATTTCTTGAAGAGAAGACAAAAAGGGTGACAGACTACTTGTTCTTGGATTGAAGATGCCTTCTTTGTTTCTTATTATTGTTCTTCTTCATTATTTCATTATGTTTTAAACTTCTTTTGTTAGAGCGAAGATGTAGCCTAACTATGATGATGTGAATCCTATAAGTTTTATGTTTTGTAAGATAGTTTATTTATGTGAGTTATATATTATTATGCTTAATACTTTTAAGTGATTGGCCACCACTTGAATGATTTAATGTGTATGTTAGAGACTGAAAGGTAATAATATGCAATTGCTTCTTATATCATGTTATTTGTGTGGCTTTTGGTGATAAGATGATCGAAAGATTTATTGTAAACCAGGAATATTCACAGATCCTAATGCATTTGGTTTGTTTCAATTCACATATAGAGATATAGTGAATTAATGAACTAAATAGGTTTACTATACCTAGACATAGGATAGTAAATAAATTAGGAAATTCCGCCATCACATAGATAATATCATTCTTGCAGGCATAAACTATGGAAATTCATATCTAGTAGTTATGGTGAAATCGGAAGCTCTAACATGTGTCTCATCTTGATTTTTCCTACTTGGATTCAATTTTAATTAGTTTTGAGTTTTTGTTTTAGAAATTTTAAATTTTAATTCATCTTCAACAATATTTTGATTTGCTAGATAAATTTTAGGATTAATTCATCATTAGTACTTAATTAGTTTAGTATTCACCAATCTTCGTGGGACGATATCTTTCTTATCATTATATTACTTATTCGACATGTTCACTTGCATTTAAATTTCACCGAACAGCTCTCTTGCTCTTTATTGATTTGAATAACTCTGAATGTTTGTTGCTTATTAATCTATTAATTGCTTACTTAATTGGATTGAATTTTTTACTGCCAACAAAAGTATATTATTGTTAGTTTAACAATTCCTTTATAGATTAGAGGTGTTGTTGCCTACGTTATACCGAACGACATGGACAACTTCATGGTTGAAGATGAAGGCTCTAAAAGTTTATGGGAGGGCTTCAAGTATCTGACAGATACATTGCTGCCAACTCAAATACTGGCAAGAGGTGGCGTTCTTTCTTCCCGAAATTGATACAACTTCTCTGTGTGGAGTTTCCAGTTTCGCTTGCTTGAAAATGGCAACAATGCTCAATCTGTTCGGTTTTGGATATGGGATGGAAGAGGAACAAAGGTATGAAAAAAAATTGGGAAAATGAGGAGGTAAGGTTGTTGAGGCAAAACGTCGAACATGTGGTAGGCAGAAAGTTGAACACTGAAAAATAGCTTCTAATGGAAAAACGAAATTGTTCAGTTTATACAACCAAGCAAGATTACAAAGGGACACAACAAAGGAAACTCAAGAGAGTTGCAATCTCTTGATTACACAAGCACGAACTAACACATACAACAACACTTGAGGGAAAAAGAAAGGACTCACGGGTTAAGCAACAAAGCTAATAAGTTGGAACTGCCGTTCCTGCAGAACTATTGCTGGAGGACTCCATTCACTCTCTTGCTTCACTGTTTTCTCTCTCTACAATGTTGCTCCTCTATGTGCTCCATGGTATTTTTATCTTCATAAGGTCGGTGCTTTCTTGTTCTTCAGCAAATACAGACTTCAAGCTTGAGGTTTGGAGAAAGCTTGGTGTCAGAAGATAATTTTCCAGTGGACTGACCATTCTAGTTTTTTTCCGTTGCTTCTGTACATTTCCGTCATCGGGGAAGGAGAAGGGAGAAGATGATGAATACATTCGTGGGCCACTTACCTTTTTAGGCTTTTCCTTCTTATTTGGGCTAAGCAAGTTTAAACCTAACACAATCTCATAAGTTTGCCTAGCGGCTCTCCTTATGATATGTACTTTACTAATTCCTATTCAAATTCCACGAATGAATCGAATTCTGGTTACAAAGTGATCTTCAATGAGCCGATTACTTATAAATAGAAAGAAAGAGGGAGAAAGATTCTATATTACGGAGGAGAAGGACGTAGACCCAGCTTCAGCGTACTATCATAGAGCAACTATTATTTTTTATGGTGTTTTCATTATAAGTCAGCACCCAAAGAATTCCACTGCCAACGATAGCTGAAGTGTTGTTATTCAGACCATACCTAAAAGCATTTGCCTTAATCTACCAGATGGTTTGGGTAGCAGGACATGTGGGTACAAAAATATCTGCTTTACTTGGACATGATAAAAGACCAATTTATGAATGCCTACCACAGTTTTCTCTGATCAAGATGGTAGCTGCAAACCTGATTTCCCACAAAGCTATGAAGAAGATGGGAAAAGTTCACTAGAAGCTTTATACGAAATGGTAGAGCTACCAAACACTAATTGGAAATGAAATAACTTAGAGAGGTTTAAACCTTACAGCATTGAGGCCTGCAAAAATTCTTGCTTGCATGATTGCTTATGCGTTGCGGCTGCATATGCGCAAAGCAGCTGGACAAAGAGGCTACCACTCTCGAATGGAAAGACTGATCTGGGGCTCGGAGTAACGGCTATCCTTAAGGTGAGAAAGAACAATTCCATTGGCCAAAGCTCTCCCAATTCTCATGTCCTAGATGCAAAAGCCACGACACATCGAAGACTGTTGCATCAGCGCCGCTAGGTAGTTCTATATTTATGAATTTCTTGCTAGCAAGCACGTTTTGTTTGAGTTTTTAGTTCTACTCCCAAAAGAAGCTCAAAAGAATTCAACCTTTTTTTCCTCTACTGCAGGCCATTGACTTTTTAAAGAAACAAACATCCTTCACGCCTGAAAATGATTCTATCCATAACTAGAGTTTTTCTTGTGCAACAAGATGACAATCATACATTGGAAATGCTCATAGTATAATGACAATTATACATTAGATCTTTGCCGTGTCTTTTACTTCTCCTTCATGACCCCTGGTGTCAACTGTTTCACACGGCACCCACGTCAGTTTGTATCACTTTCCACCTTTAAAAGTTCTTTTCTCCCACGGGATATGAGATCGATCAGGATTAATGTGAAGCCCTCCATATTTCTCTTTTTTCTGTCACGGGGGTCCTTGGAACTATGCAAGTCAACGGCGCAGCCGGCATCCCTGGAACTATGCACCTCAAAAGTCTCCCTGAATCAATATTCAAAGTATTATTCAATCCACCTCATTGTAGCCCTTAAAACAAAGATTTAAAAATTCCCTTTAGATCAACGTTCAAAGTGTTATTCAATCTTAAGCATTGAATATTAGAATCCTACAGAACTTTCCTCCATGCTTCCCTACAAAGCATACAAAGTCATTGGAGGTCTTTGAATATTAGAACACATACGAGTCACCAAAATCATCATCCCTTCCCTTTAATATAGTGTTCTTTCTCGTGTTATCTTCATTCCGGAGATTGTAGGAGTCCAGACAATTCCAATAATGCCTTATTCTTTTTCTCGCCTTGTCTTCTTTCTCTCTTGCAACCCTTCTTCACTATTTCTCAATCTAGTCGTAATGTAAGTGTGGGTGATACTCTCACTGCAGATGAGGCCGGTGCTCCTTGGCTTTCTGAATCCGGAGATTTTGCATTTGGGTTTCGCCAACTTGACGACAAGGATCGCTTCTTGCTTGCCATTTGGTACAACAAAATACCAGACAAAACTACAGTTTGGTATCCAAATGGAACCAATAGGGCACCAAGAGGATCCAAAGTCGAGCTAGCTGCTGAACGTGGGCTCGTACTCAGCAATCCTCAAAATGAAGAGCTATGTTGATCGCCAGTCACGAGGGGTGCCGTCGCCTACGGTATACTGAATGATACAGGCAACTTCGTGCTTGTCAGTGAAAGCTCTGGAAGTTTATGGGAGAGCTTCGATTATCCTACAGATACGTTGTTGCCAACTCAAATACTGGAAAGAGGTGGGATTCTTTCTTCTCGACATGGACACAACAACTTCTCACGGGGAAGGTTCCAGTTTCGCTTGAAAGAAGATGGAAACGCCGTTCTCAATCCCATAAGTTTGCCCTGTAATTGTGCTTATGATTCGTACTATTCTAGTGGCACTTCTGATTCTACCAATGAATCAAATTCTGGTCACAGAGTGATCTTCAACAAGTCCGAGTATCTTTACATAGAAAAAAAAAGTGGAGAAAGATACTATATTAATGGAGATGAGGATATGGGCCAAGCTTCAACGTACTATCACTTAACTTTGATGGCGTTTTCACTATTAGTAAGCACCTAAAGAATCCCACAGGCAACAGCAGCTGGAGTGACGTTCAGATTATACCTGATAATATTTGCCTCAATCGATCCAGTGTTATAGGTAGCGGCCCTTGTGGGTATAACAGTATCTGCTCACTTGGAGATAATAAAAGGCCGATTTGTGAATGCCCACCACGGTTCTCTCTTATCGAGAATGACCAGTATGGTAGTTGCAAACCTGATTTCCCACAAGGCTGTGAAGAAGATGGAAAAAGTCCACCAGAAGCTTTATATGAAATTTTGGAGCTACCAAACACTGATTGGACAAGCGGTGATTATGAGGTAAGTGGTCCTTCTACCATTGAGGATTGCAAAACATCTTGTTTGCATGATTGCCAATGCACTACAGTCGTATATGCACTTTTCAGCTGTTGGACGAAGAGACTACCGCTTTCAAATGGAAAGAGCGATCCGAGACTCGCAGTAATGGCTCTCCTTAAGGTAAGGAAGAACAATTCCACCAGGCAAGACCCTACCTTTCCTCAAGCCCCAGATGCAAAAGACAACGACACTTCAAATACTGTTCTGTCAGCCCTGTTAGGTAGTTCTGTGCTTGTGAATTTCTTGTTGGTAGGCGCATTTTGCTGGGATTTTTGGTTCTACTCTAAGAAGAAGCTCAAAAGAAGTCAACCAGATAAGGGTGTCGCTGAAGGGAACTTGCGCCAATTTACCTACAAAGAGCTAGTGGAGGCCACAAATGGCTTTGATACAGAACTAGGAAGAGGATCCTGCGGAATAGTTTACAAAGGGAAAATTGAAAACTTTCTGATTGCTGTCAAGAAATTAGACAGAATGTTTGAAGATAGCGACAACGAAGTCAAGACTGAAGTAAACGTGATTGGTAAAACCCATCACAAGAATCTGGTCCGGCTTCTTGGGTACTGCACTGAGGGACAACATCGAGTGCTAGTCTACGAGTTCTTAAGCAATGGAAGTTTAGCTTCCTTTTTGTTTTGGGAACTCAAACCCAGTTGGAGTAAGAGGATGAACATTGCCTTCTAGGTCGCCAAAGGACTGATTTACTTGCATGAAGAACGTCACACCCAGATTATACATTGTGATATAAAGCCGCAAAATATACTTCTAGATGAGTCTTATAATGCTCGAATCTCTGACTTTGGATTGGCCAAGCTTTTGGCAATAAACCAAAGTTGGACCAAAACTAATATCAGAGGAACCAAGGGATATGTTGCACCAGACTGGTTTAGGAGCTCTCCAGTCACTGTGAAGATAGACGTCTATAGCTTTGGTGTTCTACTACTAGAGATAATTTGTTGTCGAAGAAATGTGGATATAGAGCTTGGAGAAGAGAAGAGAATTCTAACCGATTGGGCCTATGACTGCTATCACGAAGGTAGATTAGATGCTCTTGCTGAAGATGATCCTGAAGCCATTGAGGACATGAAGATGGTGGACAGGTTTCTGATGGCCGCAATTTGGTGCCTCCAAGAGGACCCTTCGAGAAGACCCACAATGAAAAACGTGATGCTGATGCTTGAAGGAATCGTTCAAGTTCTTGTTCCTCCAAGACCATGCCCATCCAGCTCCATCGGCTGAAAGCTTCAGTTGTTGGTGCAGGTATCTAATTGTTATATCTTTCTTCGTGTACCAATGGATCACGGCAGCAGTTTTATATTGTACTTGCGGTTCTGGCAGTTATTTGTCGTTAGCTCTCTATTCGCCAGTCAAATGAGGCCGGCAGCTTTATATATGTGGTACCTGTAGAGCCATTGAACTTGTTTATTTATTTTTCTATCTCAAAGGGCGTCCATTGATATTGTTACATTATTTTATTATGAATTCAAAATTGGGTATGAGTAATTTTTTAATATATATATTTCTTTGACTTTATGAAATCTTATATATGATGTACAAATGAAATTTTCTAGCAACTCTTTGATGTACAAAAATTTGAAAATAAAGAGTAAGTTTGTGCTTACGATTGCAAAAATTGATTTATCCTGTGTAAAATCCGCATCCTTAGTGCTTGTTGTGTATATGCTTATCATTATTAGATTTACGTTGTCTTCCACATGTTCCATGAAATTTCCAGGACCATGTAATTCAAAATCAGGTGTTCTGTACATACGGAAGCCTAGGGCGCTGTTATTCATCTAGTATAAACAAAAGTATATGGCTCCAAAATAAGTTGGAAGATCTACTTTTGAGGCTTGGAAAGCCTTCTGCTTAATGATGGGTTTACTTGCTGCCTGTAAATGTCACAATAATACTTCTTTCTTCCAGACCGCTCAGTCCAACAACTGTCCCTAACAGTTCTTTTACCTTTTTCACCTCCTTTTTTCCACCACTTTAGTATTGATCTTTAGAGTAACAAGCATCATTCCCACCTGAATTGTACCATCCATAACCAGAGTTTATCTTGGCAACAAGAGAGCAGTTATATACAGTTACATTCCACTTATAAAGTATGGTCAGAAGTCCTACACAGGCAGTAAAACTCAAAGCTTGGCTATGAAGGCCTACATCTATGACTGGGGCTACCGGGAGTAGCATCAACAAGAGCAAGAGAAGTTGCCTTGCCCCGGAATTTTCCATGAAACCCAAACGCAGGTGACGCTAAGAGGAACTCCTTGAGCAATGGAAGTTGTAACCATGGCTCCTTCATTCACTGCTGATTGTGCTTCTACGTGGAAAGACCAACAGCAAGGTTAATATTTACTGACTCACGTTAATCCTCCATAGCAGCTTCCACTCTTTCATCATAATCGACATCTCCGCTCTAGTGGTGATCATCACGATTAATGCTTATGCTTGAAGCAATCGTTCAGGTTCCTATTCCGCTAAGTCCACGCCCATCCACCTCCATCAGCTGGAAGCTTCACGTGTTCATGCCGATATCTAATTGTTATCTGTTGGACCATGTGGTGCCTGTAGGACCATTGAACATATTTATTCTCTTTTTCTATCTCAGAAGCCATCGATTGATATTGTTGCACTATTTTAGTTATGAATAAACTGGGGTATCTGTAATTTTTTAATTTGTATATTCTTTGATTTTATGATATCTTATACATGATGTAACATTTGACAAGACATCACCTTGATAAAAAAGAAAGTTACAAATCAAAGAATTTTCCTGCAACTCTTTGATGTGCAAAAATTTAAAAATAAAGGTAAGTCTGTGTCTTACGAATGTTAAAATAGATTTATCCTGTGTAAAATCCGCAACATCCGTAGTGTTTGTTGTGTATACGTCTATTCTTAGATTCACGCTATCTACTACTGCTTCATGAACCAGGAACATGAAATTAAAAATCTGGTGTTGTCTGTTCATATTTTTGCAGCCCAGGGCAGTGGTGTTGTTCATCTTTGGTATAAACAAAAGTCTATGGCTCCAGCATAAGTTGCAGCATCCACTTATGAGGCTTGAAATGTCCCCTGCTTGCTGATGATCCAGAAGCCAACGAGGACATGAAGATGCTTGAGAGATTTCTGATGGTTGCCGTTTGGTGCCTTCAAGAAGACGCCTCGAGAAGTCTTACTATGAAGAAGGTGATGCTTATCCTTGAAGGAATCGTTCAAGTTCTATTCCCCCAATTCCATACGCATTTAGCTCTGTTAGTTGAAAGCCTCACTTGGATTTACAGGTCTCTAATTGTTTGCTGTCTTTTAACAATCAATAATGATTGACAGTTTATATATTGTAGTTGTAAGACCGTTGAACCTGTTTTCCATATTATATTGTAGTTACAAATTTCATGTCGCATACCGAGCAGCGCAGATATGGAATCTGAGGACAAGGACAGGGCAATTTTAACTTTATTGGGCTTATGATTGCTTTCGGAAAGGAACATTAGAGACCCTCCACGTGGAGGCCTTACATGACATGGAGAAGCTAAAGAGTCTTGTCAAGGTTGCCATTTTTGGTGTATTCAAAAACATCCCAATCTTATATCCTCCACGTTGACGTCCCTGTTCCGCCATGTCCATCTCCTTCTACTACTTCAACCACGCCGTTTTGAAGCCAGCAATCAACAGAGCAGGCGTAGACAGAGCCCTTCTTCTTGTATTCACTTTTTGTGAAGCTTCCTGTTTTTCTACAAACTTTTGTCCAAAATTCGCATTTTTAGAGGACTTTGAATATTTGGAACACACAAGTCAATGGGCTTTCCACCTAATCCTGCTGTGTATATCTTTGGAGGACTTTGAATATTTCAAACACACAAGTCACCGAAATCACCTTCTCTTCCCTTTGATATGGTGTTCTTTCACTTGCTACATCCATTGATTGGATTGTAAGAGTCTAGATAATTCCGTAATGCCTTCCGTTCTTTCTTGCATTGTTTTCTTTCTGCTCTTGCAGCCCGCCTTTGCTGTTGCTCTATCTAACGGTAAAGTAAGCGTGGGTGAGACTCTTACGGCAGATGGGCTAGTGCTCCGTGGGTTTCCGATTCCGGTGATTTTGCATTTAGGTTTCATGAAGCCGACAAGGATCTCTTCTTGCTTGCCATTTAGTACAACAAAAAACCAGACAAAACTATAGTTTGGTATCCAAATGGAGTCAATACGGTACCAAGAGGATCCACAGTTGCATTAACTACTGAACGTGGGCTTGTACTCAACAATCCTCAAAATCAAGAGCTATGGAGATCTCCATTCAATAAAGGCACTGTTGCCTGCGGTATACTGAATGATACGGGCAACTTCATGCTTGTAGATGAAGGCTCTAAAAGTTTATGAGAGAGCTTCAAGTCTGAGGAATCGAAATTGAAGCATGAAACTGGAAAAAACTTTCCTCCAGATTTTCTTAATTAAGAGAGGAAAAAACTAATTACATGACTTACCTCAGGGGTGAATTACCTGACTGTGGGCTCGGGTTTATCAAGCCCAACCCGATATAGAATACACGGACCCAATAACATGCTTGGCCCAATCCAATAAAAAAGAATAACAACCTAAATACAACTCAACTTAACAAAAACGCACTTCTCCATCGTATAAATTTACCTAGCAATTATGTTTACCGTCCGTACTATGCTAGTGCTACTTATAATTCTACCAATGAAACAAATGCTGGCGACAGAGTCATATTTCATGAGTCAGGTTATTTGTACATAGAAAGGAGCGGAGAAAGGTACAATTTCGCTTCGGAGGAAGATATAAACCCAGCTTCGTTGTACTATCACAAAGCAACTCTTAATTTTGATGGCGTTTTTACTATGAGTCAGTACCCGAACAACCGTAGCTGGAGTGACGTTCGGATCATACCTGACAATATTTGCCTCCATCTACAGGATAAGCAAGGTAGCGGTCCTTGTGGGTATAACAGTATCTGCTCACTCAGAGATAATAAAAGGCCGATTTGTGAATGCCCACAATGGTTTTCTCCGATGGAGAATGATCAGTATGCCAGTTGCAAACCTGATTTCCCGCATGGCTGTGAAGAAGATGGTAAAACTTCACCAGAGGATTTATACGAAATGGTGGTCCTACAAAACACTGATTGGTTAGGCAGTGACAGTGAGACTTTTAGTCCTTTTACTCTAGAAGACTGCAAAGCATCTTGCTTGCATGATTGCCTATGCATTGTAGCTGTATATGCTCTAAACCGTTGTGTGATGAAGAAGCTACCGCTCTCGAATGGAAGAAGAGATAGGGATGTCATACAAACGGCTATCCTTAAGGTAAGGAAGAGCAACTACACAGGGCAAGACCCTCCCTCTGCTCAAGTCCCAAGTGCAAAAGACCAGCGTACTTTGGTTATTGTTGTATCAGTCTTGTTAGGAAGTTCCGTGTTTGTGAATATCCTATTGGGAGGCATGTTTTGTTTGGGCTTTTGGTTCTACTACCAAAATAAGCTCAAAGGAATCCAACAAGATGAAGGTGTTGCCAAACCGAACTAGAGCCAATTTACCTAAGAAGAGCTGGTGGAGGCCACAACTGGGTTCGATAAAGAACTAGGAAGAGTATCCTGTGGAATAGTTTACAAATGGGAACTCGAAAACCTTCCTATTGCTGTCAAGAAGTTAGACAGAGTGTTTGAAGAAAGCGACAAGGAATTCAAAACCGAAATGAATGTGATCGGCAAAACCCATCACAAGAATCTAGTCCAGCTTCTTGGGTACTGTGTAGAAGGAGAGCATCGAGTGCTAGTCTATGAGTTCTTGGGCAACGGTTGTTTAGCTTCCCTCCTCTTTGGCAAACTCAAACCCAGTTGGAGTCATAGGGTGAACATCACCTTCGGAGTTGCCAGGGGACTACTTTACTTGCACGAAGAATGCCACACCCAGATTATCCACTGTGATAGAAAGCCACAAAATATACTTCTGGATGAGTCTTACAATGCTCGAATATCTGACTTTGGATTGGCCAAACTTTTGGCTATTGAATAAAAGCTGGACCACACTAATATTAGAGGAACAAAGGGGTATGTTGCACCAAATTGGTTCAAGACCTCTGCAATCAGTGTCAAGATTGATGTATATAGCTTTTGTCCTTCTACTAGAGATCATTTGTTGTTGAAAAAATGTGGATATAGAGCTTGGAGAGGAGAGAGGGATTCAATTTGATTGGGCTTGTGACTGTTACCAGCAAGGCATACTAGGTGCTCTTGTTGAAGATGATCCATAAGCCATTGAGGACATAATTTGGTACCTTCAAGAGGACCTCTCAAGAAGACCCACAATGAAGAAGGTCATGCTTATTCTTGAAGCAATCGTTCAAGTTCCTATTCCCCCAAGTCCACGCCCATCCACCTCCATTATTTGAAAGCTTCACTTGTTTCTTGTGATTACTAATTGTTATCTTGTTTATTCTTTTTTTCCATCTCAGAAGCTATCCATTGATATTGTTGCACCATTTTAGTGATGAATTCAAAATTGGGTATGTGTAATTTTTTAATTTGTATATTCTTTCATTTTATTATATGTTATATATGATGTTGCATTTGACCAAACATCACCGTAATAAAAAAGAAATTTAAAAGTAATCCGAGAGTTCCATTTATAGAATCGCTGGCAACACTTTCCCTTTCGTTTCTCCTTGATACAACAGCTAAATGGCATGATTTGCAACTAGATTTTCTAGGGCTCGTGGTGTATTTTTCTTTGATTGGGAGAAGAGGATCGAGCTTGTATTCTTTCCTTCTGAGATTACTTCGTTTTGATTCTCCCAAGCCGCTGAACGAAGTCGTCCAGATAAGTGATGATGAAATCTTCGAGCATCGCGGTTTGGCTCTTTCATATGTTCCCAAATGGTGTTGTCCAATTCAGTGGCTTTGAGTTCCTTCATCAAAACACGTCTATTTTAATAAAACATAGAGCATAATGCTGGGCGTTACTGCAAAGATGATTCCCTACATGTTGTGTTGTCTTCTTGTCACCCTTACAAGGCCTGCTTAGTCAGGCACATGCATTCGGACATATTATGATAACGGAAGCTGTCATAATAAGTAAATGCAGTATATTTAGAAATTGTCACATTAAATTCAAAGCATAAATGTGAAATGATAAATATTTCATATTATTATTTAAGTTAAAGTATAAATTTGAATATTAGATATTTTACATGATTATTCAATTAAAACATTTATAAAAAATAATATATTTTGTGATAATAAAATTAAAATTTTCCTAAATTCGTATTTTCCTAACATTCCTCGATACACTCACACGGTACCAATCCTCACAGGTCAACTGTCACAACATATGAGCGTGGATCCTCATCCACTTCAACAAAGAAAGGAAAAAGAAGTTTCTCAGCAATATCGGAAGGACATGATTAGAGACTGTTATTTAATGCAATGATGTTCATTGAAGGGAGGGAGGACACGGCAGCTGTGGATAAAAGTCATACCGAGCTTCCTGATGGCAAGTCGATCGGACTTTTCTAACTCTGATCAATGTTATGAATTTCCTAGCAAGTATTATAGGGCTTTATGGACACTATAAATAGTATGTTGTGTCTATCTTTTTAATAAAAGCCCAGTTATATTAGCTATATTCAAGCTGTCCTTAGTTAGCCTTTGTTCCAAACTTCCTTTGTCGGCTTTCCGATAAAATCATTAAATAATGATTATTCTCCTCAGACTACTGTTTGCCACTTGATTGACGCCAATCTTTCCAACCGAACCTTCCTTCACGTGTCGAATTTGTTGGTCCAAGTCCTGCATGCATTGATGAGTCAGTTATTTATATATAGAAAAGTGACACTCTTGATCCTGCAAATAAATCGAATTCTGGTTACAGAGTGGTCTTCCATAAGTCTGGTTATTTATATGTAGAAAAAATGAGTGAAGAAAGGCACTATGTCACTCGAGAGGAGGATATAGACCCAGCTTCAACATATTATCACAAAGCAACCCTCAATTTTGATGGCGTTTTGACTATTAGTCAGCACCCGAAGAATCCCACCGGCAACCAGCTGGAGTGAATATCGGATCATACCTGATAATATTTGCCTCAATCAAGCAGTTGAAAACGGTAGCGGGACTTGTGGGTAGAACAATATTTGCTCACTCGAAGATGACAAAAAGGCTAGTTGTGAATGCCCACCACGGTTTTCTCGGATCGAGAATGATAAGTATGGTAGCTGCAAACCTGATTTCCCACAAGGCTGTGAAGAAGACGGGAAAATTCCACCAGAAGCTTTATACGAATTGGTGGAGCTACGAAACACTAATTGGAAAGGCAATAGCTTTGAAACGTTTAAACCTTTTACTATAAAGGACTGTAAAACAACTTGCTTGCATGATTGCCTCTGCGCTGTAGCTGGCATATGAAGGAAACATCTGTTGGATGGTGAGGCTACCTCTCTCGAATGGAAGAAGAGATAGGGAAATCGAAGCAACTACTTTACTTAAGGGAAGGAAAAACAATTCCACTGGCCAAAACCCTCCCTCTCAAGTGTCAAATGCAAAAGACCGGGACACTTTGGTTATTGTTGAGTCAGTCCTATTAGGTAGTTCTGTGCTCGTGAATTTAGTATTAGTGGGGGCATTTTGTTTGGGTCTCTTGTTTTACTACCAAAAGAAACACAAATAAGTCACCTATATGAACGTGTTGCAGAAATGACCTTGCGCCAATTTACCTACAAAGGGCCGGTGGAGGCCACAAATGGGTTCGATAAAGAGCTAGGACAAGGATCCTGCGGAATTGTTTACAAAGGTGAACTTGAAAACTTTCCGATTGCTGTCAAGAAGTTACACAGACTGTTTGAAGACATAGACAAGGAATTCAGGATTGAAGTGAACGTGATTAGTAAAACCCATCGCAAGAATCTGGTTCGGCTTCTTGGGTACTGCAATGAGGGACAACTTCGAGTGCTAGTCTATGAGTTCCTGAGCAACGGAAGTTTAGCCTCCTTCTTGTTCAGGGAACTAAAACCTAGTTGAAGTAAGAGGATGAATATTGCTTTTGGGGTAGCGAGACGATTGATTTACTTGCATAAAGAATGTCACACCCATATTATCCATTGCAATATAAAGTCACAGAATATACTCTTTGATGAATCTTACATGGCTCGAATCTCTAATTTTGGATTGGCCAAACTTTTAAAAATGAATTAAAATTGGACCACCACTAATATCAGAGGTACAAAGGGTTATGTTTTACCAGAGTTGTTCAAGACCTCTTTGATTACTGTAAAGATTGATGTTTATAGTTGTGGTGTCCTGCTGGAAACCATTTGTTGCAAAAGAAATGTGGATAGAGCAAGGAGAAGATAGGATGATTCTAACGGATTGGGCCTATGATTGCTATCAAGAAGGCGAACTGGATGCTATCGTTGAAGATGATCTAGAAGCCAACGAGGACATGAAGATGCTTGAGAGATTTCTGATGGTTGCCATTTGGTTCCTCCAAGAGGACCCCTCGAGGAGACCTACTATGGAGAAGGTGATGCTTATGCTTGAAGGAATCATTCAAGTTCCTATTCCCCTAGTTCCATGTGCATTTAGTTCTGTCAGCTGAAAGCTTCACTTGGATTTACAGGTCTGTAAATGTTTGCTGTCTTCTAACAATCAATAATGACTGGCAATTTATATATTGTAGTTGTAAGACCGTTGAACCTGTTTTCCATATTAGAAGCCGTCCCGGCCATTAGTGTAGTTATTCTATTGTAGTTGGAGGGTCGTGGAACCCGTTTTCCATCTTAGAAGCCGTCCCGTCCATTGATGTAGTTATTCTACGTAACTTAAAAATGGTAATTTTTTACCAAACCAAGAGATAACTTTGTTTCACAAAAGCCATTCTTTAATGAAGATCCCGTAAAATACTCACTTCGTTTCACAAATTTCATGTCGCATACCGAACAGCGCAGATATGGAGTCTGAGGTCAAGGACAGGGCAATTTTAACTTTATTGGGCTTATGATTGCTTTCCGAAGGAACATTAGAGACCCTCCACGTGGAGGCCTTACATGACACGGAGAAGGTAAAGAGTCTTGTCAAGGTTGCCATTTGGTGTATTCAAAAAGATCCAAATCTTAGACCCTCCATGTTGACGTCCCTGTTCCGCCATGTCCATCTCCTTTTACTACTTCAACCACGCCGATTTGAAGCCAGCAATCAACAAAGCAGGCGTAAACAGAGCCCTTCTTCTTGTATTCACTTTTTGTGAAGCTTCCTCTTTTTTTACAAACTTTTGTCCGAAATGTAATTCTTATTTTTAGAGGACTTTGAATATTTGGAACACACAAGTCAGTGGGCTTTCCACCTTTTCCTGCTTTGTATATCTTTGCAGGACTTTTAATATTTCAAACACACAAGTCATCGAAATCACCTTCTCTTCCCTTTCATACGGTGTTCTTTCACTTGCTACCACCATTCGTTGGATTGTAAGAGTCCAGATAATTCCGTAATGCCTTCCGTTCTTTCTCGCCTTGTTTTCTTTCTGCTCTTGCAGCCCGCCTTTGCTGTTGCTCGATCTAACGGTAAAGTAAGCGTGGGTGAGACTCTTACGGCAGATGGGGCTAGTGCTCCGTGGGTTTTCGATTCCAGTGATTTTGCATTTGGGTTTCATGAAGTCGACAAGGATCTCTTCTTGCTTGCCATCTGTTATAACAAAATACCAGAGAAAACTATTGTTTGGTATCCAAATGAAGCCAAGAGGATCCACAGTTGCACTAACTGCTGAACGTGGGCTTGTACTCAACAATCCTCAAAATCAAGAGCTATGGAGATCTCCATTCAATATAGGCACCGTTGCCTACGGTATACTGAATGATACAGGCAACTTCATGCTTGTAGATGAAGGCTCTAAAAGTTTATGGGAGAGCTTCAAGTATCCTTCAGATACGTTGTTGCCGACTCAAACACTAGAGAGAGGCGGGGTCCTTTCTGATACAAACTTAACACAGGTGTGGAAGTAAAATAGAGTAAAGAAAAGGAAGACACAAACACGAACTTGTGGGAGCAAAGTGGTTCAAAGTTCATTCATTCACTGCAACAACAAGAGCAGAATTGTTTTACAGAACCAAAAGAAAGCTAACCCAACAATTGCCTTCACTGAGGCTTGGGTTCCCATATCTAGTTCAAGCTAACACATCTCAAACATCAAATCAAAAGACATAAAGAAGTTGGACAGTAACTACATCACCTAGCTACTTCACCCGTGAAGCATCACCATGCTCTATACAACTAGGCATTGTGTTGTCTGCACTTTATCCAACTACTCCAACAGGGAGCTAGTTTGTCTTAGACTGTAGATTAGCTTCAGTGAGCCCTGGTCTCACTTTAGCTTCATCCACGGCAACCCTGTCAGTCTAACACCCTTCCTTGACAGGGTTTGCAACAACCCCAATTAGCTCCATGAGAAACTCATGCTGATTGCGAGGCAGACCCTTTGTAAAGATGTCTGCTTGCTGGAGTTCACTCGGATAGTGCTCAAACTTCACTTCTTTGGCTTCAACTAACTCACGAACATAATGCACCTTAATTCCTACATGCTTTGTCCTAGAGTGATGACTAGGATTCTTGGTCATAGCAATTGCAGATTTGCTATCACTAAGAATGACAGTTTCATGATCTTGCTGAAAACCCATTTCCATGAGAACTCTCCTAAGCCACACAGCTTGACATGCGGCAGTTGCAGCAGCCACATATTCTGCTTCGGCAGTTGACAGGGAGACAGAACTCTACTTCTGTGCACACCAAGAGAAAGCGGCATTTCCTAGGTTAAATACATATCCACTTGTGCTACGTGAATCCTTAGCATTTCTTCCCCAATCACTATCTGCATATCCAACTAGCTCAAAATTTTCTGCTCTGCCATAAAATACTCCAAAGTTTTCAGTCCCTTTGAGATACCTCAGGATTCTCTTAAGTTTGCTATGATGTATCTTGGTAGGTTTTTGCATAAACTGAGATAGCAAAGTGACTACATACACAATGTCTGGTCGAGTTGCAGTGAGATACAGCAGACTCCCAATGAGACTCCTATAGGCTTGTCCATCAGCTTCTCCAGACTGATCTTCAGCTGCTGTTTTTTCTCCAGCAACCAGTGGAGTGTCCACAAGATTGCAATCAGCTAGATGATGCTTTGAGAGGAGAGCTTTGGAGTACTTAGTTTGAGAGATGAAGATCCCTTCTTGCAGCTGGAACACCTCCAATCCAAGGAAAAACTTCATGGACCCCAAATCATTCATCTCAAACGCTTGCATCATCTCCACTTTGAATTCTGCTAGTAGCTTGGGATCATTTCCTGTAAAGATCAAGTTATCGACATACAAGGATACCAACATGACAGATTCTGTTCTATGAGACACAAACAGAGTTGGTTCACTAGCACAACACACAAAACTGTGGCTGATAAAATAGCTACTTATCTTGCTATACCAAGCCCTCGGAGCTTGTCTTAAACCATACAATGCCTTGTTTAGCTTCAAGACTTTACCTTCTGCACCAACAACTTCAAATCCTTTAGGTTGTTCCACATACACCTCTTCTTTTAGTTCTCCATTTAAGAAGGCTGCCTTAACATCAAGTTGAAGGACATGTCATCCATGCTGAGCAGCAATAGAAAGCAACATCCTTATGGTTTCGAGTCTAGCAACAGGTGAGAATGTTTCATTGAAATCTGTACCAGGAATTTGTGAGTACCCTTTAGCAACTAATCTGGCTTTGTGTTTGATTATGTGACCTTCTGAATCTGTCTTAGTCTTGAAGATCCATTTCAACCCCACAACTTTTTTTCCTTCAGGTAAGACAGCTAGGGACCAAGTCTTGTTTTTCTGGATAGTTCTTATTTCTTCATTCATAGCTTCTTGCCATTCCTTCTCTACTAGTGCTTCTTCATATGAGACATGATCTAGAGTTGCCATGTTACAACTTTCGTATATATCTTCAAGGTCCCTCATCCTTACAGGTGACATGCTGGAGAATTCCCTTTCTATCTCTGAATATTGTCTGCTGTCAGTTTGAGTCTGTTGCTGAAATGGAGTGGTTGGCTCTACTTCACTTCTTGTTGGCATTGTTACAACTTGCATTCTACCATCATTAGCTTCCTTGGAAAGGTCTGGAAGAAGGATATTGCATGGTTCTTTCTTATTCAAGGTCCAGTTCCATGTAGTATCTTTATCAAACACCACATCTCTAGTGACTTGCAACTTGTTTGATGACAAATTTAGCACCCTATATGCTTTGGAGACGAGGCTGTAACCTAAAAAGATTCCATGCTCAGCTCTTCTTTCTAGCTTGCTCCTTAATTGAGCTGGAACATGGATATAGCACAATGATCCAAACACTTTCATGCTCTCCACATTTGGTTTCCTTCCAGTCCAAGCCTCAAACGAAGTGATCTGATCAAGAGCAGCTGTTGTACTTCGGTTCAAGACATAGACTGCTGTATTAACAGCCTCAGCCCAGAATTCTTTTGGTCTATTCTTCCCTTCTAGCATGCTTCTAGCCATTTCCATAACTGTACGATTTTTCCTTGCAGCTACTCCATTTTGTTGAGGTGAGTAGCTTGCTGTTAGTTGGTGCTTTATTCCATTGTTACTGCAATAGGAATTAAACTGGGAGGAAAGATACTCTCCACCTCTGTCTGAACGTATGGCTTTGAGATCCTTACCACTTTCTTTTTCTGCACTAACTTTGAATTTCAGAAATGCCTGGAATGCTTCCGATTTCTCCTTGAGAAAATCCACCCAACAATATCTACTTGCATCATCTATAAACAAGATAAAGAACCTTGTCCCTTCCTTGGTAGGAGTCTTCATAGGTCCGCAAATATCAGTATGAACCAGCTCTAAAGGTTCTATTAGTTTCCTTTTTCCTTTGATAGGAAAGATTTGTCTGCTGTTTTTCCCAAATTGACAGTCCCCACATATTTTCTCAACACGTCTCACCTTAGGAAGCCTTTCCACCATGTTCAAGTTGTGTAAGTCCTCAAGGGACCTATAATTTAGATGTCCGAACCTCCTATGCCATAGCAGAGAGGTATCTTGGGTTGCTTGCAGTGCACTGTGGTTTGGGTATTCGAATTTGAGAGGAAAATTCCTTGCATCTCCCATGTCAATGGCCGCCACTTCCACATTCATGTCTCCATCTTAAAAAATGTGACACACCTTTCCTTTAAAAAGAAGAGAATATTTGTGTTCCATTATCTGCCCAACACTAAGTAAATTGAAACCAAGAGATGGAACCAGCAAAACATCCTTAATCATCTTCACCCCTTTGCTGGTTTGTACCGAGACATTCCCTTTCCCAACAATCTCAACACATCTATCATCTCCTAGCCTCACCTTGGACTTAAAGCTTCGGTCTAGGGAGCTAAACACACTTTCAAATGGTGACATATGACCTGTACAACCACTATCAACATACCATATATTTGGATTAGCACTCATAACTGAGAGACTTGCAAAGAATAGTGTATCCTCAATGATTTTTTCTTCATTCTCTACAAAATTAGCTTGCTGTCCATTCTTTAGACGACAATTTTTCTCTACATGACCAATTCTCCCACAATGATGACACTTAGGCTTATCTTTGTGCCAGCAAAATCTCTCAAGATGATTGGTTCTGTTACATATTTTGCAAGGAGGGTATCTACCCCTTCCATCCACTGAAGTGTCCCTCGGTTGAGAGGAGGTTCCTTCAGATTGTTTGGATCCAAGACTCACCTTAGTCTTAAAAGTTGTTTCAATATTCATCATGTCTTTCCTTCTCATTACCCTTTTTTCAAAAGCCTCTAATGACCCTACAAGTTCAGAGATAGTCATAGTCTTAAGATCTTTGGTTTCTTCTAGGGTTGTCATTGTAGAGTCAAACTTATCAGTGAGACTCATAAGTATTTTCTCCACTACCCGTGAATCTGGAATGTCCTCACCCAAGGCTTTCATTTGGTTTACTATCTCATTAATCCTCCCAAAATATGCCATGACTAACTCCCCTTCTTTCATGCTAAGCCTTTCTAGATCACTTTTAAGACCCTGAATTCAAACAGCACATATCTTTGGAGTTCCTAAGAACTCATTTTGAAGAGCAGTCCAAGCAGCTTTAGGAGTTGCTGCTTGAGCTATCCGATTGAAAGTTGCATCTGTCATGGAGAGCTGCAGCATGACCAACGCCTTAAGCTCCCTCTCTTGGTTTCTTCTTTGGTACTCTTGCTGTGTTGGTGTTAGTTCTGCATCCGGTCCCAGACTTGGTATACCATTTTCAATCACATCCCATAACCCTTGATACTTAAGGTAAGTGGTCATTCGGATGGACCAATTTTGGTAGTTGTTGCCATCAAAAGTTGGAAGCAGAAGCTGTGAGGTTGATGTAGGTTGTGGTGGTGGTGGACTGGAAGCAATAGAGGAGGAGGATGACTCATTGGAGGCCATAGAGGACTAGATTCAAACACACGGTGGGCACTTTTGTAGGAACTGATCTCAGGAGCTTGAACCTGGCTATGATGCCACTGATACAAACTTAACACAGGTGTGGAAGTAAAATAGAGTAAAGAAAAGGAAGACACAAACACGAACTTGTGGGAGCAAAGTGGTTCAAAGTTCATTCATTCACTGCAACAACAAGAGCAGAATTGTTTTACAGAACCAAAAGAAAGCTAACCCAACAGTTGCCTTCACTGAGGCTTGGGTTCCCATATCTAGTTCAAGCTAACACATCTCAAACATCAAATCAAAAGACATAAAGAAGTTGGACAGTAACTACATCACCTAGCTACTTCACCCGTGAAGCATCACCATGCTCTATACAACTAGGCACTATGCTGTCTGCACTTTATCCAACTACTCCAGCAGGGAGCTAGTTTGTCTTAGACTGTAGATTAGCTTCAGTGAGCCCTGGTCTCACTTTAGCTTCATCCATGACAACCCTGTCAGTCTAACACTTTCTTCCCAACATGGACCCAACAACTTCTCACGGGGAAGGTTCCAATTTCGCTTGCTCGAAAATGGGGACGCAGTGCTCAATCCCATAAATTTGCCTAGCGGTTCTGCTTATGGTACGTACTACAGTAGTTCCACTTCAAATTCCACTAATGAGTCGAATTCTGGTTACAAAGTGATCTTCGATGAATCCGGTTATTTGTACATAGAAAGAAAGAGTGGAGAAAGATTCTTTATTACTGAAGTGAAGGATGTATACCCAGCTTCATCATACTATCACAGAGCAACTATTAATTTTGATGGCGTTTTCACTATTAGTCAGCACACAAAGAATTCCACTGCCAACGATAGCTGGAATGTCATTAAGACCATACTTGAAAACATTTGCCTTAGTATATCCGATAGTTTGGGTAGCGGGGCTTGTGGGTACAACAGTATCTGCTCACGCAGACATGATAAAAGGCCGATTTGTGAATGCCTACCACAGTTTTCTTTGATCGAGAGTGCTCAAGATGGCAGCTGCAAACCTGATTTCCCACAAAGATGTGAAGAGGATGGGAAAAGTTCACCCGAAGCTTTATATGAAATGATGGAGCTACCAAACACTGATTGGAAATGGAACGACTTGGAGAGGTTCAGACCTTACAGTATAGAGGATTGTAAAAAATCTTGCTTGCATGATTGCCTATGCGTTGCAGCCGCATATTCGCAAAACAGCTGTTGGACAAAGAAGCTACCGCTTTCGAATGGAAGAACTGATCCAGGACTCGGAGTAACGGCTATTCTTAAGATGAGAAAGAACAATTCCACTGGCCACAATCCTCCCATTTCTCAGGTCCCACATGTGAAAGGCCACAACACGTTGAAGACTATTCTATCAGCGCTGTTTGGTAGTTCTATGTTTGTGAATTTTTTGCTGGCAAGCACATTTTGTGTGGGTTTTTGGTCCTACTCCCAGAAGAAGTTCAAAAGAATTCAACCAAATAATGGTGTTGTGGGAGGAAACTTGCACCAATTTACCTACAAAAAGTTGGTGGAGGCCACAAATGGGTTCGATAAAGAACTAGGAAGAGGATCCTGCGGAATAGTTTACAAAGGCGAAACCCAAAACTTTTCGATCGCTGTCAAGAAGTTAGACAGAGTGTTTGAGGACAGCGACAAGGAATTCAAAACAGAAGTGGACGTGATTGGCAGAACCCATCATAAGAATCTGGTCCGGCTTCTCGGGTATTGTGCTGAGGGACAACATCGAGTGCTAGTCTATGAGTTCTTGAGTAGTGGTAGTTTAGCTTCTTTCCTATTCGGGGAACTCAAGCCCAGTTGGCGTCAGAGGACAAACATCGCCTTTGGGGTTGCCAGAGGACTCTTTTACTTGCACGAAGAATGTCACACCCAAATTATCCATTGTGATATAAAGCCGCAAAATATTCTACTCGATGAGTCTTACAATGCTCGAATTTCTGACTTTGGATTGGCTAAGCTTTTAGCAATAAATCAAAGTCGAACCAACACCGGTATCAGAGGCACCAAGGGCTATGTTGCACCAGAGTGGTTCAAAACCTCCTCAATCACTGTGAAAGTTGATGTGTATAGCTTTTGTGTTCTATTGTTGGAAATCATTTGTTGTCGAAAAAATGTGGATGTAGAGCTTCAAGAAGAGAGGAGAATTCTAACTGATTTTGCCTATGACTGCTACCAACAAGGTGGACTAGATGCTCTTATTGAAGATGATCCAGAAGCTATTGAGGACATAAAGATGTTGGACAGATTTATGATGGTGGCTATTTGTTGCCTCCAAGAGGACCCCTCGAAAAGACCCACCATGAAAGAGGCGATGCTTATGCTTGAAGGAATTGTTCAAGTTACTCTTCCCCCTAGTCCATGCTCAGATATCTCCAGCAGCTGAAAGCTTCACCTATACTTGCAGATCTTGGATTGTTAGTTGCCTTTCTTCATTTATTAATCCAATCATGCTCGTTAGGTGGTATATTGCACTTCTATTAATTGAAAGAAACCCATCTTTCTGAACTTTAGTACTACAATTGCACTGCAATTCAATTTTTCTCTCGCATTTATTCATTCCTCTTACGAATCCTGGCAGAAAGTTACATTGCATATACGGACATCACCGCAGAAGACATTCCCAGCACACCTAGCTAAGATATTATTGTTTCTCCCATGTTTGGAGATTTTGATTATATGTCGCCAGCACGAGGTTCCCGCTGTAATCCAAAATCGCTTGTGAGTTTTCGTTAGTGTAGTTACGACGTCATGTAACATACTCCCCGTCAAACACGAATATAGCAGCAAGATCACTGACGAGCGGGCTACTCCAGTATGGTTTCGACCCCTCCATTCAGACAAAGGTCCAGGAGTTGGGTCATAATAACTTTTCGATAATACTAATGACCATCCTGTTTTAGCATCTTTAAGCTTCATTCCAGGCAAGGGAACACCAACAGGATAATCGAAGCTCTGCCACAAAACTTCCACGACCAGGCATTTCCACTTTTTCATCAGCTTTTATAGCAACTGCTACACCTTGTTTCCGCTTCCTTCTCGGCCAGTCACTGCCAATATTGTATCGCATGTGAATTTGTGGGAACAGTCCTGTCCCACCTTTCACGCAACAAGGCAACGAAAGCAGACAAGTAATGGAAGCAAATGATCGCGCACTCTGTTATGGGATCGATTGCTGAGTTTGTTGATAGAGATAGGATTATGATTTCCTAAATCCATTTCAAAGTATTTTTATTTTCAGTTTACTGTTACGATTTTTATCAAGTTTATATGTATGCTGATACAGTTGCTACCTTTAGCTCTGCCCAAGTTTTTCTTTATTTATAAGATTTATCACCTTTCAAAAGCTACGTCATGAAAAACACCCTCTCCTTTTAGTTTTTGACCAAGGTGTCAACTCTCATGAACTTTCCAATGAAAACTATGAGAAAAAAATGTGAATTATTGCCTATAATTCATGTTGATTATAAAGTCGTTTTTACATTTTGAAGTTCATTCAGTAAATTATTTGAATATTTCAATGATTTAGTAATTTAAATAATATAAAATCTCACAAAAAAATCTTTAATTTATTTATTTATATAAATGTAAAATTCATTTGGGAAAGTGTTGAGTCCTCTTAGCAACTCCATAAACACATTGCCTTAAAATTGTACTACATAATTTCATAGTTTGAAATCGTCAGTTGAAACTATTTGATTGGTATTGATAAAAAGAGATATGTCTTACCAAAAGGCATCTTGACATAGATTACTTTAAGTTTAACTAATGTTTCCTAATAATTTGAAATGCTAATCAATCTCTTTTTATGTTGCATTTCATTTCTAATTTGCACCTTCTTTTTGGGTTAATGGATTAAAAATTGAGAAGACAAGAATCTAAGATAATTAATCATGAAAGATATGCAATTATAGAAAAACAAAGCACCTTTCGTGAGAAAAAAATTAGTATCTACCCTAATTGAATGTCACATTATGCTATTAACGAATCTTTGAGAGGCGTCGAAATTGAAGTTTATCCAAATGTTGCGTAGTAAAGAAGTGGGTTAATACCACTTCTATGCAGCGGTCAAGCAATTCTGGATTAGCTCTCACAAATGATCTAGTATTCGGATGAGAAGAAACAAGGCTAAAATCAGAATAATCTTGCCTTGACGATTTAGATTTTCTACCTATCTTGAAAGATTGAAAAGCTAAATCGATTGCTTCAGTAAACAAGTTCAATATGAGGGAACTCAAACCTCTCAAGAAATATTCTCTCTGCAAAAAACATCTTAACCGAATCAACAACCCTTTCCCCCTTTTATCCCCCTCCTCCGTAGAGTAATTTCCCTCGTTCCCCCCCTTATTACAAAACGTAGAAATAAGTGCATAAAACGATTAACATAGGAACTAAGGAGAACAAACTATCTCCTAGTTATTCGGCTCCACCTCAGCCTTTAGCTATATGAGCTGGAAGCTAACGTGGCTGGATCTGCGGATTGCTGCATTCCTCCCCGCTGGACAACAACCTTGTCCCCAAGGTTGACTTCCGGATAGCGATCTTCAAAAGTAGCAGTATCTAACCAAGTGGCTTCCTGCAGGGGTAGACCTTGCCAGTGAACCAGGTACCCAAGGCGTTTGTTCCTAATACGTTCTTCCACAATGGCTTGAGGCAGGGGACTCAACGTGTCCTCATTGACCAAATAAGATGGCAATTCTTCTTGAACTTGAACATTCTGACCAATAGCTCGTTTCAGCATAGAAACATGAAAGACATCATGGATTTTAGAACCTGGAGGCAGTTTCAAACGATAGGCTACTTCCCCAATTGCCTGTACAACTTGAAAGGGACCATAATAGCGGGGTGATAACTTGTAGTTTCTTCTCACCACCACTAAATTTCCTCGATATGGCTGCAACTTCAGATAAACCCAATCACCAACTACAAATTGCTCCTCCTTCCTACCCACATCATAATACTTCTTCATCCTATTTTGAGCTAACTGCAACCTTTCCTTCAAATTCTTCAACACAGTATCTCTATCCTGTAGCTTTTTATCAACCATTGCTATTGATGTTGAACCCGGCAAGTAGGTTAGCAAAGTAGGGGGGGGTCTGCCATACACCACCTCATAAGGGGATTTCCTCGATATGGCCACTGTTTCTTGGATTATTCCAGTCGTTGGAAAATCAGCACTTACCTTTTGACGATTGGAATTCATTTGACATTGTTCATATGACATTTCTAGCGGTCGATGCAGCTCATCTACTGATCCTGATAAAGTATGCCGAGCACTAATTCATCAATGGGCATTTGAGCTGGTTAGGGTTGTTCCTGGTAACTATTGTTGTTAGTGCAATGTAATATTGAATTTATGATAAAAACTTTTACCATTCATCCAAGTTAACAATCTAATTATATTTTAGGTGCTAAATTTTTAATGTTCTCTCTGCTAAAGTTTTTGATGCCTTAAAATATTTATTTTCTAAGTTTTCAAGAAACAACGGATTTAATATCTAGTTTTTTTTTTCCCTAAATCACTACTAATTTTTCTTTATTTATTGTTCTTAGAATTGAGGTTAACCATCTGATTGTCATAGCCCCTCATATCAGTCTATGGCATAATATAAGACTTTCCACTATTAGTTGTATTGTGAAAGGGTGTACCTGAATGACATAATCTTGTTAAGTAAATAAAGTTGCCTCTCTTATAACTTTTGTACCTTTTATCTTGATAGTGACTCTTGATCCTAGCACCTTAAACTTTTAGAAAAAGATGTTAAAAAGATACTTTGAATTTATAGTAAATTCATAAATTCTCATGACCTTTTTGATTATTGGAAAGGTTGATGTTTGTAGCTGTGGTGTTCTGCTACTGGAAACCATTTGTTGCAAAAGAAATGTTGATAGAGCAAAGAGAAGATAGGATGATTCTAACGGATTGGTTCTATGATTGCTACCAAGAAGGCAAACTGGATGCTCTCGTAGAAGATGATCTAGAAGCCAACGAGGACATGAAGATGCTTGAGAGATTTCTGATGGTTGCCATTTGGTTCCTCCAAGAGGACCCCTCGAGAAGACCTACCATGGAGAAGGTGATGCTTATGCTTGAAGGAATCATTCAAGTTCCTATATGATAAATAAAAAGGCTCATAATAAAAAGCACTGCTAGAAATGCTGCGGGGATAACAATTTTCCGTATTACTCGTCCATTAGTTGAGTTCGTTCCTGTTCAAAAAAATATAACCAAAAAAGAAAACGAAATCAGAGAAGTAGATGACATAGGCGTCGTTGAATTCATTACAGATTGATATGCAAATTGGCGAAGCCTAAAGGTATATCTTCAAGAAACTTTCAATCAGAAAAATAATTAATTAGAGGAAGAAAACAAAAGAACCGCAACAACAGTGCACAAGTACTAAGTTCTTAATATTTTTTCTGACCTCCTGTGTTGTCTGAAGCAGCAAGTTTAACATAGAAATCTGTTTGGTATATATTATCTACTTATAGTTGTTTTATATAGAAAAAAGGACCACTCCAAACTAGGCAACGATCCTCTTGATCATTGGCATAGCCGGTACAAGAGCAGTCGTACATGCATACGTATTTGCAACCTGAAGTATTGCTGACCTGCAACCGCACTGGATTGCTGGGCAGAAGAACTCTATTAACTGAAAGAAACCCATCTTTCTGAACTTTAGTACTTCAATTGCACTGCAATTCAATTTTTCTCTCGCATTTATTCATTCCTCTTACGAATCCCGGCAGAAAGTTACATTGCATATACGGAAATCACCGCAGAAGACATCCCCAGCACACCTAGCTAAGATATTATTGTTCTCCCACGTTTGGAGATTTTGATTATATGTCGCCAGTTCGAGGTTCCCGCTGTAGTCCAAAATCGCTTGTGAGGTTTCATTAGTGTAGTTACGACGTCATGTAACATACTCCCCGTCAAACACGAATATAGCAGCAAGATCACTGACGAGCAGGCTACTCCAGTTGGTTTCGACCTCTCCATTCAGACTAGCTCTTTCTGAGAACCCAGATGCAGAGACAAAGGTCCAGGAGTTGGGTCATAATAACTTTTCCATAATGCTAATGACCATCCTGTTTTAGCATCTTTAAGCTTCATTCCAGGCAAGAGAACACCAACAGGATAATCGAAGCTCTGCCACAAAACTTCCACAGCCTATAAAATTACATGTATCTAATAGCCTGGCGTAGGTGTCATTGCTGGCAAAAGCGTTAGTCACCCTGTACGACCAGGTGCCATCAGATATAACAAGATCGCCCCTCCTGGTTGAAGGCGAGAACACCAGAGGAGTTTACGAACGGGTAGTCCCCACTGGCAACCCAAACTGCATCGGAAGGAATATTTGCTTTAATAGCCATGTAAATGTATTTCGAGTTTCCAAAAGAAGAGAAACGAAGAGAGAAACTTCCTCTGGCAGATGAGAAAACACTAGTGGTGTTTAGTGTGGCCTGGTCGAATAGTATCAGTAGTATCGGCATCGGTGAACTACAAAACAAGGTTGTGACTGATTCTTTCCTCACCCTTACTTCTTAACTTTATCCTCACTTGGTAAACAAAAAGCCCCATAGTAAAAACCACTGCAATAGACGCTGCAGGGATGATAATTTTCCTTATTTGTTATTTCCTCTAACCGTGGAATTCTCAAATTCTGGAACTGTTACAATTCATCTAATTGAGCTTGTTTCTGTTCAAAGAAATAAAAACAAAAAAGAAAAGGAAATCAGAATAGTAGATAACACAAGCGTCGTTCTATTCATTACAGATTGACAAGCACATTGGCGATTCCTAAAGGTCTCTATGCAAGAAGTTTTCAATCCGAAAAATAATTAATTAGAGGAAGAAGACAAAAGATCATTACAACAGTCAACAGTAAAAAAACCTAATTTGTTGTTTGAAGTAGAAAGTTTCAGATAAAAATCTGTTTGTTGTACATTATCTGCTGAGAGTTGTTTCATATATACACTCCAAACTAGGCAACGAGCCTCTTGAGCATGAGCATAGCCAGTACAAGAGCTGTTGTTCAAGTAAGTGGATTTGCAATTGGAAGTATTGCTGACGTGCAACTGTAGTAGATTGCTGGGCAGAACAACTCAAGAAATAGGAAGAAACCAATCTTTCTAAACATTAGTGCTATTGCGCACTGCAATTCAATTCTTCTCTCACAGTTATATCTTACTCTTATGAATCCCGGCAGACAGTCACATACAGAATCTAATGTTTCATTGCATATACTGAATGACTGCATAAAGCATGCCCTGTGCACTTAGATAAGTAACTTTAGTTCCACGTTTGTAGATGTTGATTATATGTCTGCAGGGTGAGGATCCCATTGTAATCCAACACTGCTTACAAGGTAGTATTAGTGTAATTAGGATGCAATGTAATGTGCTTCCCGTCAAATCACGAACACAGCGCCAAGATCACCAACGAGCGGGCTACTCCAGTAAGGTTTCGAACCCTCCATTAAGACCAGCTCTTTCTCCGAAGTCAGATGCAGAGACAAAGGTCCAGGAGTTGGGCCATAACAACTTGTCCATGATACTAATGACCATCCTGTTTTAGTATCTTTTGAGCTTCATTCCAGGCGAGACAACACCAACAGGATAATCGAAGCTTTGCCACAGAACTTCCTCAGCCCGGAGTGTCAGCACAAGATTACTAGTATCTAATAGCCTTGCGTAGGTGTCGTCGCCAGAAGAAGAGTTAGTCACACTGTACAAGGATCTACCACCAGATATAACAAGATTTCCCTCCTGGTTGAAGCTGAGGACAGAGGAATTTGCGAATGGGTATTCCCCATTTGCAACCCAAACTACTTTGAAAGGGCTTTGTGCTATAATAACCACGTAAAAGTTTCGTAAGCTTAACGAAGCAAAGAAACAAAGATAGAACCTTCCTTCGGCAGAGGAGATGATGCCCGTGGTGTTTAGTAATTGGCCTGGTCGAATAATATTATGGGTATCAGCATTGGTGAACTGCAAACCAAGGTAGAATAAAAGTAGCGGGGAAGCAATCAGAGGGGAGACGCTATGGCTCATCTTTAATTCAGGCAACTATGCTGCTTAGAATTCTCTCGGCCTTTTAAGGGGCTAGAGCTCGACTGAAGCACTCCGCTGGCTCAACTATATGGTACGGTGTCGTTTAACATTTAAGCAAAAATTGTTAATTCTCATGATACTTCCAATGAAGGGTTTGAAAAAGATGTGAATTAATTTTTTTTAATTTCAATGTTGATTAAAAAGCTGTTTCTATATTTTAAAGTTCTTTTAGTGGATGATTTAAAATTTTCAGTGATTTAAATTTCTTGATTTGGTAATATTAAACAATGTGAAATCTCTATAATAACCTTAAATTTATTTCTTTTTTAAAAGTGATTTAAGCGAACGTTGAATCGTCCCTACAAATCCATAAAGACAATCTTATTGTTAAATAGATTGAAATTGTGAAAATTACTTTGTTGGCATAAAAAGATAAAGGCATGCGCCGTATCCAAAAAGGCATTCGCTTAAAAGTCTATTCTACTATCCGCTGTTGCTAATGAATCCCCTCTCATGTCGCTTAAAATTTGCGCCTTGTTTTCCGGGTTGCGGAGTGGAAACTGAAAAGACTGTAAAACCATACCAGGATCTTAGACAATTATTCATAATGAAGACATGCATTGTGGAGAAGCATCTTTTCTAAAGTATTAAAAAAAATGGTGTTTACTAACAAATTTAAGGTCATATACTAGAAGAAGACTGTAATTTAGTTAAAAACTAAAACATCATGCTATAACAAAATTTTCAAAGGCATAGAAACTTAAGTCTCAAGTCCATACAAATGCAGCGTAGTCAATAACTGGGTTAAACATTACAAGTCTATTGGTTTAGAAGACTATCAACGTAACATTTAAAGCGGCTATTACGATTAAAACCAGACATACCATGACCATTTACGTCACGCACAAAATCCCATAGGAGTATCCACTGCACAGAAACTAATCTGCCTATTCCCAGTTCACCATATGGCTATACGGTAGCACTTGCTGTGCTTGTTTCAACATTCCAACACATTGCTAACAGGTCTTCCAACCATACGTCTTACGTAGAAATTCAAACTTCCGCGTATAGAAATTAAAGCGTGTATTGGCTTTCACATCAGTAGGGAAAAACTGTCCTTTCTACGACCCAAATTGAGTGTGACAGCTTCCTCGAGAGAGAGTCAAGGAACGTCTAGGTTCTCCTTTGGATAAGCATATTCAGGACACCTAATTTTGATAGTTTCATTGCAAGGACCCACAAAGCTTTTATAGGGCTATTGATCAAACTCGTGCGATACCTTTTTCTTTGTGCCAGGCTTACTGCATCCCTTGATAGAACGAAAAGAGGTGACTTCTCTTACGACAAAGCCGAAGTGTTGTGGACGTGACGTTCTGGGCACCGTTTCCAAGACTATTCCACGGGTTGGAAAATCAGCACACACCTTTTGACGATTGGAATCCTTTTGACATTTCTAGCGGTCGATAATTCTTCAATCAGCTTTTAAGCCTTCCGGGTATTTTTCCTTGTCACTGTTGTTGTAAGTCCTACGCAATATTAAATTTATGATTAAAACTTTTACCAATCATCCAAGTTAACCCGTCTAATTATACTTTAGGTACTAAATTTTTAATTCCTCTCTGCTAGAGTTTTTGATATCAGCAAAAATATATGTTTTTTAAGTTTTCAAGAAACAAAGATTTAATATCTAGAGTCCATTTTTTTCGAAATCACTACTAATTTTTCTTTATTAATTTTTTAGATTGAGATTATCCGTCTGATTGGTGTAGCCCCTCGCATTCACCTTTTGATTAATACAAGATTGTCCGCTGCTAGTTGTGTTGTCAAAGGGTGTACCTAAGTGACATAATCTTGTTAAGTAAATAAAGTTACCCCTCTTATAACATTTATAACTTTTATCTTGGTAGTAACTCTTGATCTTGACACTTTAAACTTTTAGAAAACAAATGTTAAAACAATACTTTGGATTTCTAATTAAAACTCTTACTATAACATCTAGATTATAGTGAATTCATAAATTTTATAGTAAAAAAATTATATTTTAAGTACTAAATTCATAATTTTCATTGACTATAAATTAATAACAAGTGCTTTGAACTTCTAGAATAAAAATGTTAAGAGCATACTCTATTTTTATTTTTTTTGTAATTAAAACTCTCACTATTCATCTAAGTTAATATGGTTAATTGTATTTTACGTTCTAAATTCTAGTTTATTCTCCATATAAGTTTTTGATACAATCAAAATGTGTGTTTTTAAAATTTCAACAAATAAAGGATCTAATATATGGAGTTTCTTTTTCTAAATCACTATCGATTTGTCTATATTAAACATAAAATACATATTTTCAATTTTTGTTGATTGTAAAGTAATAAAGGATCTAGTATACAGAGTGCCTTCTTCTAAATCACTATTGATTTGTTAGTATTAAACTTAAAATGCACATTTTCAATTGTTGTTGATTGTAAAGTAATAACAAGTAGTTGCCTTGACTTGGGTCAATAGCTTAGTGCCAAGAGTCAATGACTTCTAATTTCAAGGTCTTCGGTTCAAAATTGTAGTGGTTATCCTGTATTTTGCATTTGCAGAACATGCGGGATCAGGAAGTTAGGTAGCAAGTAGCTTTGGCGTTTTAGAACTTTTACCTTGTATATTAATAGTTGGCTCTCTAATTTTCTCTTGAAGGTTTAGTTTCCTCTTGCAACTGTCGGTTTGTAATTTTTCTGCAACACTATTGTGTTTCAAAACCAAGTGTGTATGCTTGCATGCCTGCTTTGAACTCGTAAGTACTAAAGTAATCTCTTTTGGTGTTTATCTGATAGTTCGTGTCGGTCGTATACTCTTACTAGAAGCCTTCCTGACTATGGGTTAAGGGAGTTGATAGTGTAGTCTTTGAATCATCAATGTTGTCAGATTGCTAGAAGCGTTCCCGACTGCGGGTGGAGGAAGTGACAATCGCTACGTTGTCAGTGGTATTAGAGAGGGTTTTTTTTTAATATTTTATTTTATTGTAATTGAGGTATTGACTTAGTTTTGTTGACCAAAACAGTTCAAGAAAGTGTAGTTTTCTTGCCTTTTTTTAGCAGTTGGAGGTGAGTCTTGCTAACTACGTGAATAATCCATTGATTCATCTCTTTAACCGCGTTTCTTTGTCTCGTTCATTTTACTACCGATAAAAGTCAGAGCGATGGATGGATTAACGCACGTAATTGAAGAAGGCAAAAAACGTGTAAAGAATCACCAGAAGGAATAAAGCTTTCTAAGTCATCAGCAAAGAGACAAAGTTGCCTCCACAAGTGTCAGATGAGGCGAGTGTGGGTTCAGACAATCTCTTCCATTGTTAAGATTTTTAATTCATTTCCTTAATTCTGGTCCTTCTTCGCATACTTTGGTTTTACAGAAGCTGCCTTAAACGAAGTCGATCTGAGTGATCCACTTCTTACTTCCAGACTGCTCAATGGAAGCAGAAGCAAATCGCCTTAACAGTCACTCCCCCCTTCTCCCCCCACACCACCCCCACCCCCCCCACCCTACTTTTTTCACCCCTTTCTTCTTTGTACTACTTTAGGCCATTGATCCTTTAAGAGTAACAAGCATCCTTCCCATTGAAAATCGTTCTATCCGTGACCAAAGTTTATCCAAAGAAGCAAAACTGCAATTCTACAATGAATATGCTCATTGTTCATATAATATTTTTTTAGTTCATTAATAAACTCAGGAAAGAGGTCCTACACATATAGTAAAACTTAAAGCTGGGCTAGGGAGGCCAACGTCTATGATTGGGGCTCCAAGAGTAGTAGGAACTAAAGAGTTTGGGTATATATAACCAGGAATAAAACAAAGGAGATTCCTTTCAAATAAAAACAAAAGTTTTCCATAACAACGATAATAACGAACAAGAGACCTTTTTATCTCACACTCTTCAACAAGGTTTTTTGTGTCCAAATTTCACCAACCCAGTTCCAATAATTTTGTAAACTAGAAGGGTAGCTTTGAGGCCCCTAAGATACTGCAATAGTTATAGCCTAGCCCCTAATTTAGGAGGTGTTTAGTTATGGGCCTTATTAAGTAACTATTTTAATACTTGTAACCGTTGGATTAGGCAAAACTCACACAACCACCAGATCTTGTTGGATCTGGTAGATGGTAAAAGAGAGCACTAAAAGAAAGTTCAAATGATGATTCATGGCCGTTCATTCTAAGCACTTGACTTAAAAGCTTAAAAAGAGCTATAAATAGATTAACAAACATTTTACAAAATGCATATAGATTTATAAATATAAAACTTGCAGCGAAAACTTTTACATAATTAAAAGAGATGCTCTTATAACAAAAAATTATTTTCTAGAGGGCTACATGGCTCCTCCTCACCAATAGAGAACTTATCTCCCAAGTCTTTCTATTTCTTCAACTTGTTTTTCTTGTACAGCTTATACTTAACCCAAAGGTTCTTTTAGAGAGAGCTGTCAACACAAACTTTTGCAGCACTCAATCTCGCTATAATCTTAGCCGTCACTTGCATGTTGATGTGGTTTCATCAGAATGGTTTACTTTTAACCATATTAATTCCTAACAGATCTGGCACATTAACTCATATCACAGACCTTGGAAATCGATCTAATTTTAAAAGTTTGTGACTTTGCCGTGGGAGGCAATGAATGAATTTAAAACTTGCTGCGCCCTAACGCAAGTCAGTCGTCCGTTCTCCTTTCCTGGACTGTGAGCTTCCTTCACGCGGGAACGACGATAGGGCCCTTCAATCCCAAGCTCAAAACTTCCAATCGAAGAATGCCGTCTGAACGGTGGTGTTTGTCCACCGTCCGATCATCCGAGAACCTTGCATGCAAGTGGTAATGCAACACGAGTCTTTTATGCTACTATCTGAAGACACAGAAAGCAGCATAACTTAAATGCTCAACAAATAAACACACTTAGCTACAAAAACTTCTTGCTGCCTTCAATTTTTGCAGCTCCTTCATCATCCTGTAGCCCTCACCGCAGCCACTTTCCACATTTGCTGTAAGATCGGTGAGGAATAATGTGGAGCCCTCCACATTTCTCTTTTGCTGTCACAAAGCGACTACAAATTTGTCCATGTGAAATTCTTGGGACAATTGAAAGAAGGGAAAGATCAATCTACTTCAAAAAGAAGCTCAATATAGTCCAGAGAGATGAAGGTGTTGCAGAAAGGAACTTGTGCCAATTCACCTACAAAGAGCTGATGGAGGCCACAAATGGGTTCGATAAAGAACTAGGAAGAGGATCCTGCGGAATTGTTTACCAAGGGAAAATCGCCCACTTACCGATCGCTGTCAAGAAGTTGGATAGACTGTTTGAAGACAACGACAAGGAATTCAAGACTGAAGTGAACGTGATTGGTAAAACCCATCACAAGAATCTGGTCCGGCTTCTTGGGTACTGTGCTGAGGGACGACATCGAGTGCTAGTGTACGAGTTCTTGAGCAACGGAAGTTTAGCTTGTTTCTTATTCGGAGAACTTAAACCCAGTTGGAGTCAAAGGATGAACATTGCCTTTGGTGTTGCCAGAGGACTATTCTACTTGCATGAGGAATGCCACACCCAAATTATTCATTGTGATATAAAACCACAAAATATACTTCTGGATGAGTCTTATGACGCTCAAATCTCTGACTTTGGAGTGGCCAAGCTTTTAGTGATAAATCAAAGCAAGACCAACACTGGTATCAGAGGTACTAAGGGATATGTGGCACCAGAGTGGTTCAAGATCTCTCCAATCATTGTGAAGGTTGATGTTTATAGTTTTGGTGTTCTACTACTGGAGATCATTTGTTGCCAAAGATATGTGGATATAGAGCTTGGAGAAGAGAGATGGATTCTAACTGACTGGGTCTATGAATACTATAAGGAACATAAACTAGATGCTCTTGTTGAAGATGATCTAGAAGCCATTGAGGACATGAAAATGATGGAGAGGTTTCTGATGGTTGCCATTTGGTGCCTCCAAGAGGACCCCTCAAGAAGACCCAAGATGAAGAAGGTGGTGCTTATGCTTGAAGGAATCGTTCAAGTTCCCCCACCTTCAAGTCCATGCTCATTTACCTCCATTAGTTGAAAGCTTTACTTGTTCTTGCAAATCTCTAGTTGTTAGTTGTCTTTTCTTTTTTTTTTTTTACAATCAATCATGGTTGGCAATGTTTATATTTTAATCGTAAGTCTAGCAGTTTCTCTTTTTACCAACCAATCATGGCTTGCAGTGCAGTTTATATATAATGTACTCATAGGACCATTGAACCCGTCAATGTTTTTCCATCTCAGAAGCCGTCCATTGATGTTATACTACTTTAGTTATGACTTTAGAACTTGTTATGCAGATAAATGGGTAATATTTTAATTAGAACTTCAAATTCTTATATATGATGTAACATTTGATCAACCATCATAGCAATCAAAATGAAAATTACATAGAAGAGAAATTTCTTGGCAATGCTTTGATGTATAGAAGTCCTCACTATCCTTAAAGCTTGTTATGCATATGTTTGTTCTTAGGTCCATAATATCTTCCAACACAAAGGACATGTTCCGTGAATTTTCCAGGACCATGCAATTCAAAGTATGGTTTTGTCTATACATATGGAAGCATACGGCAGCATGGTTTTGTCTCTATCGTTCGGGGTTCAAAAGCCCATATTTCCTGATTATGCCACTGTGTTTTTGGTTTAGGGGGATTTGCAATTCATTGAAATGTAAACCACATGTACATTTACAATCACAAAAGAACTACTTAAGAGTCATCACTGGAATACCTTAAAAATATTTATATATTTTACTCTAATACCATAACAAAGAACTACCCCTTTCGGACTTGAATTTAAGGTTGAACATATGATTTGACAAATGCAAATCGCTAAAGAATAATGTGTGGTTTTGTTCATTCCTATACCTAAATCCCAAAACATAAGAAAGTCCAGACATATCCACCAGATTTTTTACCTTATAGAAGATCTATGTGCTGACATTGTTTAAGCATATGACCAAGTAAGAACAAATAATCTAAAAAAAAAAGAAATTAAGAGCCTTGAGTATGTCAATGCTTCACTTTCCAGATAAGCAACACAATTTTTCAGAAATCATCCAACATTTATAGCATCCACTATTTTATTCATTAGACAATCGTATAATTTCTCTAGACTAACCAAAAGAAATATCATTGGTGGATCATCAATCCCATTTGAATAGATTACACAAAAGCAGCCAACATCATACATATTGCGACCAACTATAATAATCGTCGTTTATTCCTTAACCAAACACACAGTTACTTCCCTCTTTTGGTCAATCATATACACCCTATAGATTTTGGACCCACAACTCAAACATTCACTCCATTTTCCGAGAAAAGGCGTGGCATTTGAGCAAATATACATTAAGCTACTTACTCCTAAGCACCTAACGACGGCAATTTTTTTCACAAAGAACTCCCCTTTTCGGGGTTTAAGTTAAATGTTTTTCACCAATTTCTTCTCCTTCCAACCAATTGCTGTGAAAACAAATATATACCCAACTGATAATTTGATTTCCACCCTTTCCTAACCACATTTCATCATCGTCATTAACCTCTCTGTATAGAGTCAACCGTCAACTCGAATCCAAAATCAACCATAGAGAATAATAGACGGAATGTGTGCAAATAACAACTTTTGAAACTGAAGCTACAAAGCAGCAAAGCAAGAAAATTCAAAGAGAACGTAATAAATGTTAATCTACTTTATTAGAAAAAGCGGTATAAAAGAATTTTAAGGAGTAATAGGACAGAGACCCCATGACATGGGGAAGGAACAAATGTTGCAGCTACATCCTCAAGTGTTCCCTTTTCAATGCTGGTTGCCACTCCTACTACCATTGTACCTGGACTTTCCCTCTCCTTCTCCTTCTTCATTCCCTCGCGCGCTTCTTCACGCTCCTCCTCACATTCCTCCTGCTCCGCCACCGGGTCTTCCTCATTCTGCACCTCCTACTGGGGATCCTGTTGCTCTTCAACCTTGGATATCGATTTAGATTTGGGTTGGCTTTCGCTTTGGTTGAGAAGAGTGTAACATTAAATGCATGAAGTGTTAGTGTGTGACAGGAGGAAAGTGAGTGAACAATGTGTAGTGTGAGTAAAAGCTTGTACCAGTGCTGTTGTAATAAATACAAGCCTTCTGTTTTCTTCACGTTCATCTCCTTTTTGTACGACAATCACGACAATTTTGAACGGGCAACCATCTAAGCAAGAGAACTGTCTTCTTTCCTTGACTTTGCTGTTTTCTGCAATCTTTTATCAGAAAAATAGTATTTAGGTTTGTCAGAGTAGGAATTGTTGATGCAACGGCTTTGCATGTATTACAAATCTATGGGAACAACGCAGGAGGCTGTAGGCTGCCACATCGTCGGGCTAACGCCCGTCGGAGAGCTCAAAGGACCAAAAGTCAAGCTTCTAGGTCAGCTTTCATAAGGTATGAACCAGGGGCACCGTGACATCATACGTGACTCCACAAGATCCAAGCTTGATCTCAACCAAGACAATATTGTAACAATTTAATCGATCTCTAATGAGATAGAAAACCCAGAATTTGCTTAGTCAAATCTAAAATAGCCAAATAAACAAAATTAGATGAAAAATAAAGAAAACATATTATACTATTATTCCTTATGAAGATCTACAAATGCAGAATTCAATCTTCAAGTTAGGCACATATTCTCTATTCTCATTCTAAAGGTACTAGCTCGATAAGAAAAGTTAAGAGGTTGTGACTATGCAAGAATGAAGCCTTTCATAACTCTAATGCTTTATATAGTAAGCTTAAATATTATGAGCTAGAGGATAAGACTTAATCCTAACCTTATGTGCTACCAAACATACCCACTCATCATAGCCCTATGTGGCAAGCCACAACCCACACCGGCTAGTTCATATTCTAGAACCCATGTCTCACTTTATTAGACTTATATTAATATAAGTCCACCTTATGGTAAGCTTAAAAATTAGGCTAACATTTTCTTACTTGGGCTATATTAATGTTAATAAAATAGTAATAATAATAATAATAAGTATTTTAAAATAATTATTTGTGTGTGCCTTTATGTTGATCTAGAGACTATTCTTAACAATATTCTCATCACATAAGATTTCAACCTTTGAATCATGACATTAGTTATGATGGTACTTATCATGGTCACAAAAGTTTCAATCTTACTGATATGGATAATATGGTAGTATGACAACCATATAACACTATACTGACTATTGTAAGTGATATTTATGTTGTCAATCTAATTATCTCTCCTTTAATGACAAATTGCCATCAAAGATATATTTTATAGTCCAATGATCATTTATATCTTGTACTTGATAACTCGAGTTTAATTTTATATGTCATGAGACATGCTTTATAGCTAATTATTGAATGCCCTAACCATTGCTTAAAGTTCATAATTCCCTTAAGACTTTAATATATATATGTTATGTATATATAGATATTTAACTTGTCAACATATAAAGCACCCATGTATTAAATACAACCAACATAACTAATGACAAGTAATATATATATTTCAACAATTTATGTAATGGTAAATCAATTTAGATGCAAACTTTATATTACTAAACAATAGCATCCTATGATGCTTTTAAGTTCATAATGATGACATGTCTCTAAAAACATAAGGCTTTAATATGTGAGTGTGCAAACATAGCATTTGTAATGATATTCTAAATTGGAATGTCACCTTTCTTAAGTTTGTCATCTATATCTCAATGTTTGATTTCTACGTGTTTAGATGATGTGATACCTTTATTATTGTTGTTTAACTACAAAAAAATTTTATTATTACAATATAACTTGATAAGTCTAACAAAGAAATTAAACTCTATAAACTTCCCAATGGCTTTCTTTAAACAAATTACCTAAATAGATGCCTTATAGCATGTTATAAAGTTTTGTTAACATAATTGAAGAAGTCATTGGTTTTGTTTTGCATTTTTCATGATACCATTCTATCTACTATAAAGGTATCCTAATTTAGATTTCAAATATTATTCTTGCAACTTACAAGGTCTAAATTTGTATATCCCACTAGCTACAGGTTATCTACATATCTATAGGTCAACCAATAAAAATTTATCTCTTAAGCACTTGAAAATCTTTTGTTAACAATCTAGTAATCTTGATTAATGTCTGATTGACTTCTATCCAAAAACCTCATTGAAAATAATGTGAAGCCTAGTGCAAACTTAAGCATATATGGTGCTTTCTAATGCACTAAAATATGACACTTGCTTTTTGGCTCTTTCTTTACTTTACTTTCAGGACACTATAATAGATTTAGTCTATTACTTTTAAGAATAAGAACATTCATAGGTATGCAACCCTCCATATGAAACCTTTATAAAACATTATTAACATATGTTTTTAAGAAAGACTTAATAATCATCAATAATAATTCCTATGGATTGACAAATAACTATATTATCCCATGAAGTAACATTTGGCCATTATTCGTAAGCAAGACATCATTTGTATTGGTATACTTCCATTGAACTAAGTATATGTTCATATATAGCAATTTATTCTATTTAGTGTAGTATCACATAAAGATATAAAACCTTCAAACTTCAAGTACCACTATTGAAAAGCATGCTTTAGTTCGTAAATAGACTTGTTATGTTTACACATAAGTTAATATGTATTATATACTTAAGATTGGATCATACATAGACCTCTTTATTCAAAAATAGAATTCATGTACGTTCGGTGTAATTCCTTACCCACTAGTGTGGTTTTAAATCTCTTAACCTTTCTTCTAGAACCTTTTTAAACTTGTTGTATACATTTGTTACCAACAGGTAATTGAACAAGCTTTTAGTTTTTAGACAATTCAACAAAATCACAAATACCATTGTGATTCATTAACTACATTTCATCATTCATTACATCTAACCATAAATTTAACTAAGGAATTGAAAGAAGATCCTTTTGAGTAATGAGGTCCATCATAACATCAATGTTATAGTCATCTCAAATACCTAATCATATAAATAAACAATCAATCTTCTTTACCTAGTGAACTCTAAAATAGAAATACCATAATAAAATCATGTACCAATGGGACCTCATTTAAAACTTCATCAATAACTAGTTCAGTTACCTTATTAGGTCTCCACTTTAGTGTCATACGCTCTACATACAACTTACTTTGCCATATTGAGGTATAGAAACTTTGTAACTTTATTGTTTGTAATTTCATAATTTTTGAACATTTTAATGAGGGAATGAATATCCCTTCAAATGATCCAAGTAAGATACTAAATAGTTGTATCTAAAAACAACTTTAGTCCTCTAAAGGCATTTGTGAAATAACTAGGCACAAATATAAAATGATATTTTCAAAGCTTCTCCCTATAAGAAACTATGTAAATTAGTCTTACAAACTAATTAGCATCCTATGTCTATCATAAAACCCATCTCCTAATCATATTTGAGAACTTTAATACTCGTTTCTCAATTGTTTCCCTACCACCATCAAAGGACTTTGAATTTTTTTAAGAGATTTAAACTCTTTCCTAATGAGTACATATAACCATTGTGGGAAAAACCAATTTTTAAATATGTAGAAATAAAAATTTCTATATAGTGTTAGTATATATATGGGTCTATGATATAGATATGTATTACCTCCAATTGGCCAACATAATTGATCATAAACCAATTTTTTTTTATGGAAATGTAAATTGAATTAATAAATATTGAAGTACAAAAGTATAGGGGCATACCTCAGCATGACGAAAAAACCATATTTATGAAAAATAAAGGTTGGAAGCCTCTAAATTTCACTCAAAATAATATTTTCCTAGGAGAGTTTTATATTTCTAAACAAAGCAACTCTCCTTTGTACTACCTTCTTTACTTTTGCTAAAAGAATAAGAATCTCAATTATTTTTCCTTGAAAACATCTTTTATTTTGCTTAGCCCTTATACAATAGATATAAGCTAAGAAAGATGTTGGATCTTATAGTAACCTAAGAGGGGGGTGAATTAGGTTTATCAAAAATAGTGTTATCTTTTTTGTTTTATTATGTGTAGCAATTAATAAATACAATGCAGCAACTAAAGCATTCACACAGACCATTAACACACAAGGACACACAATTTTTGGAAGGTGGTTCAGCCCAAGCCACCTCAACACCTACTCCACCCCACTCTAGCAACCTGCTAGAGTAACTCTCTAATCAATTAACCAATTGATTACAAGGGTTATCTAAACCCTTACAACGGATAATCAATCCCTCAAACCCACTTACAAATTCTCACCCTAATATTACAATATTGGAACTAAGCTTCTACAAAGTATACAAGGTTCAGTTCAGAAGCCCTTAACAGATGCTACTAGGCTATTATAGTGTGAATTGGATAAAAGCCCTAAATTTATCCAAACCCTAGCACTATTCATTTGCAGAAAATCAACTAAATAATAGAGTATATTGAAGTATAAATTGATTCTCTAACAAGCAAGTAATAAGCTTAGAATATAGTCACCCAATGAAGAACGAAATCATGAGTTGGATGAACATGAGTGAAGAGTATGAGATGCTTGAGATGAACTTGCTTTCTCTCTGATTTTTGGCCAACTAAGTAATGGAGAAGATAATGCACTTAAATAGCATCAAGTAGACTGACCTCTCATTTCTAAAGAGTTATTTTGACACCTTTGAGCACCATCAAATCTTTTTCCTGTTGGAGTTTCTTTTTTTCCTTTTCTCTATCCATTTTGAGCTGTTAGGAAAGCTAAGAGAAAGAGCTAGTTGTTTTGTCTTAAACTCAATCAAAATCAAGCTTCAAAACACCATTGTTTGGTTTATATTTTAAGCTACAAAATTAGAGCTTCACACACCAAAGAAAAGGTTACTAGGTCATATATGGGTTTTGTTGGAAAATAAGGGTTTTGTGTGTGAAAAATATATTTATGAATATATTTGATAAAATATGTTTTTCATAAGTCCAAAAGAAAATTATAGGAAGTAAAAGGTGTACAAATTATAATATCAATTAATGATATTACAAAGTAACCGAGTTCCTACATTCCTTAAAATAAGGTTACTATATAGTGACATTAAGAAAGGATTTATTTAAGTTGTATTATTTAAATGCCTTGAGTACAATGTCTATCAAATTGAAATTAAATATGACACACATTATGGTTAAGAAAAAATAATGCTTGTTTGTGTTTTGATGAAGGTTGAAATTTATAGCTTTGTTTGTTGGAACAAATCTTAGTTCTATCAAGGACTTGTATTATATTATTCTCGGATTGATATAATGTTCTTGGGCTAGATATTATGCTCTCAGCCTAGTTAATGTTCTCGGGCTAGATACTATGTTCTCGACCTGGTTACTGCGTTATTAGGCTTGCTCTTGGTCTTATTATACTCGGCCCAGCCTCTTAGCTCTTAATCCATGACCCATCTAAGCGAGCCGGACTGCTGGTGATGAAACTCACTGTTTCATTAACATATTGCCCTCACTTATTTACCTGATGCCCTAAGGAGCATAAAATCAAAGAGCTACTGATATGAGAGAGTGAGAGAAAGGAGAGAACAGCACCACAGGTGACCGAATCCTCAACGGGAGGATTTCTGATGAGATTGATGTCAAAATGGTCTGATTTGAGCTAGAAAAGGAAGATTTGAAAGCCAATCTACTGTTCCAACAAGAAGATAGCTTCATGATTAAGGTTTGATGTGTTTGAAACCTTAGCCCTAATTTTTCTATTTAAGAGAAGCTGTTCTACAAATAAAGGTTAGATAACTCACAATATTTTGAAGTTCTCCTTAAGAAAAGATTATGTGATTAAGCTCATTCCTTGATCTTTCAATCTTTGTGACAATCGGTGAAATTCAAGCCTATGATGATATTGTGATTAAATACTTATTTGTTTGTTCATATCATCGATTCAACCTTGTATAACTTTGTTTATGTGCTGATTTCATTAAAAAATAATTATTGCACATAAACATTGAGAGAAACTTGAAACCTTAATTTATTTCAATTTAGGGTTTTCGTGATAGGAGCTTAGAATTTCTATATCTACATCAGATTAGCTCCTATTTATTATAGAATCCCACTATTTGTTATACTATTTGAGATTTGTAATTGATTGATGATCTTTTGATCATATTATATAACTTTGTACAAGAAATTCCTTCTAGAGGAATTGTTTGAGTGAAGGAGAACGTTTTCTCCAAACTTGGTTAAGTAAAGGAGACTTCAATCGATTTAATTAAAGGAGAAAAGGGTGGACGTAGGACTCGAGGTGTGAGTGCCAAATCACCGTGGTAAATTTGGTGTGAATATCTTTGCTTATTATTGCTGTAATTGTCTTATAACACTTGTTGCCTTATTATTAGTTCTTAAATTTATAAGAATAGTTGAAGCACATAATTGTGATAATATTTTTGTTGACTTGGAAGGAAAGCATCGTATGTTTTGAATTTTGATTATGTCTTATTGTAACTATTTGTGTGTTATTGTTAATATAACAAAATTGTTTCAAGTTATTTGTATAAGTTGCCGATATAACAATTCAACTCCCTATTCCTTTTAAGCCATAAAAACCAACAGGTTTCTCTCAAATCCTCCTTAATTATCTTTAATCTTGAAGTGAATCTTTGTGAGTGCTTCACATATTGATAGAACACCTTTTACTTACAAAAGCCTTGTGAAATTGTCTTTAGAAACTCTCTAATATGCTTCCAATTTCTCTTTTAAGCAATTAGGACACAAATTTGAAGAACTCCTTAATCTCTTCAAATTAATCCTTTATAAGCAGTGGGTCTTTGATTTTTTTTGTATAGAATTGTTCCTCTCTTCATTAGCTTTCCAATAAACCCTTTTTTAACTTGATTCGAGAAGTTTCTGGTGGCCAAATTTGACAGCAAAGTCACAGCATCAAGGGTCAAGCTAGGTTCGAGTGCATGCTTGTAGGTTGCATGCTTTTGTCAAGTCGTGAGAACAATTCGGGCACATCACTAGGTTACAAGAGAGCATGGGTCGCACTTCACAGGTTTGCTTTGGGTTAGGTCATATGGATCATGGACTTTGGACTAGATCTTGCTCATATAGGTTAGGTCATGTGTGTACTGGGTCTGAGATGCATTTGCATAGGTTAGGTTATACGCCTCTGGGTCTAGAATTTATAAGTGGCATTAAACATTCCAATATCTTGCAAAATATCTAGCATTATTTTTCTTATTTAAAATTATAAATAAGCAATTATAATAGTTTCATATTATAATTTCCTATTTGTCATCATCAAAGATATCTTAAGAAGTTTATTAGCTAAATCTATTCCTTTAATAGTTTTGATTATCCATTGTAATTCTTCATTCTATCTTCCAATGTCACATTTGATTCCATTCTAGGCAAGAATATTTTTCCAAATAATCCTTGTCTAAGCACATTCAAGAAAGCGATAACTCCTTTTTTTTTATATGAGACTGATAGAAATCATAATAAATGTTAATTGAAGCAAGCTACTATATAATTTATGTTGCTGTAAAAAGTCTATCCTTACACACAAGCCATCTAATGAAATTATATTTGCTAGTACCACTAATCCAAATTAAATCATACCAATCCACTGCTTCATCACTTTGCGAAAGATTGTTATAAATCTATTTACAACAATATGTAGGATTTTAGAGAATAGAGGTAAGTGTAGGCCTTAATTTAAGGAGGCCTCACCAATTCTAAGCCATTGTATCTTTTATGTCCAACTGCATTATTGAAATTCTTTTACACTTTGTACTATGAATCCATTTATTCTATAATGAAGCTTATTGGAGATTTATGTGATTTCAAAGCATACATTCTAGAAAGGCTTTATTCCAAATTTTAAGATTTGGTAAACCTAATCCCCTTTCCTTTTTCAATAAGTAAACAATTTGTCAATCTAATTTGTGAGAACAATGTGTATCTATATTCCTTGCCCATAAGAATTTTTTCATTTTTTTCTCAATTTTATAAATTGTTTACTTTAGTAGTAAGAAAACATGCATCTAGAATATACATATGGAAATGAGAACATATTTCACTAATTGTAATCTTCTTGCATAGCTTAAGTGTATCATTCCCCAACCTTCTATTCTTCCAAATTTTTGTTTTTCAATCCTTTACAATCAACTTGCATAATTCTTTTTGTAATAAAGGGAACTCCAAGGTATCTAATGGGTAATGAACCCTTAGAGAAAGGAGTATGATCAAGTATAAGCAATTGTTCCTACTCTAATAGCCTTAAAAAGAAGTTTTGACTTTTACTTAGGCTATACTTTAAACCTATAAGGTCAATGAATTTCTCCAAAGCTTTTATAAAATAGAGGACAAAGTTCACGTCACTAAGAAAGAAAAGAACTAAATCAATAGCAAAACATAAATGAATGATTTTTTCAGATTTGCAGTGCCACTGAAATTTAAACGCCGCTATTGAGACTTTTGAAATAATGATTCTATTAAGTAGCTCCATGAGCAATAATAATAAATATAAGGATAAAGGACCACCTTGTTGCAATTTATTGGTACCTTTAAAGTATCCTGCTTGTTCTTCATTAAAGTTTATTGAAAATCTCATTGTAGTAATACACTTACTAATAAGATCAACCAAGTCTAAGGAGTGTTAAAGGCTTTTAGAATGTCTAATATTTCATCCCATTTGATCATGTCATAGGCTCTCATAGGATGAATTTTTATGGCCACACGTTTATCTTTGTTTCCCTTGTGATAGTTATGTAAAAGTTCTTGGCAAAGCACAATGTTCTTTAAAATTTGTCATCCTTTAATGAACACTGTTTGATTATGACTAACTACTGAAGGTAGAATGAAACTTATCCTCTCAGTAAACATCTTGGAAATGATTTTATATATGACATTACAACATACTATTGGTCAATAATCCTTGGTGCAACTTGGATTAGGAACCATAAAGAGTAAAGTAAGCAATGTAGAATTAGTACCTTTCAACAAGTTCCTAGAAGAGAAGAACACTAGGACAACATCTTCTATATCTTTTCCAATGATAAGTTATACTTTCTTATGGAACAAATTGTTATAACCATCAGGCCCAAGAGCTTTAAAATCATTAATGTCCTAAAGTGCTTTAATAACATCAAAACATTCAAAATTTGACAAATTAAGTAGTATACTAATGTCCTCATGGATAGAGAAGCGCACCTTTTAGAGTTGGTAAGAATACTTCTAGAGTTACCAAAGATTGATTGGTAAAAGGAAATAATATCATATCTTAATTCCTTCTTCTTTGTAGTAACTAAGTCATCCTTTGATACTAGTTTATTGTTCTTGTTTTAAGCTTTTCTTTGCATTTATGATGAAAACCAAATCTTACAGTTTTATCTCTTTCTTTTAACCATAGCTTCCTTGATTTTTGTTTAAGTAGGATTTCTTCATGTTTACTCAAAGCAAGGAGTTGCTCAAGTTGTGATTTCACCTTAACATGTTCAGATGGACAATAAGGATTATTCTCTAACCTACTATGAATTTGCTTTAAGCTTTCTCTTGCTTCCTTCACCTTCTTGTGCAAGTCTCCAAAATAAGTGGCATTGAGTTTCTTGAAAGGAGTCTTTAAAGCTTTCAATTTTTGCACAACCTAAATCATTTTGATCTTATTGTATCTATAAAATTTGAGCAATTAGTCCAAAAATTAAAAACGGTAAAGGTAAGCCATTTTTTATTTCCTTGGTTCTAGTTTTTAGTAATAATGGATGCTTTTTTTTTTTCTTTTTCTTTTTAAACACTTCTACACCCTCTAAGGGTGTTGAATTCTTTGCTTAGATTGGCACTTATCGACTCCACAGCTTTCATGCTTTTTATAGGCATCATAAACCAAAAATTACACATATCTTTCTACAATTTTATACTTCATATAAATGTCTTTCGCAATTGTTTGCCTTTTCTTTTTCTTTTCTTGACCAAAAGTTGAATAGCACACCCTTTTAAGTGGTTCAACTTTACGATCATAAAGGGTCCACCTCTTCTTAATCCTTAAGCATTTATAGCCAGAGGCAATGAGTTCAACAAACTTCCTTAACCTTAAGAGGGATGTCTGGCACTAGTTAGCGGTGTCTGCACCGACAACCCCTTCTCCAAACAAGTCTGTATGTTTTTCTGCATCTTAGAAGCTATCCATTGAATTATCTTTGGTTATAAGATTGAAGATTATTGGAATATATTTTAATGATATTAGAATATATAAACATTTTGATGATGAAGAAAAATGGGTATTATAATATGATAACATTATAATCATTTTGTTAGAATATATTGATGATTGAATGGAATTGTAATACAGAAATATTATAATTAATATTTGATCATTTATAGGGTTCTTATAACAAAAATAATGCTGAAATTATATGTAGAAAATTGGATTAGAATGAGCCCAGTTTGTAAGTTAGACCTAGTTCAAAGACTGTGCAACATAGTCCAGAATATGCGACCTAATACAAGAGGCGTGACCCAGGCGTGAGCCCATGTAAGCTAACCTAGAGTGTAACTTAGGTCCAGAGCGCAACCTGCGTGCATGACCTAGGTCTAGAAGGCGCGACCTGCATGCGCGACCCAAGTCTAAAAGCATGACCCAGTTGCACAACCCATGACCCACGCTTATGAAAAATGAGATGCAGAAAAAATTTGGGACAAAATCCAGAATTTTCTGGTAAATTCTGGATCTGCAGGTATGGGGGGGGCGGCGTGACGGGATCTGCGGTTTCGTTGGATTGTAAGAGTCCAGATAATTCCTTAATGCCTTCCGTTCTTTCTCGCCTTGTTTTCTTTCTGCTCTTGCAGCCCGCCTTTGCTGTTGCTCGATCTAATGGTAAAGTAAGCGTGGGCGAGACTCTTACAACAGGTGGGGCTGGTGCTCCGTGGCTTTCCGATTCCGGTGATTTTGCATTCGGGTTTCATCAACATGACAAGGATCCCTTCTTGCTTGCCATCTGGTATAACAAAATACCAGAGAAAACTATAGTTTGGTATCCAAATGGGGCCAATACGGCACCAAGAGGATCCACAGTTGCGCTAACTGTTGAACGTGGGCTTGTACTCAACAATCCTCAAAATCAAGAGCTATGGAGATCGCCATTTAGAGGCACCGTTGCCTACGGTATATTGAATGATACCGGAAACTTCATGCTTGTAGATGAAGGCTCTAAAAGTTTATGGGAGTATCCTGCAGATACGTTGTTGCCGACTCAAATACTGGAGAGAGGCGGGGTTCTTTCTTCCCGACTTGGACCCAACAACTTCTCACGGGGAAGGTTCCAGTTTCGCTTGCTCGAAAATGGCGAACCAGTGCTCAATCCCATAAATTTGCCTAGTGGTTCTGCTTATGGTACGTACTACAATAGTTCCACTTCAAATTCCAATAATGAATCGAATTCTGGTTACAAAGTGATCTTCGATGAGTCCGGTTATTTACACATAGAAAGAAAGAGTGGAGAAAGATTCTATATTACTGGAGAGAATGATGTATACCTAGCTTCAGCGTACTATCACAGAGCAGCTATTAATTTTGAAGGCGTTTTCACTATTAGTCAGCACCCGAAGAATTTCACATCCAACGGTAGCTGGAATGTCATTAAGACCATGCCTGAAAACATTTGCCTTAATATATCAGATTATGTGGGTAGCGGGACTTGTGGGTACAACACTATCTGCTCCCTCCGACATGATAACAGGCTGATTTGTGAATGCCTACCCCGGTTTTCTCTGATTGAGAATGCTCAGGATGGTAGCTGCAAACCTGATTTTTCACAAGGTTGTGAAGAAGATGGGAAAAGTTCACCAGAAGATTTATATGAATTGGTGGAGCTACCGAATACTGACTGGAGGTGGAATGACTTAGAGAGGTTTAGTCCTTACAGTATAGAGGACTGTAAAAAATCTTGCTTGCATGATTGCCTATGCGTTGCAGCCACGTATTGGCAAAACACCTGTTGGACAAAGAGGCTACCGCTCTCGAATGGAAAAAGTGATCCGGAACTCGGAGTAACGGCTATTCTTAAGGTGAGAAAGAACAATTCCAATGGCCAAAATCCTCCCATTTCTCAGGTCCCACATGTGAAAGACCGCGACACGTCGAAGACTATTCTGTCAGCACTGTTAGGTAGTTCTATGTTTGTGAATTTTTTGCTGGCAAGCACATTTTTTGTGGGTTTTTGGTTCTACTCCCAGAAAAAGATCAAAAGAATTCAACCAAATAATGGTGTTGTTGAATGAAACTTACGCCAATTTACCTACAAAGAGTTGGTGGAGGCCACAAATGGGTTTGATAAAGAACTAGGAAGAGGATCCTGCGGAATAGTTTACAAAGGCGAAATCCAAAACTTTTCGATTGCTGTCAAGAAGTTAGATAGAGTGTTTGAGGACAACGACAAGGAATTCAAAACCAAGAAGTTAGATAGAGTGTTTGAGGACAACGACAACATCGAGTGCTAGTATATGAGTTCTTAGGTTGTGGTAGTTTAGCTTCTTTCCTATTTGGGGAACTCAAACCTAGTTGGAGTCATAGGATAAACATCGCCTTTGGGGTTGCAAGAGGACTCTTTTACTTGCATGAAGAATGTCACACCCAAATTATCCATTGTGATATAAAGCCACAAAATATTTTACTTGATGAGTTTTATAGCGCTCGAATTTCTGACTTTAGATTAGCTAAGCTTTTAGCGATGAATCAAAGTTGAACCAACACTGGTATCAGAGGCACCAAGGGCTATGTTGCACCAGAGTGGTTCAAGAGCTCCCCAATCACTGTGAAAGTTGATGTTTATAGCTTTGGTGTTCTATTATTGGAAATCATTTGTTGTCGAAAAAATGTGGATGTAGAGCTTCAAGAAGAGAGGAGAATTCTAACTGATTTTGCCTATGACTGCTACCAAGAAGGTAGACTAGATGCTCTTGTTGAGGATGATCCAGAAGCTATTGAGGACATAAAGATGTTGGAGACGTTTCTGATGGTGGCTATTTGTTGCCTCCAAGAGGACCCCTCAAAAAGACCCACCATGAAGGAGGTGATGCTTATGCTTGAAGGAATTGTTCAAGTTACCCTTCCCCAAAGTCCATGCCTAGATATCTCCACCAACTGAAAGCTTCACTTGTAGTTGCAGATCTCGATTGTTAGCTGCCTTTCTTCGTTTATCAATCCAATCATGGTCGGCAGGTGATATATTGCATTTCTAGGTCTGGCAGTTTCTTATTGATAGCTGTCTTTCTTTATTTAGTCGTCAATAATGGCCGATAGTTTATATATGTTGTAATTGTAGCACCATTGAAGTGTTTTTGTTTTTGTCTTTTTTTAATGTTTTTTGTCCATTGAAGCCGTCGATTGATGTGTTGCACTATCTTGTTATGAATTCAAAACTGGGTATGAAGATAAAATGGTAATTTTTTAATTTGAATTTATTTCAAAATAGCTATAAATATGACATCTGTGAAATCTTTTATTTAATGCAACATTCTATCAAAACATAACACCAATCAAAGAGAAGCTTATAAATAAAAGTAATTTCCTAACAACTCTGATGCATAAACGTTTCCAAATAAAGAGTACATTAGTGTCCTATGAATGTAGAGTTGGGCTACACTAAATCACAAAAAATCCTCAGCAACCTTGAGATTTGTTGCTTATATTTTTGTTATTAGATCCACAATATGTTCCTACAGAATAGAGATTTTCCATGAACTTTCCAGGACCATGCAATTCAAAATCTGATTTTGTCTGCACATATGGAAGCCTAGGGCATAATTCTATTCATCTCTAGTATACACATAAGTTGCAGGATCTACTTTTAAGGCTCCAAAAGCCTCTTGCTTGTTTATGGATTTACCTGCTGCCTTTAAGTATTCAACTGCTCCTTCTCCCCCTTCTTTTTTCCACTATTTTACGGCACTGACCTTTAGAGTAACAGAGCATCCTACCCACCCGACTAGAGGTGCCGTTTCCTATGGTATTCGTTGTTGCCGACTCAAATACTGGAGAGAGGTGGGCTTCTTTCTTCCGGGCATGGACCCAACAACTTCTCACGGGGAAGGTTCCAGTTTCCCTTCCAAGAAGATGGAAACGCACTTTTCTGTCGCACAAATTTACCTAGCAATTATGTTTACCGTGCGTACTATGCTAGCAATTTTTTCAATGCATTACAGAATGGTGTACAATAAGGTGATGCCTAACGGTATCTCTACTACATCTTTGCGACCAAAAAACTAATAAATTAGAGGAAGAAGACACAAAAACTGGAATAGTTGTCAACCAGTAACAAATATACGTTTTGGGACATCTTAATGAGGGAGTTTCAAACAGAAATTTATTTGATATACAATATCAGCTGAGAGTTGTTCCAGGTTTACAGTACCGCCATCCTAAGCTGGGTAACGAACCCTTCACTTATAAGCATAGCCGGTACAATCGTAGTTACTCAAGCATGCAGATTCGCAATCTGAAGTATTGCCGGTGTGCATCCACTGTGGATTGGTGGGCTGAACAACTCTAGATATGCAAAGAATCAAATTTGCTAATCATTAGTACCACTACTGCACTGGAAATCATTTTTCTCACATATTCATTCGTTCGTGAGTTGAATCCTGGCAAACGATCGCAAGGAAAATTTGCACTTTTTGTTGCATATTTTGAAATCATTGCACTCAACACAGAGAGCTTCCCCCGCACATCTAGATATAAAGCTGTTTTCCGAATTTGACCCCATACAAACAGCAAGAGGTTCTCGTACCAGTCGAACTGTATTTGTGTCGTTGGGACGCCATGTAATGTACTCCCCCTCCATCACAAGTATAGCAGCTTAATCACCGACGAGTGGGCTACTTCAGTATGGTTCCGACCCATTTTATTAAGATCAGCTATTTCTGAGTACCTAGATGCAGAGAAAAAGGTCCGGGAACTGGGTTCTCATAACTTTAAGCTTCATTCCATACTAGACAAATATTCTTTTTATCAGTTTTGAATAAAGTAATGTGAAATCTCACGAATAAGCTTAAATTGATTTCATTTAAATGTAAAACTAACCTAAGAAGACGTGAGCTCTCTCTACAAATTCAGACACATAGTCCTACTTGAACCCCAATTTCATAGATTTAAGGTTTAGCTGAAAGCTAAAGAGATGAATAAGAGACAGATATTCCTTGTCCAAAAGAGCCGTGCTCGATTGGGGTGAGAATAACTCATGTTGAAACTATCTTGAGCAAACATTAATGAAGAAGAGTATTTTGCATCATCTCACCAATGTGGTACTTTAATATCAATGTCTTTGTTCTCAAAAGGTGGTTTTAGTTTGAAGGTAGATTTGCCAGGAAAGTTAAGGTGCCTAGAAGAACTTCGCATAATGTTTTACTTACCTAAAAGTATTGTAACCTCGTCCACTGTTGATTTGTTCAATTCCTTTGGTTTAGAAGTAAGAAAATGATGTTTTTAATAATATCAAAGCTACAACATTAGCGTATACAGCACAAAGATCCAACAATCCAATAAACAACTTAGAATACTTAGTAGCTTTTTGAAATAAAGCAGAAAAAGACGTGCAGATTGCGATACAGACCAGTGGAATATAAAACCATTCAAGATGATGGTGGAAGCTACCCGACCAAAAGCTATCGGCCTTCCATAATTGATTTACTTACATCATTCACCGTACAGGCTTCTGTCCTTGTAGTGTCAACTGGGTTCGTCTTCACCATACCTCTCACATTCAAGAATGCGGGTTCCTATTTGCAACCCAAACTGTTTTGGAAGGACTCTGTGCTATAATAACCATGTAAAAGTTTCCCTAGCGTAACGAAGGAAAGAAACGAAGAGAGAACCCTCCTTCCGCAGAGGAGATGATAGCCGTGGTGTTTAGTAATTAGCCTGGTCAAATAGTATCAGTCGTATCAGCATTGGTGAACTGCAAACCAAGGCAGAATAAAAGTAGCAGGGAAGCAATCAGAGTGGAGACGCTACGCTTCATCTTTAATTCAGGCAGCTATGCTGCTTAGATTTCTTCTTCTTCTTCTTTTTCGGGAAAACGGTTGGTACCTTGACTACTTTTATTGAGCAACATGATGCTAGACTAAAGCCATGCCTTGAAACAGAATATATAAGGTAGGATAAATCTTGACCTTTTTTCAAGCACATATTCCTTTGGATTACAAACAAATTACAAATTCCCAAACAATTCAAATAGAAAACAGTACCTTCAAGGAGTTCTATAGTGTGCCAAACATGTAGCAACAAGCTGATCATCCTGGCAGCGTTGCAGACATGTAGCAAGAAGTGATCCCAGCTAAACGAATATACAAATTCCTTCATGAGAGTGGCCATGATTTACATGCCTTTGCCTTCTCTATATGTATGTTGGATTTGGGATCCCTCCACAAGTGTTGCTTTCAATTTTCTGATGATATGTTTAAGCCTTCACGTTATTGAGCATTAGTTAGAGATACATTGTATAAGTATCTGCGAATCAACTTCTATACTCTGTACCAATAGCCCCCTTTGACAGCTTAATTCTACTCCAAACAATAATGCTTGTGCTTCAGCCATCACATTTGTTCCTTCTCCCACGTTCATGGATTAATGCTGCTTAGATTTCTCTCGGCAGAATTCTAGATAGTCTTTCTAAGGGCCTAGAGCTCGATTGAAGTAGTCCGCCGGCTTAGCCGCACGGAACGGTGTTGTTAGAGTCGTTTACAGTTTTTTTTTTTTTTTGGTGAAAGGTCAAATTATATATCACCCGTAAAAAAATTTACAAGATTGTTCGATTACAAAATATCATCATCTAAGCTCAAATATTGCAGTTGGCAAATTCCAAAGCTCTTATAAAAATTTATTACAATTTGTAAGCTTGACTCTTCTGGTAGATGAAATCTTGCCTCTCACATCTTTTTTGATTTTAGCAATAATGGTTGAGTTTTCTAGACTTGTATTGCTGAATCTTCTTCTATTCCTTTCGCTCCAAATGTGATACAATACAGCCTTGAAAGATATACTAAGCAAAGTAGCTGCAAAACTCTTCCTCTTAACAATCTTGATCATCCAACATATTTCAGCTATCCAGTGTTCAATTCTTCGAGTTAATCCATTCATGCTTAACAAAACCTTCCAGATGTAGTTTGTGAACCTACACTTAAAAAATAAATGTTCATGTGATTCTTTTTCTTGGCAGAGGTTGCATTGTAGATCCACTGAACTATTCCATTTAACCACCTGATTTGCTGTAGATAGTTTGTCTCTTAAAATGATCCAACATATAAAATTATGCTTCGGTACTCCTTCTTTCCAAACAAGTGTTGCATCATCTCACCAATGTGGTACTTCTAGTTTGAGTCGTTTACAGTTCTGTTACTGTTATTTCTGTTGCGTTCATTTTGTTGTAATAAGTTTTGGGTGCTGATTTCAACAGAAACTCTATTTGTAATTTTGGAAGTTTTTGGTTTTCTCTAATGAAACCTACTGGTACTTGAATTGGGGAGGTTGGATTTCCCTCTTTGAGATCGGAAATTGTCCTAATAATTTCTCATAATGAGTCCACACTACCCAAAGCTTCCTGATGAAAGTCAGGACTATTGCATCAACCAGACTCTACATGCTCATGAGCATTTACACTTTTCATCAATCTTCCGGTCCTTTAATTTTGGGATGTATTGTTTCCGCTTCCCCGTCAACCAGTCACTGTTATTTCTTCCATCACCTTCCTTGATCGCTTTTTGTCGAAGTTAGCGGTCTCACATGTGCTCGTGAATTAGTGGAAGACAGCCCTGCCCGGCCTTCACGGAACTAATGCAAGCAAATACTCGCCGAACAGTGCGCTCCGTTATGTTGACAAACTTCTCTGGCTAAGTCTGCTGATAAAGAGCCTTTGAAAAGCATGAAGAGAAAATGCTCCGTTCGGCCCCGCCATCATGGTTTCCTAAGCCCATTTCACGTGTTTTTACTTTCATTTCAATGCAATCAGTTCCATCAAGATTTTGTTTATATTGATGCACTTGCTGCCTTCAATTGTGCATGAATTTCTCTCTTTTTATTATTTATAAAATTAATCACTTCTCAAAAAGTTACATTGTAAAAAAAAAATACCCTCTTATTCATTTATTTTTTAGCAAAAGTGTCAATTCTCCTGAGATTTCTAATAAAGTGTTTGAAAAATATGTGAATTATTATTTTTGATTCAATGTTGATTTAAAAAGTTCTTTCTATGTTTCAAAGTTCTTTTAGTAGATGATTTAATTTTTTTAGTGATTTCAATTTATTGATTTAGTAATATTAACAAATTTAAAATCTCCATAATATTCTTAATTTTATTTATCATTAAATGTAAAAGTAATTAAAGTAAATGTTGAGTCGTCCCTACAAATCCATAAAGACAATCCTATAGTTAAACCACATAATCTCATGGATTGAAATTGTGAAAGCCACTTTGTTGCTATGAATAGACACAGGCATGACCTATCCAAAAAGGCAACTTGACATAGACTACTCAAATTTTAGCTAACTTCTAATAAGTAGCAATCAAGCAAGCTGCACTTGCTGGTCATGAAAATTCGAAATGGAATCGCTTAAAAAGGCTATTCTTCTATCCCCTATTGCTAATCAATCCCCTCTCATGTTGCACTCCATTCTTCGTTTGGGCCTTGTTTCTCGGGTTGTGGAATGGAAACTGAGCAAACAATAAGACCATACCAAAATCATGGACAATTAATCATCACGAAGAAATGCATTGTAGAGAAACAATAGAGCATTTTTCTTATGGAAAAAGAAATTTGTGTCCACTGACAAATTTAAGGTTGCATCCTTGAAGAAGGCTCTAATTTAGTCAAAAACTAAAACATCATGCTAACAAATTTTTCAAAGAGACAGAAATTTAAGTCTCAAGTCTATACAAATGTAGCGTAGTCAAGAAGTAGGTTAAACACGACTAGTCTATTGATTAGAAGACACCCTCTGTAACATTTAAAGCAGCAACTATGACGAAAATATACCGTCACCATGTGCATCACACGCAAGATCCCACTGGAGTATCCACTGCACCAGAAACTAATCTACTTATTCCCAGTTCACCATATGGCTATACTGGTAGCATGCCGCCAAGTGGTAGACTTGCTGCGCGTTTTTTAACATTCGAACAGATTGCGAAGAGGCTCTCCAACCGTACGTCTTATATAGAAATGATCAAACTTCCACGTATAGAAATTAAAGTGTGTATTGGCCTTTATATCAACAGGGATAAACTATCCTTTTGACGACCTAAATTGAGTATGACAGCTTCTTCAAGAGAGAGTGAAGGATCGTTCAGGTTCTCTAATTGACAAGCATATTCAAGATGCCTAATTTTGATAGGTTCATGGTGGGGACACAGAAAGTTTCTTCGCTATTTTTCAAACTCGTGCGATACCTTTTTGTTAGATGAATTCTCTTAGGGAAAAGCCGATGTGCTATGGACGTGACATTCTGGCCACCGTTTCCTGGATTATTCCACGGGTTAGAAAATCCGCCCCTACCTTTTTACTATTGGAATTCATTTGACATGTTTATATGACATTCTAGCGGTCGATACAGCTCATCTGCTGATGCTGATCAAGTTTGCCTAGCACTAATTCATCCATCAGCATTTGAGCCTGCCAGGGTTTTTCCTGGTAACTATTGTTGTTAGTCCTTTGTAATATGGAATTGATGATTAAAACTTTTACTATTCCTCTTTGCTAAAGTTTTTGATACCTCAAAATATTTGTTTTCCAAGATTTAAAGAAACAAAGGATTTAATATCTATATATTTTTTTAAGAAGAAAACACTACTAATTTGTCTTTATTAATTGTTGTCGGAATTGAGATTAACCATATGATTGGTGTAGTCCCTCATATCCGCCTATTGCTTAATACAAGACTTTCCACTACTAGTTGTATTGTGTAAGGGTATACCCGAGTGACATAATCTTGTCAAGTAAATAAAGTATTCTTTAGCCAAGTATCCTTGTACAACAAGGCATTCATTGGATAGTTAATGATGGAAATTCCAAATTGTAATGATGATTAAAATAACTAAAAAAATATTTGATTGTGAAACTTCTTAAATTTCTTATTTTTTACATGTATTTTTATATATGGTTTGAATGAAAACATAGTTATTTCCAAAATAAGGATATTGAAATACCAATCTTAGTTAGAATAAAAAGTAGTACATAGGAGAACATCTCTATATAGGAATACTAAACCCTTTTAGGTGAATATTTTGTTATATCATAATTAAAGGATTCCAAGCTTAATTTTCTCTTAGATGAACTTTAATATTGAGGTGTGTCCCTAAATTTTTATATTTTTATATTTTTATATTTTTAAATAAATAAAATCACAAATTTATTAAAAAAATGTTAGCCCTCTTATAATATTTATAGTTGTTATCTTGATTGTAACTCTTGAACCTAAAACTTTACACTTTTAGAAAAAAATGTTTAAAATATTTTTTGAATTTCCAATTAAAACTCTTACTGTAGCATCTATATAATAAATCCATAAATTCCTATAGTAGAAAAAGATTATATTTTAAGTATGAAATTCATGCTTTCCTTTTTGTTTAAGTTATTGATACAATTAGAATGTTAGTTTTCTAAGATTTCAAGAAATAAAGGATCTAATATATAGAGTTTTTTTTTTCTAAATCTCTATTGATTTGTCTTTATTAAACTTGAATACACAACTTCAATTTTCATTGACTATAAATTAATAACAAATGCTTTGAACTTTTAGAATAAAAATGGTAAGAGGATACTTTAAATTTATGATTGAAACCCTTATTATTCTTCCAAGCATTGTTAATTGTATTTTAAGTAAAAAATTATGATTTCCTCTCCACTTGAGTTTTTGATACAATCAAAATGTTTGTACTCTAAAATTTCAAGAAATAAAGGATTTAATATATGGATTTCTTTTTCTAAATCACTATCAATTTATCAAGGTAAGGAAGATACCTAAATTATTTTAAAATTTGTATATTTAGTGTACTTGGAATTAGATTAGGTTACTATTATTTGACTTTATGTTGTATGTGGTCTTAACCCCCTAATCTTATCACATACAATTTTATATAACCAATTTACTTACCAAAGAATATACAAAAACGGGCAGAATTGCCAAAGAAGAAAAAAGCGGTCCTGTAGGTGTACTCCAGTTGAGTTGAATGCTCAAGGTTCAACCTGAAAGTTTAGGAAATACAATAAAGGAAAAAAAGGAGAAAAGTCTTTTTCAGAAAAATTGTGTTGGCTTAATGATTTTCAACGTATAATAGTCCTATATTTATACTGTTTAAGCTTGGGCTATTTATAGTAGTAAATAACCATGGCACTATAGGTCTCAAAGTAATATAATAAAACATCAATCTTTGCTTATTATTTTCCTTTCTCAGCCTAAGAGTTGCAAACATCAATGCTTGCCGCGTGATTTCCATTAATCTTCCCAACAGAACTTTCCTTCATGTTTCCCTGCAAAAGAATCATCGACTTTTCTGCGGACGCAGGAACCTACTTTCGGTGCGTTAGTCCAAGTCCTGCATAACCTAAACAGAACCTTCATATTTTTTCTACGAAATAGCTGAAAGACAGTGGACAAAGGCCCCCAAAATTCCTCCAATGCTTGTTTTTGGAACAGAAACCCGGTCTGTGTGCTTACCACCTAGTCCGGATACAGAAGTCCTTGGAGGACTTTGAATATTTCAACTCATAGCAATCACCGAAATCATCTTCTCTTCCCTTTGATATAATGTTCTTTCGCTTGTTACTTTCATTCGATAGATTGCAGGAATCTAGATAATCCCATAATGCCTTCCATTCTCTCTCGCCTTGTCTTTTCTCTGCTCCTGCTGCCCGTCCTTGCTGTTGCTCGATCTAGCGGTAACATAAGTGTGGGAAAGACCCTCACTGTAGATGGGGCCGGTGCTTCATGGCTCTCCGATTCCGGTGATTTTGCATTCAGGTTTCACCAACTCGACGACAAGGATCGCTTCTTGCTTGCCATTTGGTACAACAAAATACCAGACAACTACAGTTTGTTATCCAAATGGAACCAATACGCCGAGAGGATCCCAAAGTCGAGCTAACTACTGAACGTGGCCTTGTACTCAGCAATCCTTATAATCAAGAGCTATGGAGATCGCCATTCATGAGGGGTTCCGTTGCCTATGGTATACTGAACGATACAGGCAACTTCGTGCTTGTCAGTGAAAGCTCTAGAAGTTTATGGGAGAGCTTCGAGTATCTAACAGATACGTTGTTGCCAACTCAAATACTAGAGAGAGTTGGGGTTCTTTCTTCCCGACATCGATACAACAACTTCTTGCGGGGGAGGTCCCAGTTTCGCTTGCTTGAAAATGGCGATGTAGTGCTCAATCCCATTTTAATTTTCCTAGCGGTTCTCCTTATGATACATACTATTCTAGTTCCACTTCAAATTCTACTAGTGGATCGAATATTGGTTACAAAGTGATCTTCAATGAGTCCCGTTTCTTATACATAGAAAGAAAGAGTGGAGAAAGATTCTACATTACTGAAGAGAAGGATGTAGAGCCAAGTTCAGCATACTATCACAGAGTAACTATTAATTTTGATGGCGTTCTCACTATTAGTCAGCACCCGAAGAATTCCACTATCAGCGATAGCTGGAGTGTCATTAAGACCATAACTGAAAACATTTGCCTTAATCTATTAGATGGTTGGGGTCGGGGTCTAGGTAGCAGGACTTGTGGGTACAATAGTATCCGCTCACTTAAAGATGATAAAAGACCGATTTGTGAATGCCTACCACAATTTTCTCTGATCGAGAATGCCCAAGATGGTAGCTGCAAACCTGATTTCCCACAAAGTTGTGAAGAAGACCGGAAAAGTTCACCCGAAGCTTTACATGAAATGACGAAACTACCAAACACTGACTGGAAATGGAATGATTTAGAGAAGTTTCTCCTCTCGAATGGAAGAAGGGATCCGAGACTTGGAGCAACAGCTATCCTTAAGGTGAGAAAGAACAATTCCAATGGCCCAAATCCTCCGAATTCTCAGGTCCCAGATGCCAAAGGTCACGACATGTTGAAGACTGTTGTATCAGTGCTGTTAGGTTGTTCCATGTTTGTGAATTTCCTGCTAGCAAGCGCATTTTGTTTAGGTTTTCAGTTCTACTCCCAGAAGAAGCTTAAAAGAATACAACCAGATAAGGGTGTTGCTGAAGGAAACCTGCGACAATTTACCTACAAAGAGCTGGTGTAGGCCACAAATGGGTTAACTAAAGAACTAGGAAGAGGATCTTGCGGAATAGTTTACAAAGGTGAAATCCAAAATTTCCGATTGCTATCAAGAAGTTAGACAGTTTTTGAGGAAAGCGACAAGGAATCCAAAACCGAAGTGGACGTGATTGGCAAAACCCATCACAAGAATATGGTCCAGCTTCTGCTGCACGGAGGGACATCATCGACTGCTAGTCTATGAGTTCCTGGGCAATGGTAATTTAGCTTCTTTCCTATTGGTAAAATCAAACCCAGTTGGAGTTAAAGAATGAACATTACTTTTGGGATTGCAAGAGGACTCTTTTACTTGCATGAAGAATGTCACACCCAAATTGTTCATTGTGATATAAAGCCACTAAATATTCTATTGGATGAGTTTTATAATGCTTGAATTTCTGACATTGGATTGGCCAAGCTTTTAGCAATGAATCAAAGCTGAACCAGCACTGATATTCGAGGTACCAAGGGGTATGTCACACTTGAGTGGTTTAGGACCTCTCTAATCACTATGAAAGTTGATGTTTATAGCTTTAGTGTTTTATTGTTGGAAATCATTTGTTGTCGAAGAAACATGGATGTAGAGCTTCCAGAAGAGAGGAAGATTCTAATTGATTGGGCCTATGATTGCTATGGGGAAGATAGACTAGATGCTCTTGTTGAAGACGAATTAGAAGCCATTGAGGACATGAAGATGTTGGAGAGGTTTCTAATGGTCGCTATTCATTGCCTTCAAGAGGACCCCTCGAGAAGACCCAATATCAAGGAGGTGATGCATATGCTTGAAGGAATTGTTGAAGTTACTGTTCCTTCATTTCCATATTTAGATAACTCCAGTAGCTGAAAGCTTCCTTTGTACTTGCAGATCTTGATTGTTAGCTGCCTTTCTTTCTCTACCAATCCAATCATGGTCGGCGGTTAGTATATCGCACTTGGATCTAGCAGTTTCTTATTGATCGCTCTCTTTCTTTACTTAGTGGTCAATCATGGCCGACAGTTTACATATGTTGTACTTGTGGGACTATAGAATTGTTTGTCATTTTTACATCTCAGAAGCTGTCTAGTTATGCGTTGCCCTATCCTACATATGAATTCAAAAGTGGGTTTGAAGATAACATGGTACACATTATTTTGAATCCAAAGTCTGGTTACAGAGTGATCTTCCATGAGTCTGGTTATTTATATGTAGAAAGAAAGAATGGAGAAAGATACTATTTTACTCAAGAAACTAACATAGGCCCAGCTTCATGTTACTATCAGAAAGCAACTCTGAATTTTGATGGTGTCTTCACTATTAGTCAGCACCCGAAGAATTCTACCGGCAACAGCAGCTGGAGTGACATTCGGATCATGCCAGACAATATTTGCCTTGATCTACACAATAATGAAGGTAGTGGGACTTGTGGGTTTAATAGCATCTGCTGGCTCAATGATAATAAAAGGCCGAATTGTGAATGCCCACCAAGGTTTTCTTGGATTGAGAATGATCTGTATGGTAGCTGCAAACCTGATTTCCCACATGACTGCGAAGAAGATAGTAAAATTCTGCAACAAATTTATACGAATTGGTGGAACTACAACACACTGATTGGCGTGGCCAAGACTTTGAGATACTTAGTCCTATTACTCTTCACGACTGCAAAGCATCTTGCATGAATGATTGCCAATGCACGGTTGTCGGATATCTAGACAGCGTATGTTGGAAGAAAAGGCAACCGCTTTCGAATGGAGCAAGAGATCGGGATCTCGGACATACACATTTCCTTAAGGTGAGGAAGAGCAATTACTCCAGGCAATCCCTTCCCTCTCCTCAAGTCCCAAATCCAAAAGACCAAAACACTTCAATTATTGTTGGATCAGTTCTGTTGGGCAGTTCTGTGTTCGTGAATTTCTTGTTGGTAGGCACATTTTGTTTGGGATTTTTGCTCTACTTCCAAAAGAAGCTCAAAGTAATTCAACAAGACGAAGGTGCTGCAGAAAAGACCCTGCACCAATTTACCTACGAAGAGTTGGTGGAGGCCACAAATGGGTTTGACAAGGAAATAGGAAGAGGATCCTGTGCAATTGTTTACAAAGGGGAAGTCAAAAACTTTCTGATTGCTGTCAAGAAGTTAGACAGACTTTTTGAGGACAGTGACAAGGAATTCAAGACTGAAGTGAATGAGGGACCCATCACAAGAATCTGGTCCGGCTTCTTGGGTACTGTGCTGAGGGACAACATCGACTGCTAGTCTATGAGTTCTTGAGCAACGGAAGTTTAGCATCCTTCCTGTTTAAGGAACTCAAACCCAGTTGGAGTCAGAGAATCAACATCACCTTTGGAGTTGCTAGAGGACTGTTTTACTTGCATGAAGAATGTCACACCCAAATTATCCATTGTGATATAAAGCCACAAATATACTTTTAGATGAGCCTTACAATGCTCGAATCTCTGATTTTGGATTGGCCAAGCTTTTAGTGATGAATCAAAGCAAGACAAATACTAGTATCAGGGGTACAAAGGGGTATGTTGCACCAGAGTGGTTTAGGACCTCTCCAATCACTATAAAGGTTGATGTTTATAGCTTTGGGGTTCTATTACTAGAGATTATTTGTTGCCGATGAAATGTGGATATAGAGCTTGGAGAAGAAAGGATAATTCTAACTGATTGGGCCTATGATTGCTATCAAGAAGGCAAATTGGATGCTCTTATTGAAGATGATCCAGAAACCATTAAGGACATGAAGATGGTGGAGAGGTTTTGATGGTCACCATTTGGTGCCTCCAAGAGGACCCATTTAGAAGACCCACAATGAAGAAGGTGATGCTGATGCTTGAAGGAATCGTTCAAGTTCCTATTCCCCCTAGTCCATGCTCATTTACCTCCATTAGCTGAAAGTTTTACTTGTTCTTGCAAATTTAGTTGTCTTTCTTTGTTTACTGATCGATCATGGCTAGCAATTTCTATATTGTAATTGTAAATGTAAGTCTACCAGTTTCTCAATTTTCTAATCAGTCATAGCCAGTGGTTTATATATAATGTACTCGTAGGACCATTGGACTTGTTTATGTTTTTCCATCTCAAAAGCCCTCCATTGATGTTGTTGCACTATTTTAGTTATGAACTTAGAACTAGTTGTGAAGATAAAAAATGGTAATATTTTCATCAAAATTTCCTTCAAATTCTCTATAAATGTGAGACTCTTGAAATCTTATATATCATGTAAGATTAGGTCAACCATCAATGTAATCAAAATGAAAGTTAAAAAGAAGAAAAAATTCTTGGCAATTGTTTGGTGTGTAAGAGCTTCAAAATAAATAATAAATTAATGTCCTACGAATGTAAAACTAGTTTATACTAAACCACATAAAGTCCCCACTATCCTAAAAAGGTTTGTTGTGTTCCTATTCATTATTAGACATGTTCCAACAATTTTCTAGGATCATACAATTCAAAATATTGTTTTATCTATACATATGAAAGCATAGGGTTGCATTGCTGGGGGTAGGACTTGAACCATTGCACTTTCCTTCACGGGTGATTATGCTTTTAAGTGGAAAAAGCAACAAAGTTAATACTTATCGATTAAAACTAGTCTTCCATAGCAGCTATCACAATTAACCATTGTTCCATCATAAATCGACTTCTCTACTCTAGTAGTAATCATCAAGATTTATGGAAGTGTTAGGCACATGTACATTTATAACTCATGCAACTCTTTCATAATACATCCAAACAATTGACTATTGGATCTACATCAAGTGTTGTTATAAGATTAATTTTGAAGACATTTGTCATGACTTAAAGAAAGTATTTATGAAGGTTAGAATTGAATAGTTTAAAGTCCTTTATGCAATGGAACTTTAGTTAACAACAAACCATTATGGAATTTAGCCTCTATAAAATACTTTTAAAATTAGCGCTCTACCATGAGAATTAGTCTTTGAGGTGTCACTCAAACAAAAACAAAGATGAAATTTTCCTATGTAGAATGTTTTAACATGTAATTAAAATAATTTAAGTTAATTTTTAATTTGTAAAAAAAAATTCCTAAAATCCCTAAAGCACATATGCAATAGATAACTCTTTCCATTATTGTTTAAAGTTAGCCACGAGTAAGAGCATTTTCTTTCTGAAAACTCTATAAGAGCAGAAATATGAACACGCAAACACCAAAACTAATAATGAAAATCTGGAAGAAGCAAATTTATGCTTTGATAAGCTTCTTATGTAAAAGGTGTGTTTGGTGAAATTCTGAATGCAAGTGAATATGTCGAACAAGAAATATAATAATGAGAAAGATATCGTCCCACAGAGATTGGTGATTACTAGATCAATTAATTACTAACGGTGAACAACTCTTAGAATTTATCTAGCAAATCAAATTGATAGATGATAGATTAATTAACTAAATCTAAGAAAACTTATTACAATAAATATGTTAGAGCATATAATTTCACCATAATTACTAGGTATTAATATTGATTATTTATGCTTGCAAGAAGGATAATATCTATGTGATGGTGGAACTTCCTAATTTATTTACTTTCCTATGTCTAGGTATAGCAAACCTACTTAGTTCATTAATTCACTATATGCATTAGGATTTATGAACATTTCCAGTTTACACCGAAAGCCACACAAACAATATGATATATGTTTATTCATATTTAATTTATGGTTACACATTATAAGAAACAATTGCATAGTATCTCCTGTTGGTCTCAAACATGCAAATCATATCATTTAAGTGGTAGCTAATCATTTAAAAGCATTAAACACAGTAATATGTAACTTCACATAAACAAAATATCTTGCAAAACATAATAATTATAAGATTCATACCATCATAATTAGATTACATCGTAGCTCTAACAAAAATAAACTAAAACATAAAGAAATGATGAGGAAAAATAGTAATAGGAAATAAAGAAGGTATCTTGAATTCAAGAATAAGAAGTTTGTCACCCTTTTTGTCTTTTCTTCAAGAAAACCTTGAATTCCTGACTTTTTATTGAGTTATGCTCAATTTCCTCCTTTTCCTCTTTTGCCTTTTCTCTTCTCTTAAATAGGGTTTAGGTTTAGACCTATCTTTTATTCTAGTAGAAGTGGGTTTTGGAGACTAAAGACAATTGGGTTTTAAACTCTTATAATAATTAGGGTTTGAACTCTTAATATGACTAGGTCTTCTAATTATTTAGAAAACCTAATAACAATGGAAAATCTAAAGTCTAAGCCTATCTTGATTTTCTTGATCTTGATATTTTGACCATATTTTGTCATATAATAAATATCAGGTTCTCTATGCTTATTCTTTTTCTTCATGCTTCCTTATACTACAAAAACAAGACAAATTCAAGTAAATAAAGAGGAATTCAAATATTTTCTCATAAGCATTGTATTATTTTTGCCTAAAAATAGTTAAAATAACTCTATAAAAATAGAGTTATCAAGGTAATTCACTCACATCTACGAAATGAATGAAGAAAAATGTTATCCATTAACACGGGGCCTTGTGAACCTCTTGTACATTGAATTGTAATATTCTCGGCTCCTGCTGGAACTTAAGCTATTCAGACCTTTTTAGCAACTCAATCTAAGGGCAATGATCTAAGGTTTAAGTGGCTCATGCCGAAATGAAAATGTATATTATATTAAGGTCATCTCGAACATAGTTGTACTATCTTAATTTACCTTTTGACCAAAAAAAGGAAAAAAAAATTCCACAAAAATATTAAATTTGGAACTTACACAACTAGAAGAGATTTGAGATCTTATGCCATCAAGGGCAACTATAACCTTTACATGGAGCTGTGCCTCCTTTGTCCTTACCACACTTTTGCCTATAATCAAGTCTCCTTAGTACGTGCTACACTCTGCCTACAGTTGTGCCTATATTAGAGTTTGTGTTGTTGTTTCCTCCTACATCATTTGCTTCATCTCACCAAGCTTCTATCACGCGCCTAAACCCAAAGGCACAGCCTTGGCCATGGGCTATATAAATGCAAGAAATGTTCTACAGAAATTGTCTTTTCGCATGGGGAATCACTGCTTTGTGTGACTTTTGCTTTAACCTAGCTTTTCAGGCAATGAGCAAGGCTTAAGATTGTGAGGGAAAGCTTTTGTAAATGTCCAATCTTCCCTCCCTATATCCAAGAAAACCAAACATTCTTCAAGAGAAATTTGCACTTGACATTTGGTGATGACCGAGAATAGGAGTTTTAGAGCCAACCCACTGGAAGGACTTGTTGCAACTCTGATCTAAGGCTTAAAGGAGATATGCAAGGCTCTCTACTAGGAGAAAGAGAGGGGCGCTCGAAAGCAGGAAAGTGAAGGCCCTTTGGCTGAACTGCTATTTAAGACCGAGTTGAAAGGAAACATCGAGTTGGTCAAGGAGGTTTGAGTGGTTTTGTTTGCCATCAGAAAACACTAGTGGCAATACAACATCCAAGCCAAATAGTCTGACAGATCTTAAAGCTGAACCGGTTTCCCAAACCATGTCATGCCTATGCTGCAAATCAAACGTGTCTATTGCTTGTGTAAGAATTTGAAGAAGGCTAGAGTATGGAGGAATTGTGTATATTTCAGCTGTAAGTTGTTTGTACATTTGTGTCTAACTTATAAGACTTAAAACTATACTAAATAAGGAATAACAATAAATACAAGATTATTTACAAATAATATCAAGCATATTATCAGAATATGTGGATGTCTAGAATGACAACATGGTAGGTGTATCTTTTGGTCATTAACAGTCCCCTTCAAATTGAAGATTTGAATAAGTCAAATACTCCAAGCTTGAAAAGGAGATACCAATGTTGCTTGCTACTCAATGTCTTTGTCAATAAGTTTGCTAGATAAATATAAAATAAAACTGATTGATTATCGGTTCCATTTGAACAGATTCTACAAAAGCCAGCCGACATTGTACTTGGTGCAACCAACTCTAATTTCAGTAAGTGTTTATTCATAAACCAAATACCTAGGTAGTTCCATCTTTTCCTCAATCATATAGACCCTCTAGATTTTGGGCCCACCACTCAAACCTTCACTCCATTTTTCAAGAAAGGCGTGGCATTTGAGCAATGTCGTTGGTCTATATATAGACCTCTCATTGTACAGTGTAAAATATAATATTATCAATAGATAGAGAAGTTTTCTCGCTCTATGTCCTATTTTGTGATTAAGCCCCTGGCTTTGAAAGGTAGTAGGTATAAAGCTTTTTTATTTCCTCAGTTCTAGTTTCTAGTTACAATAGATGTTTGCCTTCATGCTTTTTTACAGGCATTAAAAACTGACAAATCTCACAATTATCTGCCTACAATTTTTGACTTCATATAAATGTCTGCCGCAATTATTGATTTTCTTTTTCTTGTTATTTTTCTTTTGGTCGGTCAAGCCTACGCCCTATCCACTTGTTTTCCCTCACGCAAGTCTGTTATTTCTTTCACCCATCTTGGATGTCTCTAATGTATGGGCTAAGCCCTTTTTTTTTGTTTGCTTACTGTTTTCTTTTTTTATCCTTGTGGGGTTTATGTTGTATGGTTTAGGTTTATGCCCTATCCAAGGTTTTGATAATATATGATTACTATGCGCAGCCTCAATTTTTAATTAAATTTACCAAAATACCCCTCTTGTTCCCTAAAAGAAAATTAAAACACTTATTCTAGATTTCAGCTCCTTTTTTTTCACTAATATTTCCTCTAGATTTCTCTCGGTCATGAACTTCAATTATCTCCCATGTTTTTAATGACACATGTGCCTCCCATTTCTGACTAGTTAAAGAATTTTTTCTTATCACTGACTTTGATTGTTCTACTTTTCGGGTTATGTGCAGTGTACGAATGTATTTCCTAGTTCTGGTATTCAAACTAAAAGAAGGTATAACAAGTAAACGCAATATTGTAATGAACTTCTACAGTAGGCCTCTATCAAAAGCAAATTGTGTCTAATCAATCGGTTGCCGTGTATGTACTGATAAATCTTAGTTGCAACTTATACATATGGTTGCAATGACAATATTTTATCACCAAGGATTGGGTATATGCTCAATTACAAACAGAAGTAATATGAACCGTACACCTTGTTAAGTCCTTAAACTTTATGATCTTAAAATCTGCATCTCTTTTTAGCAAAGAATCCTTGAATTAATATTCATCTTAAAGTGTCCATCAGTTTTTAGCCCTCAGATAACGACCAAAAAGGTCTCCTTGAATCGATATTCATAGTGGTAATCAATTCTAAGCTTTGTATCTTAAAGTGTCCCCCACATTTTAGTCCTTAAAAAGCGCCCGCCACTTTTTAGCCCTTAAACAAAGATTAATAACGTCCCCTTGAATCAATACTCATAGTGGTAATCAATTCTAAGCTTTGTATCTTGAAGTGTCCCCGACATTTGATCCTTTAAATAAAGACTAAAAGGGTCTCCTTGAATCAATATTCAAAGTGCAATTCAATTCCAAGCATTCTATCTTTAAGTATCAATCTCTCTTTAGCCCCTAAACAAAGATTCCTTGAATTAATATTCAAAGTTTTATTCAATACAAATTATTGTATCATGCCTTCCATTGCAACTTAACACTAGTGTCAGATGGTGAAATCAAGAACTGAAGGTGGCGGAATCATTGGAGAAGACAAAGCGGTTCGGTGGTGCACTTGAGTGGACCCGAAAGTTTAGAAAATAACGTGAATGAAGAAAAAGAATGGGAAAAGTGTTTTTGAAAAAACATTGTTTTGGCTTAGAGATAGTTAATGTAAAATACTCCAACATTTGTATAGATTTAGCCTAGAATATTTGTAGTCAGAAATAAGAATGGCCTTATAGGCTTCCAAGTAATAAAATAAATATCAATTCTTGTTTATCATTATCCTTTCTCAGCATTGGATATGCAGAATGGGGTTGGAAAGGCTGGAAGGCGGCGGCCGACTTGTTTATCGAAATGTTTCCCGTGCTTGCTGCGTGACTCACATTAATCTTCCCATAGCATCCTCGGTATTTCCATCGCCACGAGAATCTTCTTTTGGTGCATTGGTTTTCTAGCGATCCTTTACCTGGTTCCCCCGACCTTTTAACCATCGGGAAGAATCAAAGATACCTTCAATCACTCCTTTGGAAGGATTTCCAGATATACGATGTAAGAACAGGCTCTCAGACCCTCGTTGCTGCTGTCATCGGTAATAGATTCGGTAACATAATATACTAGCACTTTGCAGGGGTGTGTTTTGGACTTTCTATCTACGCTCAGACCCTCGTTGCTGCTGTCATCGGAAATGAGGAAAAAATTAAACACTAGACAATCATATCAGGCAAAAATTAATTAAACAAATGTTTGTTAATTGAAATCGTGTCTACTTACCAACACACCAGTTATAATGCTATCTTTTGCCTCTTGGGTTGCCTCTGCCCGCTTCTTAATATTAACTGGAGCATGCATCTGTTATATATTGTAATATATATTGTGCTGGGACTTGTTGGTCATTTCACCATTTGTTAAGTAAATGACCATGACACCAAGTGTTGTGTATTAAGGTACGAAGTGTGGGTGAGTGAAAATAAGTCGAGTGAGTGAGCTGCTACTGTGAGTAGTGTGGTTGTAATAACAGAAGCTTGGCTTCATTGTAACCTCACCGGAGAAGAAAGAGCTGCCCCCAAAGTGGAAGTAGGGCACCTTTTTTAGGCCCGAACCACTCTACATACTCTTGCAAGTGTGTGTGCGTTGTGAATGATCCTTGGAACCATCCTAACAACTGGTACGGAGCTTAGGTTCGAGTTTCTGCTTCCAAGGAGAGATTTTTTCGACCGGAGCATTTTAGAGCTAAACGGAGCGTTTAAAGTGTGTATCTTCTTCTCTTAAACTAGTCTAAGTGTTTTTCAACTTGATAGTGGCCATTGGTGGCCTGAGATCACCAGAAAATTCACTTGAAGCTCACGGGTTACTGTTCACCCACTTGGCCGAAGAGAAAAATCGGGTTTTCTCTCTTGTTGGACGGATTTTGGTAGAAAATCTGATGTCTTTGGACTTGTGGTGGCCCGATCTACGTTTTTGGTAGCTTTTGTGCCACTAGAAACGGCCGTGGAGCGGCTGAAATCAGCGAAAACCCGCCAGAGAGAGAACCGGGTCTGTTTCGACCCGTTTCTGTGAAGAAGACCCAACTGGTCAACAGGTCAAACGTTGACTGTTGACTAGTCAATAGTTGACTGGTCAAAGTTGACTGTTTGACCGAGTTTGACCCAGAGATCCGACTTAACCCGAGTCCGAATCTAACCGACCCGACTTGACCCAAGACCCGACCCAGTCTGACTTTGACTGTTGACTTTGACCGTGACTTTGATCATTGACTTTGACCGTTGACTTTGACCATTGACTTTCTGGAGGTTATTTTAGAATTTTTGGGGCAAGTACAGAGGGGTATTTTGGTCATTTTGCATATTGAAAAGGGTTTTTTCAAGGGGAGCTTATTGAAATGGAGGCATTCCGAATTGAGAAGTTTAAAGGCAATAATTTTGGACTGTGGAAGACTTAGTTCATAGATTATCTATATCAAAAGGATAATATGATAATGGCCCTTGAAGGTAAAGAGAGTAAGCCAACAAGTATGACGGATAAACAATGGGATTTGTTAGACAAGAAGACCCTTGGTGCAATTAGGTTGGCTTTGGATCCCTCAATTATAGTGAATGTCAGTCAAGAAACCACAGCAAAGGGTTGTATGGAGGCTCTGGAAAGAATGTATCAAACATCTTCCTCCACGAACAAGGTATTCCTCATCAAGAGGCTCCATAAGATGGAGCATGATGATAGTCGTCCTATGCAAGAGCATGTAAATGAATTTAATTCGTTGCTTCATCAATTGAAAGCAATTAGTGTTGAATATGATGATGATGTTAATGCAACGAATTTCTTAACCACTCTACCGAATAGCTGGGATCCGTTGGTTATGTCCATTACTGGATCAACTAAGGGCAAGTTGAATTTTAATGATGTTGTTGGAACAGTCATGTCAGAAGATTTGAGACGGAGATATTCAGGAGAAGCTTCCAGTTCTAAGACTTTCGCTGCTTACTCAGCCAGTAGTAGCAACAAGGGTAGAGATGGGAGGAGACAAGATAGAAATGGGGGACAAAGAGGTAGAAATCGTGGTAGGTCAAGGCCTAGGGGGAGATCACAGAGCAGAGAGTCAACCAAGGCAGAATGTTGGAATTATGGTAAGACTGGACATTTCAAGAAGGATTGTCGTGCTCCTAGGAGACAGACTAATCAACGACAGATTAATCAGGCTTCAAAGGATACATCGGATGATAATTCAGCAAACCTTTTAGAGCTAATGGTACTATCTGCTACAGCTACAGCAGATGATTCATGGGTGATAGATTCAGGTGCCTCCTATCATGCTACTTCATGCAAAGAGCTCTTCACGAGCTACGCTTCAGGCGGTTATGGAGGAGTGTTACTAGGAGATGACCATTTATGCAAGATTGCAGGTATTGGCAAAATTATTTTGACTTTGTTAAATGGTTGTTTACTTATTTTGAACAATGTGAGGCATATTCCAGAGCTCAGGAGGAACTTGATCTCGACTACTATCCTTGACAATGAAGGGTTTTGTACCCATTTGGGTGAAGGTGGCTACAAGATCACTAAAGGTGCATTGTTAGTGATAAAGGGTAAGAGAGATGGCACATTGTGTTTACTGAAGAATGTGCAGTATAACTCTATTAATGTTGCAGCTTGTAATGATTCAAGACTTTGGCACTTGAGGCTTGGACACATGAGTGAGAAGGGTCTCGAGGTATTGCAATCAAAGGGAAAGTTTAAAGGCTTAAAGGATCTTGATTTGGAATTCTGTGAAGGTTGCACATTGGGAAAGATGAAAAGAGTTAGATTTCTTCGAGATGGGCCTGAGAGGAGAAAAAGAAAATTGGAGTTGGTTCACACGGATGTATGGGGGCCAGCCCAGGTTGCTTCTCTTGGAGGTTCGAGGTACTTTGTGACTTTCATTGATGATTGCACAAGAAAGTCCTGGATCTATATGATGAAGAACAAATCTGATGTGTTTGAGGTGTTCAAGAAATGGAAGACTTTGATTGAGAATCAAACAAGTATGAGGATTAAGGCTCTTAAATCTGATAATGGGGGTGAATATTGTAGCAAAGAATTTGATGATTTCTGTTCGAGAGAGGGAATCAGGAGGATTAAGGTTACCCCAGGAACTCCTCAAGAAAATGGAGTTGCAGAGCGGTTGAACCGCACTATTCTAGAGAGAGGGAGAGCTATGATTCATCATGCAGGACTTCCACAGTACTGTTGGGGCGATGCTTTTAATACAGTAATATTCTTGTTGAATAGAAGCCCTTCTACAGTGTTAAATTTTGATGTTCTCGAAGAGAGATGGACGGGAAAGCAAGTTGATTACTCATACCTCAAGGTATTTGGATGTGAGGCGTATGCACTTGTCAAGGATCAAAATAGGGGTAAGTTGGACCCCAAAGCTCAGAAGTACTATTTCCTTGGATATGGTGGAGATGAGTATGGTTACAGACTATGGGATGGTGGAAAGAGGATGTACAGGTTCCGAGATATTGTGTTTAATGAGGATAAGTTGTATAAGGACAGGAAAGAGCAAGAAGTGCAGAATAAGTCTGACGTGATTGATACAGACTTGGATGCTCCAGAGGAATCAGTTAGTGACAGTTCTCAGGAGCCCTTTTCCTCAGCTTCTTCTTCAGAGAGTACACCTGATGTTTCAAAGAGGACACCAGAGGATCAGTCTTACACTCCACCTTCTACTCCATTAGTGAGGAGATCCACTAGAGAGAGGCGTGCTCCTTCTAGATATTCTCCATCTTTGAATTACATTTTGTATACTGATGTAGGTGAGCCCGAAAATAGGCAGGAGGCTTTGGATTGCATTGCAAAAGCTAAGTGGGAACAAGCCATGAATGAAGAGTATGACTCTTTATTGTTAAACCAAACTTGGGATTTGGTTCAGTTGCCCAAGGGTAAGCGAGCGTTGCATTCAAGATGGATATACAGGATCAAGAATGAGGCAGATGGAAGTAACCGCTATAAGGCTAGACTTGTTGTCAAGGGATATGCGCAGAAAAAGGGAATAGACTTTGAGGAGATATTTGTTCCAGTGGTTAAGATGACTTCAATACGGGTGATGTTGAGTATGGTAGCTGTTTTAGATCTTCATCTAGAGTAGTTAGATGTGAAGACAGCCTTTCTTCATGGGGATTTAGAGGAAGAGCTTTACATGTATCAGCCCGAGGGACTTGAGGTTAGAGGAAAAGAAAAGTTGGTTTGTAAACTCAAGAAGAGTTTGTATGGTCTGAAACAGGCCCCTAGACAATGGTATCTGAAATTTGATAATTTCATGAGGGAGCAAAAGTTTGACAGATGCTCAAGTGACCATTGTGTGTATTTCAAGAAAACACCATCAGGTAATTTTCTTATCCTAATCCTGTATGTTGATGACATGCTTGTTTGTGGAGCAAATATGCAGGATATAGTTGGTTTGAAGAATCAACTCAAGAGTCACTTCTCAATGAAAGATCTTGGAGCGGCAAAGCAAATTCTTGGTATGAAGATCACTCATGATAGAAAGAAGCAGGTGTTGAAGCTTTCTCAACAGGACTATGTTGAGAGATTGGTCAAGAGGTTCAATTTGAAAGATGCAAAGCCAATGGCTCAACCTTTTGCAAGACATTTCAGACTATCGCTAAAAGATTGTCCACAGACGGATGAGGAACAGAAATTCATGAAGAATGTCCCTTATGCTTCAGCGGTGGGCAGTTTGATGTATGCCATGGTTAGTACGAGGCCAGATATTGCGCAGGCAGTTGGTGTGGTGAGCAGATTTATGAACAAACTTGGAAAGTTACATTGGGATGCAGTTAAATGGATTTTCAGATATTTGCAAGGAACTTCTTCTTATTGTCTTCACTTTGGAGGTTCAGAACTCAGTCTTCAGGGTTATGTGGATGCTGACTTATCAGGAGATCTTGATGGTGGTAGGAGTACCACAGGTTACATCTTTACAGTTGGAGGAACAGTTGTCAGTTGGATGTCCAAGTTATAGTCAGTGGTAGCATTGTCTTCTACAGAGGTGGAGTACATAGCAACAACTAAAGGGGCAAAAGAGTTCATTTGGTTGCAAGGTTTCTTGGAAGAGCTTGGCCTGAAGCTAGAGGATAGTGCATTGTGGACAGACAGTCAGAATGCCATTCACCTTGCCAAGAATGCAACGTTTCACTCCAAGTCAAAGCATATTGAGAGAAGATATCACTTCATCAGACAAGTGGTGGAGGATGGACGTGTGAAGCTGAAGAAGATCCACACCTCAGAAAATTTGGCGGACATGTTAACCAAGGTGGTCGACAGAGACAAGTTGAGATTATGCTCAACTTGTGCTGGGCTCAGGAGCTAGAGCTCAGGCGGGGGCAGTCTCTTTACATTGTTAGTAGCTATTTGTACCTATGGTGCAGGGATGTTGCACTATATATATTCCAAGGGGAAGAGCATCCTCATCTGTTGGACCACCTCATCCACAGCTATCCACTGGTTTGGCCCTAACGCTAAATCAGAAAGTTTGAGAACTCAATATCCAACTTTCCGTCATTGCTTTCTTGTGCTATTTTACCCAATTTCAAGCCTTTGTAGGCCCTCATCCCTTCTTTCCTTAATGAAGTTGATGCTGAAAAGTATTTAGCATCAAAACATTAGCCAGAGTAAAAGGTAATTATACATTTTGATGGTGTTTATATGCCCACTGAGAGCTCTGATGGCTCTGATGACTTTCCAGTAAGAGGCATATGGTTGGTCAGACTGAGCATCCATATGACCCAGTGAGGATGCATCCATAATGATCTATTAAAGAAAAGGGTAAATGAATGGAAAAATCAATTACGTGTCTATGAGGTTAGTGTACACAAGATATTGAAATGAGTAGATTGATTGTTTCTCATTCAAACTCAAAAACAGGGGAACTTTTGAACAGGTCATGCATACAAATTACCCAGGTAACTCCTCGACATATGCCCCACCCATTTTGCGACATATTCATAAACAAACCAAGAATGGCTATGATTCTTGGTGAGGACTTGAATTAAAGGTTGAACACACAATTTGACAGATGCCTAACCGTTAAAGAATAATGTGCTATATCTACATACCTTCACCACACCAAAACTGCAACAACCAAGAATTCACATCATAACAACATTAACTGGATAATCTACATAACTAAATCCTAGGACACAACAAAGTTCAGATATATTCACAAACATAAACAATAATTACAAATGACACAAAAACAAATTGTATTTGAGATAAATCAATTTTCATATTCAAGTCAACTAATTGCAATCTTCCTTTCTGACTAGATTAATTTTCTCTAGCAACGGTCAAGCAGAATTATGTGACATTACATAACACAAGTGGACTATAAATTTATCCATGTGAAATCGTTGGGATAACCCAATTAGTAGTGCAATTGGCACCCTTGGAACTATGCAATAGGAAGGTCTCCTTGAATCAATATTCAAAGTGTTATTGAAAGTGTTTACTTCTTTTTAGCCCTTAAAAAAAGACTAAAGAGGTCACCTTGAATCAACATTCAAAGTGTTGTCCAACCAAAAGCACTATATCTTAAAGTGTCTACGTCCTTTAATCCGTAAAAAGAGATTGAAGAGGTCTTTTTTAGTCCATATTCAAAGTATTATTTAATCCTAAGCTTTGTATCAAAGCTTTCTTTTGCACCTTAACAACTAGTATCCAGACAATGAAATCAACGACTAGAGGTGGTGGAATCATTAGGGAAGACAAAACAGTCCGTTCAGTGTACTTGGGATGACTTGAATGCTTAAGGATTTGATCCAAAAGCTTAGAAAATACAATAAAGAAAAAAATGGAAAAGTGTTTTCAGGAAAAAGTATTGGCCTAATCAATTTTAATGGATAATAGTCTTATATTTTTTATGGTTTAGCTTAAGCTATTTATAATATTAATTAACGTGGGGGAGTGTTGACGTTCCACATCGAAACCAAGTGCGGGACCTGAGCAGGTTATATGTTGGGGTGGTGCCACCTGGTTCTAACCCGAGCTTTTGGTAAGGAAAGGACCATTTTCAACAGGCGAGACTCTCACTACAGCCCGGTGCTCCTTAGCTTTCTGAATCTAGATATTTTGCATTCGGGTTTCGCCAACTCAACAACAGGGACCGCTTCATGCTCGCCATTTGGTGCAATAAAATACCAGAGAAAACTATAGTTTGGTATCCAAAGGGAACCAATACTATATGCCAAGAGGATCCAAAGCTGAGCTAACTGCTGAAAGTGGGCTCGTACTCAAAAATCCTCTGAACAAAGAGCTATGGAGATCGCCATTAACCGGAGGTGCCGTTGCCTACGGGATACTGGATGATACAGGCAACTTCATGCTTATAGACGGAGCCTCTAAAAGTTTATGGGAGAGCTTCGAGTATCCTACAGGTACGTTGCTCTGCCGAATCAAATACTGGAGAGAGGCAGGGTTCTTTCTTCCCGACGTGAACACAATAATTTCTCAAAGGAAAGGTTCCAGTTTCGCCTCCTTCAAAATGGAGACGCAAAGCTCAATCCCATAAACTTACCCAGTGGTTTCCCGGTAAATCTAATTTTGGTTACATATTGATCTTCCATGAGTCCGGTTATTTATACGTAGAAAGAAAGAGTGGAGAAAGGTTTTATATTACTCGAGAGGAGGATATAGACTCATCGTCAATGTACTATCACTAAACAATTCTTAATTTTGATGGCGTTTTGACAATTAGTCAGCACCCGAAGAATCCCATCGACGACAACCGCTGGACTGAAGCTCGAACCGTACCTGATAATATTTTCGATTATCTATTCGCTTCCCATGGCAGCGGGACTTCTGGGTTTAACAGTCTGCTCAATCGGAAATGATAAAAGACCGAGTTATGAATGCCCACCACAGTATTCTCTGATCGGAAATGATCCAAATGGTAGCTGCAAACCTGATTTCTCACTGGGTTGTGAAGACCACGGTAAAAGTCCACCAAAAGCTTTATATGAATGGGTTAAGCTAACTAGCATAGCTTGGTTTAGTGAAGACTATGAGAGGTCAAGTCCTTCCAATGTAAAGAACTGCAAAACATCCTGCTTGCATGATTGTTTTTGCGTTGTAGCCATATATGATCAAAACAGCTGTGGTAGAAAGAAGCTACCGCTCTCGAATGGAGTAAGAGGTCCAAGAACCACGGCAACGACTTTCTTCAAGGTAAGGAAGAACAATCCGACTAGCCAAAACCTTCCCTAACCTCAAGTCCCAAATGTAAAACACCAAGGCACTTTGATTATTGTTGGATCAGTTCTGTGGGGTAGTTCTGTGTTCGTGAATATCTTATTGGTGGGCGTCTTTTGTTTGGGAGTTTTGTTCTAATTCCAAAAGAAGCTTAAAGGAATTCAGCTAGATAGTGTTGCAGAAAGGATCTTGTGCCAATCTACCTACATAGAGCCGATGGAAGCCACAAATGGGTTTAATAAAGAATTAGGAAGAGGATCATAAACTCGATAACCTTTCTATAAAGTTAGGTATCCCATGAAGACATAACGCAAAGCACAAGGATCCAGTTTATCTTGAGGGCCAACTATGGTGACATAGAAGAGGAAATCAAAACTGGAAGATGTTGAATATCTGGAGGTTTTCCAAAGAGGAGTTCAAATGGAGTCCATCCATCAAGAACCCTACTTAGCATTTAATTGATCAAATAGGCAATAGTGACTACACAATTACCTCAAAAAGACTAAAAAATGAAGGTCTATTGCTTAAAAGCTTAAGCAACCTTAAAAAGATGATGATGTTTGCATTTTATAACTCCATTATGTTGGGAAGTGTAGGTGCAAGAACTCTCATGAAGAATGTCATTGACAAAGAGAAAGTGAGAATACTGGTGATTAAAGAAATCATGAGCATTGTTAGACCAAACTCACTGAACAATGTGATAGCATTAGGTGCAAACAATGGCAATGAAGTGTTTAAAGTATGAAAGGACTTAGGACTTAGATTGCGTGAGAAAAACCCAAGTGCCACGTGAGTGGTCATTGACGATGGTAAAGAAGTAATGGGACCCATCATGATGTGTTGTGTGGTAAGGTCCCTAAATGTCAAGATGGATGAGGGAAAATGGGAATGTAGCTTGAGAGGTACTAAGAGGAAAAGATGGCCAAGAGGCAAATAAGACATTTAAAGTAAGGAAAAGATGCATTATGACCCAAACATTGATGAGAAAGAAAAGTAATATTATTCTGATGAATTTGGGCATTACAAAAGGTCCTATGAAAGGATGGATTACAAGAAGACAAATTAAAAGAAGATAAAAAAAAAGCCTAAAAAAAAGTCCTATGCACACTACCCAAGCCTATCACTCTGCTAGTCAAATAGGCTACAAACAGAAAGGTCTATGATGGCACAACAATTATTATCAAGACAAACCTTAGAAATAGAAATAAGGTTGAATTGAAATGCAAGAACAAATAAAACATTTTTTAAGGTAATGTGAGGATTTAATGTAACTGACCAATTTTGGTAACAGAGATGACGTGACCATTTGGAAGACAAATAAACATAAATGGATGAGAAGGGATAGTAATGTGAGAAAAAAAATTTCATTACAAATGATATGGTCACTAGCCCTTAAATTAATAATCCAAACAACATTAATGATGAAATTAAGGCAAAAAGAAGTGCCTACAAAGTTGGCTATCTGATTGGGTTGGCCAAGTTAAGTAACGGCCTAGACAATGCATTGAAGTTGCTGCTCATCGATAGGTTAAGGAACTTATGCATCATGGGTCACAAATACTTGATTAGAAAAAAAAAATCTCAATTTTTACCCTCATTTTTGCTAGGATGTCCATGGAGTTTCCAACAAGTGTTTCCAGTGTAGAAAGGATGATTGAAATGGTAAAAGAAAAAAAATCCTTTAGGGTTATTACAATGAGAAGAGCCCTTGTTGGATTGGGCCTATGAATTGGGCTAGGCGCACGAGCCTAAATTACTGCACTAGCTAGGGGTAGTGGGGTGAGATGGGCCAAGCGCAAGCATGCTCATGGCTTGGTAACCATCAAGCGGCCCGGAGCCATGTGGGTCATTCGATCTAGGTTTGGAACAGGTGCCGTCCAATGGAAAATCATGCAAGGGTGTCTATGAGGCCAGTGTACGCAATATATCGAAATGAATAGGCTGATTGTTTCTCGCTCAAGCTCAACAACAGAGGAACGTTTGAACAGGTCATGCTTACAAATCACCCAGGTAACTCGTAACTCCTCAACACACGCCCCACCCCTTTTTGCAACATATTGAGAAACAACCAAGTACGGCAATGAAACTTGGTGAGGACTTGAATTTAAGCTTGAACACATGATTTGACTGATGCCAAACCATTAAAGAATAATGTGTGGTTTTGTTCATCTCCATAACTATGTCCAAAGAATAACATAGCAAAGTTAAAATGTGTTCAACAAAATTTTCACATTACAGAAAATCCATGTTCTGACATTGTTTAAGCACGACCAAGTAATAACCAAATAACCTGAACAAAAAGATATTAAAAGCCTCAAGTATGTCAATTCTTCACTTTCCAAACCAACAATGCAATTTTTCGTAAATCATCCGACGTTTACGACATCCATTATTTCATTCATCAGAATTGTATAATTTCTTCAGACTTCAAAAAAAATATAAATGATAGATCACCAATCCATTTGAACAAATTATACAAAATCCAGCCGACATCGTACTTGGTGTAACCAACTATAATAATAGTCATTTTTATTCACAAACCAAACACCCAGTTAATTCCCTTCTTTGGTCAATCATACACACCCTACAGATTTTGGACCCACGACCCAAACTTCCAATCCGTTTTTTAAGAAAGGCACGGCATTTGAGCAAATGTAAATTAACTTACTTTTTCCTAAGCACATAACGACGGTAATATTTTTCACAAAGAACCCTCTTTTTCAGGGTTTAAGTTAAATGTTCTTCAGCAATTTCTTCTCCTTCCAACGAATTGATCTGAAAAACTATATGCCCAACTGATCCTTTGATTTCCACCCTTTCCTAACCAAATTTCCTCTGCATCATTAACCTCTCTGTATATGGTCAACCGGCAACTCGAATCCAAAATCAAAGATAAAGATAAATAGACAGAATGTGGTGCAAATAATAATTTTTGAAACTGAAGCTCCAAAGCAGCAAAGCAAGAAAATGCAAAGAGAACATTATAAATATCAGTCTATTTTATTAGAAAAAGGGATATAAAAGAGTGTACGTAGTGATAGAATAGAGGCCAGTTGATTCGGGCAAGGGACAAAAGTAATTGCCACGCACGCAAGTATTCCCTCTTCCACGCTAGTTGCCTCTCCTACTACCACCATTGCAGCTGGACTTTTCCCTTCCTTCTCCTTTCCCTTGTGCCCTTCTTCAAGCTTATCCTTACATTCCTCGTGCTCTTCCTCTGGGCTTCCTCATTTTGCTCCTGCTATTGGATTCTCCTTGTCCTTCAACCTTGTATATTGATTTGGATTTGGATTTGGGTTTGGGTTTAGCTTTCGCTTTCGCTTTGGTTGAGAAAAGTGTAACATTTAATACAAGAAGTGTGTATCAGTGTGTGATTTGAGGGAAATGAGTCAATAGTTTAACATTAAACGCACGAAGCGTGTGGAAGTGTGTGACAAGCGGCAGGTGAGTGAATAGCACCTAGTGTGGGTAAAAGCTCGTAGCGTTGCTAGTGTAATAAAATACAAGCCTTTTGTTTTGCATCACGTCCATCCCGTTTTACTACAACAACCACGACTATTTGAAAACGGCAATCATCAAAGCAAGCGCAAAGAGAACTGTCTTCTTGCATTTATCTGCGTGAAGCTTGCTGGTTTCTACAATTTTTTCAGAAAGGTAGCATTTAGGTTTGTCAGGGTGCGAGTCTGGTATTGATGGGTTTTTAGATTGGAATTTCCTAAAAGCTCTATTATCGGGCTTTTACAGAAATGTTCAAATGTTGTTGAGAAAGGAAGGCATATTGGAGCCCGTGGCTCCGAAAAGTAATAGGTATAAGGCGTTTCTTTTTTTCTCCTCAGTTCTAGTTTCTAGTTACAATGGTTGCTTTTCTTCATGCTTTTCTATGCTTTCCACAATTATTGACCTTTTCTTCTTCTTTTTCTTGACCAAAAGTAATGTGAACAGTACAATGTTTTAAGTGGTTCAAACAAAGACTCCTTGAATCAATGTTTATACTGTTAACAAATTCTAAGCATTTTATCACAAAGTATCCCCTTCTTTTTAGCCCTTGAACAAAGACTAGAAAGGCCTCCTTGAAGCAATATTCAAAGTGTTAATTCTAAGCATAGCATCTTAAAGTTCCACCTCTTTTAGCCCTTAAACAAAGGCAACAAGGTCTCCTTGAATCAATATCAAAAGTTTTATTCAATTCTAAGCATTATGTCTTAAAGTATCCACCTCTTTTTAACCATTAAGCAAAGACTCTGGTTGCTGTAGTCGAGAACCTTAATGCGTAAGGGTCCAATACGAAAGTTTAGGGAATAAGATTAGTTTTTTAGAGAGAGAGAGAGAGAGATTAGGAGAAGTGTTTTTGAGAAAACATTACTTTGGATTAATGATTTTTAATATAAAAGAGTTCTATATTTATATAGATTTAGCCTAGAATATTTTCTAAGAAATAGAAAACCTCTAAGAATACCGAAATCGAAGATGGACACAAAAATCTCTCTAAAACTTGATTAACTTGATTAAAGAGAAAAAATCAACCTATTCCGATAGAAATAGGTTGAAGATGTGACACATAAACACGTCACGCCTTTGGGCTAGGTTGGACAAGCCCAAACCCGACACCTAAAAGAAAAAAGAGATTGGGCCATTTATATGGCCGGAATATAAACTCAACATCCCCCCTTAAGTTGGTGATTTGTACAAGTCAAATACACCAAGCTTGCGAAGAAGATAATTATGTTGTCTACTACATAAAGCTTTAATTAACAAATTTACCAGTTGCTCATGAGTGCGAATGCTACATGTCTGAATCAAACCCCTCTACTGCTTCTCACAGATGAAATGACAGTCAATCTCAATGTGTTTGGTACATTCATAGAAGATAGGATTAGTGGCAATGTGGATAGCAGCTTCATTGTCACAATATAAAGAGATAGGTCGAGGAAAAATCACCCATAAGTCACCAAGAAGCCTAAATAACCAAACAATCTTGCAAACCATAGTCGCTATAGCACGATATTCAGCCTCAGATGAAGATCGAGAAACCATGTTTTGTTTCTTGCTCTTCCAAGAGATCAAAGAACTTCCTAGCTTAACATAAAAACCTGTGAGAGAACGGCGAGTCATGGAACAAACCGCCTAATCAAAGTCACAAAAACCAATCAATTGAAAATCCTTGGTGGAGAACATGAATAACCCTAAGCCGGGAGTGCCCTTCAAGTACTTAACAACCTTTAAAGCCATATCCATGTGAAAGGCTTTGGGAGAATGCATGAATTGACTGAGTATATGAATTGGATAGTTAATAACAAGTCGAGTATGTGTAAGATAGATCAATCGCCGAAGAAGCCGCTAATAAGGAGTAGGGTCAGCTAAAGGAGGATCATAAATCGAAACTGGAGCATTGGCATTATAGTCCAAAAAGGTATGCTTCAAATTCTGATCCATGGGAATCTTACATAGGCGTGCACCAGAGAGGTCAGCTTCAGAAACTAACTCCAATGCGTATTTGCACTAGCTAAGGCAAATACCACGTGTTGAACAAGCAATTTCGATCCTAAGAAAGAATTTAGCTTATCCTAAATCTTTCATATGAAATTGAGAGCTAAGATGAAACCTTGACTTGGGCGATGGCAGCCTTACTATTACCAGTGATAAGTATATTGTTAACATAAAGTAAAACATCAATGACAGTAAAACCACGCCGAAGTGTAAATAGTGTGTAATCATGCCAAAATTGCTTAAAACTGATATCAAGAAGAGAAAAAGTAAATTTGACATACTACTGTCGAGATGTTTGCTTCAATCCATAAATGGACTTAAAAAAGCGACAAACTTTCGGCAGACTTGTGGAGGAATGCCGAATCCTGGGGGATAAAAACATGTATACCTCTTCATACAAATCACCATAAAGGAAAACATTATGAACATCCATCTGGTGAAGCGGCCAATGAAACATGGAAGCCATGGCCATAACACATCTAACAGTCACCATCTTAGCCATAGGAGAGAAAGTCTCCTCATAATCAATGCCATAATGCTAAATGAAGCCCCTAGCTACAAGTCGAGCTTTATAATGCTCAATGGAACCGTCTACACGATACTTTATCTTATAAACCCACTTACATCCAATCGCCTTACGACCTGGGGGCAAGTCAACTAATTGCCATGTATAATTTGCCTGTAATGCATGAAATTCACGAGACATAGCATCCACCTACTTGGGATCCTTGACAGCTTCAGAATGGTAGATATGGAAGCAATAAATGTGCGATGTATAGGAGATAGATTACCAAGAGTCACAAAGTGAAAAATGGAATATGGAACGTCATGAGGACTCATGAAATGAGATCCATTAGGAAAGGAGACGACAAAGTTACAATGATAATCTTGGGTCTAAATGGGTGGTTTGGATGCATGTTGAGAATATCGGATAGGCAAATTAGGAACAACAGGCAACACTAGAAAAGATAAGTCTACAAGATTTGACGCCATAGTGGGTGACACCTCAGTGGATTATGCTATGGGGGTGACACCACAGGGGGCAATCCCATAGAGGGCGATGCCATAATGGGCAATGTCACAGTGGGTGACGCCGTAGAAGGTGACGCCACAGTGGGTAACACTATAGTGGATGACACTGTAATGGGTGACGTCTGAGTGGGCGATGCCACAGTGGGTGACATCGGAGTGGGCGACGCCGTAGTGGGTGACTCCGTAGTGAGTGACTCCACAGTGGGTGAATCCAAAAGTGCAACAACAAGCATTGAAGAAGGAGGAAAATTGGTGTCGCATGAAACAAGATAGGGATCAAGATCCAAAGCAACAAAAGAAGAGTCAATATTAGGTGAAGGAATAAATGAGGGTGACTGAGACTGAGCAAAGGGAAAAACTGACTCATGAAACATGACATCATGGGCAATAGAAAGGTGCGGATGGTAAGCTAAAAAACACAATAGCCCTTCTGTGAAAAAGGGTATCTTGTAAAAATGCAAAGGCAAGCATGGGGTGCAAATTTGTCCCCACGTGGAATGATTGTAACATAACATAAGCACCTAAAAACCTTGAGGTATGAGACACATGATGCTTTACCAAAGAGAATGGAAAAAGGAGTTTTCCCATTGATGACTGGAGAAGGAAGACGATTGATAATGTGAGTAGCAGTCAAGACACACTTTCCCCAAACGATCAGGAAAGTCAGCCTAAAAACGTAAGGTGGCACAACATCAAGGATGTGTTGATGTTTATGTTCAACTACCCCATTTTGTTGGGGTGTATGAACATATGAGCTTTCATGGTGAACTCCACGAAGCTAGAGGAAAGAGACACACTCATGGCTAAAAAACTCAGAGTTATTGTTAAAGCGTAATCTACAAATGTAAGTGTGAAACCAAGTTTCTACCATAAGAAAAAATGAACGCAAAAAATGTAAAGCTTGACCATTAGATCTCATGAGATACACCCAAGTACCACATGAGAAATCATCAACAATGGTAAGAAAATAACGCGAACCATCACAATTGGGGTGCCTATGTGGACCCCATATGTCAATATGGACCAACTCAAAGATAGACTTTGTGTTTGAAGTGCGAGAAGTAAAGGGAAGATGCATCTGTTTCGCTAAAGGACAAACTAGACAAAAAACTTCATGAGAAGCATAATAAGAAGAATGACCAAAATGACAATGTCATAATGTTTGTTTATTACTCAAAATATTATTCTTAAACATAGTATTACTACAAACATTAGCCCTCTTAGGAGCATTAAAGTCAAAAGATTTAACAAATGTGGAAAAGATATCCGTTATGCCAGCCGTTGGAGATACTAGATGATATAGACGACGTTTAGCCCTACCCAATCCTAGTACCGTCCTAGTCATACGGTTCTGAAAGAAACAAAAATGAAGGTAAAAAATGACCTAACAAGAACTATTAGAAGTAAATTTGACAACAGATAAAAGCTTGCATCTAAAGGTAGGCACATATAAAACGTCATAAAGTATGACAAAAGGAGAAATACGGACAGTCCTAATGTAGGTGACTGCCACATTACTATTATCTGGCAATTTGATCCAAATAGGGTTGGATGCGTAAGACCTAATGTTATCCATGCATGGAGGTCACACGTAATGTGGTCACTTGCCCCTAAGTCAATTAAACAATTAGATAAAAATGAAGTTTATAAGGAAGAAACAATACCTACGAAATTCACCATGGGCTTAGTAGGCCCAAAGCGGCTAAGGAAATAAATAACCTGTTGATACTGCTCAGGTGTGAGAGTCTGGCTAGAAGGAGTAACGTGCTACACTAGGGTAGTATTACTAACAATAGGTGAGGATTGCTCTCTAGAATCAGTACTTATTGCATGTGCTAAATTACTGTTGTTGCCTTTCTTCTTTGGATTTCTAGGATGATTACGATGTCCAACCAACTGATGACATCTATCCTTATTGTGACCCGAACACTGACAATGATCACAAAAAAATAACTTGGACCCCCTTGGCCAGATCCAGCACTAGAGGAAAATCACGAATTACCAATTATAGAAGAACGACTATTAGGTCGACTAGTTCCAAACCCCCTTCCAAGTGATATAGGTGTTTGTACTATAAAGGCAGATAAGTTTGCCATTATCAACGTGCAAGTTACATTGATGTTCTTCATTAGTGATTAGCAAAAAAACCTTATCCAGAGATGGCATAGTAGTACGAGAAGTGACGTTACTGCACATAATAGTATAGACAAGCTGAAGACCTAAAAGAAAGTGAACCACCATATAGATACTTGCTCGGCAATCAATAATGCCAAAAAATCACAAGTGCATTTTGTACATTTGCATTTGATCGTCAAGAGACACTTATCTAGTTCAACCCAAAGATCACCAAGGCGAGAAAAGTATGTGGTGACAGGTTCATTTGGTTGTTGCTTGACTTCACTGATTCATTGTTCTAGAATAACGAATCCTTGTAATTTTAGAATAACGTGTCTCCAACATCTTCCAAGCAGCACTAGTAGTAGGATGCATAGAAATCAAGTTTGCAATCTCAAGAGAAAACGAGTGCATAAACCAAGATAGCACAATCAGGTTGCATTTATCCTAAAGAGTAGCCCGGGGGTCATTATCGGTAGGCTTGGGTAGCTTACCATTCAAGAAAGCAAGTTTATCTCTAGAGCCAAGGGTGATGAGCATCTTGCGCTTCTAGTGGAAATAATCCAAAGATCCCGTGAGAAGTTAGGGAACCAAAATGGCAATAAAGACATCGCTAGTAGCAAGGTGAAGGAGATTTGGTGTTTCAACTGAATGTCCATGCTTGGAACTCTCTAATTTACAGCTCATGGCTGCAAAAACATGTAGTGGTGCAAACGGCAGCAAAAAATAGCCAAAAAAATATCTGGCGGTGGTGGACGTCGGCCGAAAAGAAACTATGGTGAAAATGGCCACAAATGGTGATAGATGATCAACGATAATGGCAGAGAGCAACAATTGAGAAGGTGCGACAAAAATGGTGGCAGTAGTTGAAAGTGGCAGCCAAGAAGCAATGACAGCGGCGGCAGCAAAAACAGCTGGATCAACGACAAACAAGTGGCGTTGGCAGTTGGAAGCGGCGGCTGTGAATATGCGACTCGGGTCACTGAATCGGGTAGGGATCCGGGAAATAGACTCAAATTCACGATCCAAATAGGAGCTCGAACTAGAGGAAAAACGGTGTGTTTAAACTGTTTAATAAAACAGTTCGCGCTAATGTAATGAAACGGTGCGCATCGGGACAAAGTCAAAATGGTGCATAGAGCCACAGGGGAAAATAGGCGTTTAGGTGAGGGGCAAAGAAACCCTAACCCTAAACCAAAATGGTGTGCTTAACCATTTAGTGAAATGGTGCATAGAGCCACATAGGGAAACGGTGTGTTTAGGGAATGGGTGAATAAACTGTAACCCTAAACCAAAACGTTGCGCGGCACCGTTTAGTGAAACGGCGCACTTAACCATTTAAATGAAATGGTGCATTAAGGAGGGAAAGGAGGAAACCCTAACCCTAAGACAAAACATGCCATTTAGGAGGATAAAACGGTGCGTTTAGAAAGGGTCAAAAGAAACCCTAGCCCTAGGTCAAAACTGTGCATTTTAGGGAAGTAAACCCAAACCTTAAATCAAAATACATTGTTTTGAACAACGACTATGATTTCGATTGATGGTCACAGCAGAAGACGGAAAGACCAAAAAATTGTTAGAAATCAAAATAAATTGTCAAAAATCAGCCAAAAAGAACCAAAAAGAACCAAAAAGAAGTTGATTTAAAGGAAAATTGGCTTTGAATCAAGTAATCAAGACCGAAAAAAAATCCTATTTTGGCTTTAAACAGGGTAGAGAACAAAAAAAAAGGATGAAAAAAGAGAGAGAGGCTTAGGAAGGCTCCGGTACCATCTAAGAAATAGAAAACCTCTAAGAATACTGAAATCAAAGACGGACACAAAAATCTCTCTAAAACTTGATTAACTTGATTAAAGAGAAAAAATCAACCTATTCTGATAGAAATAGGTTGAAGATACGACGCATAAATGAGTTGTGCCATTGGGCCAGGTTGGATAGGCTCAAACCCAGCACCTAAAAGAAAAAAGGGATTAGGCCGTTTATATGGCCCAAATATAAACTCAACATATTTATAGTAACAAATAAAATGGCCTTATAGGTTTTAAAGTAATACAAGAAAACATTAGTGCTTGCTTATCATATTCCTTACTAAGCATTGGACTTGCAGACTGGCTTTGGTAAGTCAGAGCGGCTGACTTTTCTACCAAAACGTTTCTCGTATTTACCCGTGATTCACTTTAAGCTTCCCAACAGAACTTTGCTTCATATTTCGTGCAAAACAACATCGATTTTTTTATGGCTGCGTGAAAGTACATTGCTCAAAGTCCTGCATAATTGAATACTTTTTCCCTGTAGTCGCAAAATAGATACTACACAATGACCCCAGAAATTTCTAGTATATGCTTCGCTTTTAGAACTAATCCAGCTGTGTATATAGTTCTTTCACGCGTTATCTTCATCGTGAGACTGTAGGAATACACACCATTCCCATAAGGCCATATGTTCGCTTCATCTTCTTTCCCTTCTTGCTGTCTTTCTTCACCATTGCCAAATCTAACCGTAATGTAAGCGTGGGCGAGACTCTGACTGCAGATGAGGCCAGTGCTTCTTGGCTGTCCGGATATGGTGATTTTGCATTTGGGTTTCACCAATTTGACGGCAAGAATCGCTATCATTAACAGTGAATGCCCACTAAGCTTCTGCTCCAAAAGAAGATCAAAAGAAGTCAACAAGAGAAAGGTATTGCTGAAGGAAAATTGCGCCAAATTACCTGCAAAGAGCTCGCGGAGGCCACAAATGGGTTCGACAAATAACTAGGAAGAGGATCCTGTGGAATAGTTTACAAAGGGGAAGTTGAAAACTTTCAGATTGTTGTCAAAAACTTAGACAAAGTGTCTGAGGACAGCGACAAGGAATTCAAGACTGAAGTGAATGTGATCGGCAAAACCCATCACAAGAATCTGGTCCGGCTGCTTGGTTACTGCACCGAGGGACAGCATTGAGTGCTAGTGTATGAGTACTTGAGCAACGGTAGTTTGGCTTCCTTTCTGTGTGGGGAATTCAAACCCAGTTGGAGTCGTAGGACTAACATCGAATTCGGGGTTGCAAAAGGACTGCTTTACCTGTACGAAGAATGCCACACTCAGATTATCCATTGTGATATAAAGTCATAAAATATCCTTTTGATGAGTCTCACAATGCTTGAATTTCTGACTTTGGATTAGCTAAGCTTTTAGAGATGAATCAAAGTTGATGAGAGTTAATGTTTAAGGTGGACGTAAACTATAATTGTTCACTTGAATAAAAACATTCTACTTGCTTCAAATTGTAAGCCAATTAGAGGACTTAATTGATAATGGAAAAAAAAAAATGAAACCTTTGTATGAAGAATGTTCCAATATTCAATTGAAGTAACTTAATTAAAAAGTAATTTGTCAAAAAATCACAAAACCTTCAAAGCCCTTATGCAAAAAGTAGCTCCTTCCATTATTATGTAAAGTTACTCCTAAGAGCATTTTCTTTCAAAAACTCCTTATGTGCAGAAATGTGAACATACAAACATGGAAACTAATTAAGGACAATGTAGGAGAAGAAAATCTATATTTTTATAAGCTTATGGTATAAAAGGTGATTCTGTCACATCTATGAAATGAATGAAGAAAATGTTATTCCCTAACACTAGGCCTCGTGTACTTCTTTTACATTAAATTAGAGTATTACACAGCTTGCCTCTATTCAAACCTTTTTAGTAAATCAATCTGAGGACAATCACCTATCCAAGGTTTAAGCAGCACATGCCGAAACGAAAATGTATATTGTATTTCGATCATCAATAACTTGTATTATCTTAATTTTCCTTTCAAAAAAAGCCATTAAAAAAAATTAACCTTAGAACTTTTACAGCTAGAAGGGGCTTGAGATTTCATGCCATCAATGGAAACCATAAAGTTATCCTTACCACACTTTTGCTTGTAAGCAGTGCTCCTTCTCAGTACGCGTTGCACTCTCTGCCAACAGTTGTGCCTATATTTGACTCTATGTTGCGCTTTCCTTACAGAGCGTTTGCTTCATCTCACCAAGCTTCTATCACGGGCCTAAACCCGCAGGACATGACAGAAGCCCAATAAAATCGTCTATTTGTAACCGTTTTCTCCGGCTAAGGGTGCGAAAGAAAGCTCCTGGAAATGTCCAATCTTCCCTCCATATATTCAAGCACACCAAACGTTCTCCGTTCACAGGGGTTTGGAGGCCAGGAGAATCCGCTTGCCATTTGGTGACGAACAGAAGTACGAGCATCAGAGCCAACCTTGGGACCAAAAAAAGGTTGCTTAAGCTCTGATCTAAGGCCTAAAGCAGATATGATATGCTTTCTACCTGGAGAGAGAGGACAGAGATCGAAGGCGAGAAACTGAAGGCCCTTAGACTGAACTGCCATGGGAGAACAAATCCAGAGCAATCACCAAGTCAGGCGAGGAGTTTTCCAAGTTCTTGCCACCAGACGACACGAGGGTGGCGACAGTGTCCAAGCTGGACGGTTTGATAGGTCACAGAGCTGAACCGGTTTCGTGAACCAAGCCAAGCCTTATGCCACAAATCAAGCAGGTATGTTGTAGGGGGCCAACGAACGAAGGACCTAGTCACGTCGGAAAAAATAGCTGATGAATTGGTCAGAACCGCCAAGGACGGTGACAAGCGGGTGGAGGTTCGTTCCCCGGACCACTAGAGATGACTGGCAGAGGACCTAAAAATCCGCGTCAAGCTAGGTGTCAGACCTCATAAAATCTTCAATATTGTTGGTTTTTGACGAAAGAAAAATTGGATAGCAACAAAAAAGAATTGTTGGTATGTTAAGAGAGAGAGAGAAAGGAAGAAAGATCTTATCTCCAAGATAATAAGAAAATGAAAAGGAAAAAGAAAATAAAAAGAGTCCTCAGTCTCCAAAGTAATTTGAAAGAAAAGGGAAAGGAAGTGTTTTTATTGGTAATTTGTTGCAAAATTACATGAAAGCCTCTAGTCCTTGTATAGACTTATTAACCAGCCTCCTTAACCCACGATGCCTACTTTTAGGACTTTTCAACACCAAACCGACTTGCCGACTACATTTTTCTAGATTTCACTAACCGGCTACATAATACTTTTGCCGGAGTACTCTTGAAGTTGCGGGCACCGTCTTTGTTTTTCTACGTGCTTCGAGACTTCTCTCCAGGCTTGAACAGGTTCGGTCCAAGACTTTCTCCGCTGTCAACGGCTTGCCGGGATATCCTGGAATTTTCACAGAAAAATGCATTAACCTAACAAATATTCATTTGTGATTATTGTATGTGTAGCTACATGATCCATATTAACAACAATAAGGGTTATATCAAGGCCTCCTTTGCGCTTCAACAATTGGTATCAAGTTTTTCTCATACTCCTGTTTGCCGCTTGATTCACGTTAACCTTTCAAACAGAACTTTCCTTCCAAGCTTCTCTGCATATCATCATCGATTTGTCCCTGGCGCATGTCTTATTTTATGTGCATTGGATCAAATCTTGCATGCATCAAGTTTCTGATTACTTTTAGCCAACAAGTGAAGGCAAGCCTAATCCTTTGCCCAGTGTCGCAGAAGAGACTGATTCCCAAATTCAAACCCATAAAGTATGCCTTATAACTCACATTTGACCACACAACTGGACAATACCCCCCATAAAGTATGCTTTATAACCCGGATTCGACCACAAAACGGGACAATAGCCCCCATAGCATATGCTTTATAACCCACATTTGATCACAAGACTGGACAATAGCCCCAAAAATTATATAACCCATGTTTGACCACAAAACTGGACAGTGTTCTTACTCATGTTATCTTCATTTGTGAGACTGTAAGAATCACACAATTCCATAATGCCTTTCGCTCTTTCTCGCCTTTTGTACTTTCTCCTCCTGCTGTACTTCTTCGCTATTGCTCAATCCAACTGTAATGTAAGTGTGGGCGAGACTCTCACTGCAGATGAGGCTGGGGCTCCTTGGCTTTCAGATTCCGGTGATTTTGCATTCGGGTTTCACCAACACGACGGCAAGGATCACTTCTTGCTTGCCATTTGTTACAACAAAATACCAGATAAAACTATAGTATGTTATCTAAATGGGAGTAATACGGCATCAGGAGGATCCACAGTTAAGCTAAATACTGAACGTGGGCTTGTACTCAACAATCCTCCGAATGAAGAGCCAAGGCAATCCCCATTCACCAAGGGTTTTGTTGCCTATGGTATACTGAATGACACATGCAACTTCATGCTTGTGGATGAAAGTTCTGAAAGTTTATGGGAGAGCTTCGAGTCTCCGGCAGATACGTTGATGTCCACTTGTTGGAAGAAGTCCCACATCGGGCACAAAGACAAAAGGAAAGCAGGATATATAAGAGAGAACAATCCCCTCTTATGAACCGGTTTTTAGGTGGGTGGACCTCTCTTAGATATAAAACCCAACAATGGTGTGCTAACAAAAGCACCGATAAAGGCACCAAGGAAAGTGCCCAAAGAGGGGGTGGCCAATGGAGGCACCAAGAAAGGTGCTAAGAGAAAGAACCAAAAGAGGAGTGCCGAGTATAGGCGCACCAAGATGCGCCAAGAGTGCGTCAGGAGAGCGCCAATAGAGGGTGCCATAGGGCATCAGGCGAAGGCGCGTCTAGAGAAGGCGTCCAAAGGAGCTGCTGGGAGAGAGCATCTAACCAACCCGAGGTTCGGCGATGCCGTCTCGTGACATGTAACACTCTACGTGATTCGGTGAAGGAATGTGCATCCAGTAAAAGAGTAAGATAAGTGTTCTTATCATTTATCTTGTAAAGAGTTTGTAGTTGTATAAATAAAAAGTATTGTACTTTTGTCCTCTATTTGTGTGTAATTCTTGGGCCCACTTGAGCTTCAACAGAAATGCCGGGAGGTTTGGGCATCCAAATCCTATTTGCCCGTTATTGTAGGTATGCTTTGATGTTGTTTTCGGTAGTGGTGCAGTGGGTGGTCTGTATTGTTAAGAACTGTCTGCTATTCACATTTGGCAGTGAATGTATGTAAGTCTAAAGAATGTAATATACAATAAATTTATGCTAAATAGTCTTTTATTGCCAATCTAAAAAAAAAAAAAAATTTGTTGGGTTTTATATACAAGAGAGGCCCACCCACCTAAAATCGGCTCATAAGAAGGGATCGTTCTCTCCTATATATGCTGCTTTCTTTTTGTCTTTGTGTCCAATGTGGGACTTCTTCCAACACCACTCAAATACTAGAGAAAGGTGGGTTCTTTATTCCCTACCTAGACACAACAACTTCTCACGGGGAAGGTTCCTGTCTCGCTTTCGAGAAGATGGAAACGCAGTTCTCTACACCAGAAATTTGCCCAGCAATCATCCTTTTAAAGTTTACCATTCTAGGGGCACTTCTGATTCTACCAATGAATCAAATTCTGGTTACAGAGTGATCTTCCATGAGTCCGGTTGTTTATATACGTGGACAGAAAGAATGGAGAAAGCTACTATTTTACTCAAGAGAAGAATACAGACCCAGCTTCAACTCACTATCACAAAGCAACTCTGGATTTTGATGGCGTTTTCACTATTAGTTAGCACCCGCAGAATCCCACCAGCAACAGTAGCCGGAGTGACGTTCGGATCATACCTCATAATATTTGCCTCAATCTGCAGAATGACCAAGGTATCGTGACTTGTGGGTTTAACAGTATCTGCTTGGTGATAATAAAAGGCTGATTTATGAATGCCCACCTATCTATTCTCGGATCGAGAATGATCCGTATGGTAGCTGAAAATCTGATTTCCCACACGGCTGTGAAGAAGACGGTAAAATCACACCAGAAGATTTATACGAATTGGTGCAGCAACAACACACCAATTGGCCTTTCAATGACTTCGAGATACTTAATTTGTTACTCTAGACGAATGCAACACCTTGCATGCATGATTGCCAATGCCCTATGGTCGGATATGTACCACAAAAATGTTAGAGGAGGAGGCAACCGCTCTTGAACGGAGTAAGAGATCCAGATCTCGAAGTTTCGCACTTCCTGAAGATAAGGAAGAGCAATTACATAGGGCATGACCCTCCCTCTTCTCAAGTCCCAAATGCAAAAGACCAGCATACTTCGATTATTGTTGTATCATTCATGTTAGGTAGTTTTCTGTTTGTGAATCTGTTATTTGTAAGCGCATTTTGTTTGGGTTTTTGCTTCTACTGCCAAAAGAAGCTCAAACGAATTCACCCAAACGAAGGTGTGAGACAATTACCCACAAAAAGTTGGTGGAGGCCACAAATGGGTTTGATAAAGAACTAGGAAGAGAATCCTGTAGAACAATTGACAGAATGAAACTCGGAAACTTTCCTATTGCTATCAAGACAACAACAAGGAATTCATGGCTGAAGTGAACGAGATAGGAAAAACCCATCGCAAGAATTTGGTTTGGCTTCTAGGGTACTGTACAGACGGACTGCATCGACTGTAGTCTATGAGTTTTCTTGAGCAATGGAGATTAGCTTCCATCCTCTTCGGGAAACTCAAACCCAGTTGGAGTTAGAGGATGAACATCACCTTTAGGGTCGCTAGAGGATTGATTTACATGCATGAAGAATGCCATACCCAAATCATCCACTGTGATATAAAGCTACAAAATATAATTTTGGATGAGTCTTAGAATGCTTGAATCTCTAACTTTGGATTAGCTAAGCTTTTTAGTGATAAATCATAGCAAGACCAACATTTGTATTAGAGTTACCAATGGGTATGTTGTACCATAGAGGTTTAGGACCTCTCCAGTTACTACAAAGATTGATGTTTATAGGTTTGGTGTTTTACTACTAGAGATCATTTGTTGTCAAAGAAATGTGGATATAGAGCTTGGAGAAGAGAGGAGGATTCTAACTAATTGGCCCCATGACTGCTATAAGGAAGGTGGACCAGATGCTCTTATTGAAGATCTAGAAGCCATGCAATACATGAAGATGGTGGAGAGGTTTTTGATGGTTGTTATTTAAGGCCTCCAAGAGGATGCCTCCAGAAGAAGGTGATGCATATGCTTGAAGGAATTGTTCAAGTCCCTGTACCACTAAGCCCATGCTCATTTACCTCCATTAGGTAAAAGCTTCACTTGTTCTTGCAGATCTCTAATTGTTAGTTGTCTTTCTTCATTAACAATCAATCATGGCCGGCAATTTCTATATTATAATTGTATGTCTAGCAATATCTCCATTTACTAATCAGCCATGGCCTATAGTTTATATGTAATGTACTTGTAGGACCATTGAACCCGTTCATGTTTTTCCATGTCAAAAGCCATCTATTGATGTTGTCGCACTATTTTAGTCATGAATCTAGAACTAGTTATGAAGATAAAATGATGATATTTTAATCAGAATTTTCTTCAAATTCTTATATAAAATGGTGACATTGGATCAACCATCACAACAATCAAAATGCAAATTATGAAGAATAGAAATTTCTTGGCAATTCTTTGATGTATAAAAATCCTCAACTATCCTTAAAACTTCGTGTGTATGAGTTTGTTATTAGATCCATAATATCCTCCAATACAATAGAAATATTCTGTGAATTTTCCAAGACCATGCAAGTCAAAATCTGGTTTTGTCAATACATGTAGAGGCATAGGGCAACATGGTTGTCTCTAGTGTAAAGAAAACAATATGGCACCAGCATAAGCTATATGGTCTACTTTTAAGGGTCTAAAAGTCAATATTTACTAATTATGCCTCTTTGAAAAAAAACAAGTCAATAATTACTGTCTTAAATTAATCTCCTATAATAGCTATCACAATTACAACAAGTCTTTTGTCATAATCAACAGCTTTGCTGTAGTAGCAATTGTTGCAATTCATGGAAGTCTTAGCCACATGTATATTTACAACGACAAAAGGACTAGTAAAGAATCATCATTGGAATACCTTAAAAATATTTGTATATTTTAGTCTAATACCATAATGAATAAATTAATGCAAAACTTGACACCCATGCAACTCTTTTATAATACATTCAAATCACTTGACTATTGGGGCCTACATCACATGTTGTTGTATGGTTAATTTTGATATCATTTGTCATTACTTTAAGAAAGTACTAACAAAAGTTAGATTGAATAGTTTAAAGCCATTTATAGAGTGGAACCTTAGTCAATAAGAAACTACTATAGAATTTAACATTTATACAATACTTTTTACAATTCACCCGCTAACATAAGAATGAGTTTTTTGAGGTATCACATCAACTATAGTCATTACTTGAACAAAATATTCTACTTCCTTCGAATTGTAACTCAACCCAAAGATCTTAACTGACAATGAAAAACAAAGATGAAATCTTCCTACGAAGAGTATTCTAATATGCAATTAAAATAACTTGGCTACTATGTAATTTGTCAAAAAAATCACAAAATCCTCGGATAGATAGCTCCAACCATTATTTTTTTAAAGTTATTTATAACAAAAGAACATTTTCTTTACAAAAACTCTCTATGAGCAGAAATATGAACAAGCAGACACATAAACTAATTAAGACAGCTTTAAAGAAGAGAACTCATATTTCTCATAACCGTTTTGTATAAAACGTGATTCTCTCGCTTTTACGATATGAATGAAGAAAATGTTATCCTCTAACACTAGGCTCTTGTGGACTTTAGAGCATTATACAACTTGTTTGTCTCTTGCAGGCCCTTGACCTATTCAAACCCTTCTAGCAAATCAATCCAAGGCCAATGTCCTATCAAAATTTTAAGCAACTTGAAGCGAGAAACACACGCATATATATAACAAGAATCATTGCGTTATAATTATACTTTTTAACTCACTGTGAGCTCAGAGGGTTCTGATGACTTTACAGAAAGGGACATATGCGTGGAAAAGTCAATGAGTGGTTGGTGAGACTGAGAATACATGTGACCCGGCAAGGATGCATCCACAACGATGTATACAAAGACTAAACTAATGGCAACATCAATTACGTGTCTACGAGGCCAGTGTCCACAAGATATTGAAATGAGTAACTTTTGAATATATTATTTTTTATAATTCGGAAAGTGAAAAAGAAATGAGGTGAACGATCCAACATGCATCATGCACAACAGCTGTAACACCTACACACCAGCCGGAGTTAAATCAATTGCTTCACAATTACGGTGAGTGATGACTTCAACAAAACACATGTCTCGTTTGTCTGCATCTTTGGTTGGTTTGTCGCCTTGAGCGGACGGGCTTTTGGTGTGTTATGCGTCACAGAGATTCTTCGATATCGAGAAGATCGGGGCTACAAAGTTACCGTGAGTTGGATGACAATTAACCAAAAAAAGGTAGATGGTCGGATTGATACAGCATCACCGTTTTCGAGGTTCCAAGCACCAACGTTTTGGTTAAGGTGTTCCAATGACACATAATTTTACGATAATTTTTCACCTTGTTTTCATAAAAAATTTTGCCTCTATTTTAGACCGTCCTTTTACCGTAACACATGTTACAACATAGGACCTTATTGATGTAAATTGTATGAAGAATTTGGTGGGTTTTGAATGGAAGTTCTCTTTGACGACATCAAAGAAAAGGACTTCAAATTTTTCAAATGGATGTACCTATAATTAAGGGTCAATTCTGCCAAGGCTATTGAGTCTTAAAATAAATAAAAAATTCAGATTTACAAAACTCAATTAATCGATTGATAGAAAGAAGTGTGATAAAATATTTTGACATTTTGAACCTATTTCATTTTATTAGAGCCAATACTTGAGACTTCCCCATAGATCATGAACTGATGCTCATATATGGTTCAAAATCGTTTACTTCCTGTTCAGCCAAACCGCGTTAGGGTCGTCAACATTTTGAAATGGATAGGATAAGTGATTAGGTATAGCTAACTAATCATGATGATTGGCAACAAGTACACGAAAACCCTAGTGCCATAATAAATACAGATTAAGACGTGTTTATATTTCTGTTCTGTTTGGCAAGAAGGGTGCTATTGATTTCCACAAGCTGGCATTAAAATATCTTGCCTGTGTTGCCACCAAATCTACACTTTTCTATTTTGTCTCAGTCTTTCTACCCTTCAGCTTACCATCAACATAATGTCCTATGGTAAAATCAAGCACGTCACCATTGAATATTATTCTGTCTGTTCTTACCCTCAAGTTGATTTTCAATGGCAAAAGGAGCACATTAGTATTGACTATTATTTTGCCTGCGAAAAAGTAATCCTTGACTCTCTCATTATCAAACACATATCCAAAACGTGGGGAGCATTGATCGTGTTACCTCATCAGCGCCGTTATACCATGTCATCTAATCAAAACTTTTTCATCGTCCAAACCAAAAAACCCTTGAAAAACCAAACCTCATTCAAGCTCCTTGGACACCCCAACAACCCTTTAAATTTACCAGCGCCGACTCTGCTCCTTCATCTTACAAAAGCTCTCCGTCATGACCCCTATTCAATCGCGCCTCTTCCCATGCTGAGGACGGACATAATGATTCTTCTCCTGACGCCTCCTTTCTGTGTTGCACCATGCCTGTCAAAATCCATCCATGGTCAACTCTCTCCAAAACCATGCTTTTCTTTTATGAAAACGATATTTGCATAAATAGTCATAGGATATGGTACGTATCTTTAGCTTGTGAAAACCCAAGACACGGTTTCTTCTCCACCACTCTTGTGTTCCTTTTCTCGGTTTTAATATCACTAGTTGTCATATAAAAGCAACCCTTGCGCCTTAAGAATGAGCATCTAAGATTTTCTCATACTACTGTTTGCCGCTTGATTCCCGTCAAACTTTTCAACAGAACTTTCCTTCATGTTTTCGTGCATAGCATCATCGAGTTGGCAATGGAATTTTAGGTGTATTGGTCCGAGTCTTGCATGAGTCGAAGAAGAGATATATTCTCAAATTCAAATGCATTCAAATGCACTTTACATTAATTTGGACAAGTGGCATTAACAAACATAATTTCATTAAATGGCTTGTTTGTAAAGACGGACTCTCTACAACAATGGAAATTATATAATGGCTTCCTTTGATAAACATATATTGTGATTTATATCAATGTTACATAAAAAATAGAAGTCATCTCTTTTTTAAATGTGTATAGACAATAATAATTTAGAAAAGTATTCTTGCTCAAAATAGAATCCGACATGACATTGAAGGACGGAATGAAAAACTACAATGAATGATCAAAGCAATAAAAAGAATGAATTTAGCTACCAAATTTATCAATATATCTTTCTTAACTTATATTTATTATATATAAACGGAATGAAACAAAAGACATTTTTAAAAGAAAATAATAAATATTTCTATTATCTTATCAAAAATAAAGAAGATAGTATGAGAGAGAGCTTCTTTATTTAAAAATATAAAATTTTCTTAAAATAATGTTATTTTAAGTGAGATTCAAAGGCTTTTAACTTTTATTTTTTTATAAATATGATAAGTTTTATAATGTTGGGATATGTCCATGTGCTTTTATATTTTAATATTTATTAATACAATTTAACTTTTACAAAAAAAATAAAAAATAAAAAACTGTGCTTTACATCCCAAATTTGACCACGAAACTGGAGAACTGCCACCGAAATGACTCAATCACATCGCTTTCGGAACAGGAACTGGGCCCATGTGCATTTCATCTCAGTTACGTTGTGTTTGCCCTTGGAGGACTAATTCAACTATTGCAAGTCATGGAAATCGTCGTCTTTGCCCTATAAATATATTCCTTTCCATGTTATCTGTATTCGTGAGATTGTTGGAATCCAGACAATTCCATAATGCCTTCCGTTCTTTCTCCGCTTGTCCTCTTTCTCCTTTCGCTGTCCTCTGCTGCTCAATCTAATGGAAAAGTAGGCGTGGGTTGGACTCTCACTGCAGATGAGGCCGGTGCTCCATGGCTTTCTGATTCCGGTGATTTTGCATTCGGGTTTCACCAACTCGACGACGAGGATCGTTTCTTGCCTGCCATTTGGTACAACAAAATACCAGACAAAAGTATTGTTTGGTATCCAAGTGGAATCAATACGGTACCAAGAGGATCCAAACTCGTGCTAACTGCTGAACAGGGGCTCGTACTCAAAAATCCTCAAAATGAAGTGCTATGGAGATCGCCGTTCATTGGTGGTGTCATTGCCTACGGTAAACTGAATGATACAGGCAACTTTATGCTTGTAGATGAAGACTCTAAAAGTTTATGGGAGAGCTTCAAGTATCCTACAGATACACTGCTGCCGAATCAAATGTTGGAAAGAGGAGGGGTTCTTTCTTCTCGACATGGATACAACAACTTCTCAAGGGGAAGGTTCCAATTTCGCTTGCTCAAAGATGGGAACGCAGTGCTCAATGCCATAAATATGCCTAGTGGTTTTACTTATGATCCATACTACAAAAGTGACACTCTGGATCCTGTGAATAAATCGAATTCTGGTTACAGAGTGATCTTTCATGAGTCCGGTTTCTTATATATAGAAAGAATTAGTAAAGAAAGGTACTATTTCACTCGAGAGGAGGATATAGACCCAGCTTCAACATATTATCACAAAGCAACTCTTAATTTTGATGGCGTTTTGACTATTAGTCAGCACCCGAAGAATCCCACCGACAACAGTAGCTGGAGTGACATTCGGATTATACCTGATAATATTTGCCTCTATCAAGTAAATGATAAAGGTAGCGGGACTTGTGGGTTTAACAATATTTGCTCACTTGGAGATGACAAAAGGCCGAGTTGTGAATGCCCACCACGATTTTCTCGGATTGAGAACGATAATTATGGAAGCTGCAAACCTGATTTCCCACAGGGCTGTGAAGAAGACGGGAAAATTCCACAAGAAGCTTTATATGAACTGGTGGAGCTACGAAACACTAATTGGAAACACAATGACTTTGAGGTATTTAAACCTTTTACTGTAAAGGATTGCAAAACAACTTGCTTGCGTGATTGCCTATGCGCTGTAGCTGCCTATGAAGGAAGCACCTGTTGGACGAAGAGGCTACCACTTTCGAATGGAAGAAGAGATCGGGAAATTGGAGCAACGACTTTCCTTAAGGTAAGGAAGAACAATTCCACCGGCCAAAACCTTCCCTCACCTCAAGTACAAAATGCCAAAACACCAAGACACTTTGATTATCGTTGGATCAGTTCTGTTGGGTAGTTCTGTATTCATGAATTTCATATTCGTGGGCGCATTTTGTTTGGGGTTGTTGCTCTACTTCCAAAGGAAGCTCAAAAGAATTCAACCAGATGAAGGTGTTGCAGGAAGGACCTTGCGCCAATTTTCCTACAAAGAGCTGGTGAAGGCCACAAATGGGTTCGATAAAGAACTAGGAAGAGGATCCTGTGGAATAGTTTACAAAGGGGAAGTCGAAAACTCTCCAATTGCTGTCAAGAAGTTAGACAGATTGTTTGAGGACAGCGACAAGGAATTCAAGACTGAAGTGAACGTGATCGGTAAAACCCATCACAAGAATTTAGTCCGGCTTCTTGGGTACTGTGCTGAGGCACAACATCGAATGCTAGTCTATGAGTTTTTGAGCAATGGAAGTTTGGCTTCCTTGCTGTTTGGGGAACTCAAACCCAGTTGGAGTCAAAGAATGAACATCACCTTTGGGGTTGCTAGAGGACTGTTTTACTTGCATGAAGAATGTCACACTCAGATTATCCATTGTGATATAAAACCGCAAAATATACTCTTGGATGAGTCTTACAATGCCCGAATTTCTGATTTCGGATTGGCCAAGCTTTTGGTGATGAATCAAAGCAGGACCAACACTGGTATTAGAGGTACCAAGGGGTATGTTGCACCAGAGTGGTTCAAGACGTCACCAGTCACTGTGAAGGTTGATGTTTACAGCTTTGGTGTTCTACTACTAGAGATTATTTGTTGTCGAAGAAACTTAGAGATAAAGCTTGAAGAAGAGAAGTGGATTCTAACTGATTGGGCCTATGACTGCTATCAAGAAGGTAGATTGGAAGCTCTTGTTGAAGATGACCCAGAAGCCATTAAGGATGTGAAACTACTGGAAAGGTTTCTTATGATTGCAATTTGGTGCCTTCAGGAGGACCCCTCGAGGAGACCCACAATGAAGAAGGTGATGCTGATGCTTGAAGGAATAGTTCAAGTTCCTGTTCCTCCGAGTCCATGCCTATCCAGCCCCATCAGCTGAAGGCTTCGCTTGTACGTGCAGATATCTAATTGTTATCTGTCTTTCTTCGTTTACCAATCAAACATGGCCGGTAGTTTTATATAGTAATTGTAGGTCGGGCAGTTTCTTGTCGTTATCTATCTTTCTCCATTTGCCAGTCAATCGAGGCCGGCAGCTTTATATATGCGATGCCTGTAGAACCATTGAACTTGTTTAGTCTCTTTTTCTATCTCAGAATCCGTCCGTTGATATTGTTGCACTATTTTAGTTATGAATTCAAAATTTGGTATGTGTAATTTTTTAAATTTGCATTTCTTTGACTCTATGATATCTTATACATGATGTGACATTTAATCAAACATCTCCGCTTTTAAAAAGAAAGTTACAAATCGAAGAAATCAAAATCTAGTTGTCTGTACATATGAAAACCAAAGGCAGCATTGTTATTCATCTCTAGTATAAACAAAAGGCAATGGCTCCCACAGAAGCTGCAAGATCTACATTTAGGGGTCAAAAAGCCTCTTGCTTGCTGATGGGTTTAACTGCTGCCTTTAAATCTCACAATAATACCTCTTGTTATGCCCAAACTTCTCAATCAGGTAACTCCACCAAATAGTTCTTTTTATTTTTTTGCCCCCCTCTCTTTTCTGCTACTTTAGGCCATTGACCTTTAAGAGTAACAAGCATCCTTCCCTCTCGAAAAGTGTTCAATCCATGACTAGAATTTATCCAAAGCAACAAGACGGCAATTCATATAAGGGTTTTAGTCCATTAACAAAGTATGGCCAGAGTTCCTACACATGTAGTAAAACTCAAAGTTGCCAGCCAGGGAATGCCAATATCTATGAATAGCGGCTACCAGATATTGCTTTATCAACAACAAAATAAGTTGCCTTGCCCTGGAAGCCCATGAGCCCAAATGTTGGTGCAGCGAAAAGAAACTCCTTGAGGAGTGGAACTTGCAGCCACGGCCCTTTCATTCACTGTTGATTGTGCTTCTATGTGGAGAAAAAACAGCGAAGTCGATATTTACTGACTCAAACTCATCTTCCACAGAAACTATCACAATTATAACCATTCTTTCATCATAAATAAACATCTCTACTCTAGTAGTCATCATCAAGATTCATGGAAGTGTTAGCCACATGTACATTTATAACCACAAAAGAGCTAGTTAACGGTTTTCATTAGAATACCTTAAAATTATTTATATTAGTCTAGTTTAATACCATAAGAAATTAATGTAAAATGTGACATCCATGCAACTCTTTCATAATACATCCAAACAGTTGAGCCTACATCACCCATGTAAAATGTAACCTACATCACATGTTGCTACAAGGTTAATTTTGGTATTATTTTTCATGACTTAAAGAAAGGATTTGTGAAAGATAAAATTGAATATTTTGAAGCCCTTTATATGGTGAAACTTTAGTTAATAAGAAACCAATAGGCAATTTGACTTCTATATAATACTTCTATAATCCAACCTCTTCAGTGGGAATTAGTCTTTCTATAATCACTCCAATAAGAACATTCTACTTGCTTGAGATTGTAACTCAACCAGAAGACCTTAATTGATAATGAAAAAAAAAGATGAAATTTTGCTATGCAAAATGTTACAGTACGCACACGAAATAACTCAAGTTAATATGCAATTTGTTTAAAAAACCACAAAATCTTCAATGCGCTTATGCAACAGATACCTCGTTCCATAATTGTTTAAAGTTTTTAATTGTGTAAGTCTTTGGAGGACTTTGAATATTTCAACACTTACAATCATGGAAATCTCTCTCCCCTTTAATGTGGTGTTTTTCACATGTTATATTCATTCGTGAGATTGTAAGAACCCAAACAATTTCCATAATGCCTTTTGCTCTTTCGGGCCTTGTCTCCTTTCCCCTCTCGCTGTCCTTCTTTTCTATTGCTCAATCTAACCATAATGTAAGTGTGGACGGGACTCTCACTGCAAATGAGGCCGGTGCTCCGTGGCTTTCCGAATCCGGTGATTTCGCATTCGGATTTCAACAACTCAAAAACAAGGATCTCTTCCTGCTCGCCATCTGGTACAACAAAATACCAGACAAGACGATAGTTTGGTATCCAAATGGTACCAATACAGTACCAAGAGGTTCCAAAGTAGAGCTAATTGCTGAGCCCGGGCTTGTATTCAATAATCCTCAAAACGTAGAGCTATGGAGATGCCATTCACTAGAGGTGCCGTTTCCTATGGTATACTGAATGATACAGGCAACATCATGCTTGTAGATGAAGGCTCTAAAAGTTTATGGGAGAGCTTCAAGTATCCTACAGATACGTTTTTGCGACTCAAATACTGGAGATAGATGGGATTCTTTCTTCCTGATATGGATACGACGACTTCTCGAGCAGAAGGTTCCAGTTTCGTTTGCTTGAAAATGGAAGCGCAGTGCTCAATGCCATACATTTGCATAGCAGTTATGCCTATGATCCGTACTCTATTAGTGACACATCTGATTCAAAATATGAATTGAATTCTGGTTACAGGGTGATCTTCAATAAGTCCGGTTATTTCTACATAGAAAGAATGAGAGGAGAAAGGAAGTATATTATTCAACTGGGGGATATTGGCCCAGCTTCAATGTACTATCACAAAGCAACTCTTAATTGGGATGGTTTTTTCACCATTATTCAGCACCGAAAGAATCTCACTGCCAACGATAGCTGGAGTGATGTTCTGATCATACCTGATAATATTTGCCTCCATCAACACAATAAAGGAGGTAGTGGTACTTGCGGGTTTAGCGGTATCTGCTCACTCGTCCATAATAAAAGGCCGATTTGTTTATGACCACCAAGGTTTTCTTAGATCGGGAATGATACTTATGGTAGCTGCAGATCTAATTTCCCACACAGCTGCGAAGATGACAGTAAAATTCCGCCAGAGGATTTATAGGAATATCTGGAGCTACAACTCACTGATTGGCCTTACAATGACTTCGAGATATTTACTCCTGTTACTCTAGACGAGTGCAAAACATCTTGCATGCATTATTGCCAATGCACTATAGTCGGATATTCACAACCAAAATGTTGGAAGAAGAGGCTACCGCTCTCGAACGGAGTAAGAGATCCAGATCTCAGGCTTTCGCATTTCCTGGAGGTAAGGAAGAGCGACTACATAGAGCAACCCTCCCTCTCCTCAAGTCCCAAATGTAAAAGACCAGCATACTTCGATTATTTTTGTACCAGTCCTGTTAGGTAGTTCTGTGTTTGTGGATATGTTACTGGTTGGCTCTTTTTGTTTAGGTTTTTCGTTCTACTACCAAAAGAAGCTCAAAGGAATTCAAGAAGATGAAGGTGTTGCCGAACGGAACCTGTGCCAATTTACCTAAACAGCTGGTGGAGGCCACAAATGGATTCGATAAAGAACCAGGAAAAGGATCCTGCGCGGTAGTTTACAAAGGGGAAGTCCTAAACTCTCTGATTGCTCTTAAGAAGTTAGATTCACCATGAAGAAGATGATGCTTATGCTAGAAGGAATCTTCCAAGTTCCTATTCCCAGAACTCCATTCCTCTTTTAGCTCTATCAATTGAAAGCTTCACTTGTTATTGCAGTTCTCTGACTGTTTGCTATTTTTATTTATTTACCAACCAATCGTTCTCGGTAGTGTGATGTTGTCAGCTTTCTAGTAGTTTCTTATCGTTTGTTTTCTTTCTTCATTTACTAGTCAATCATGCTATTTATATTGTACTCGTAAGGCTGTTGAACATGTTTGTTTGTTTCTTTTTTTTTTTCAAACAAAAAGTCTTAGAAGCGGTCCATTGACATACATAGCTGCTTTATTTTAGTTGTGGCAATTTTTCATTTAAAATTCCTTTCAAATTATCTGTAAATGTAAGGACTTTATGAAATCTTTCCTGTGATATAACTTTTGATGAAATATCAATTTAACCCAAAAGAAAGCCACAAAGAAGAGAACTTTCTTGGCAACTCTTTGAGATAGGGAAGTTTTCGAATAGAGAATAAACTAATACAATGTAAATTAAGTATCTTGTCCATCCTAAAATATATGAACTCTTCAATATCGTTAATATTTATTGTATATGTACTCCTTATTAGATCCACATTCTCTTCCAACACAACTGACATGTTCCTTGAATTTTCCAGGACCATGCAATTAAAATCTGATTTTATTTATACATAAGGAAACCTAGGGCAAAAGTCATGTTTATCAGTAGTATAAACAAAAGCATATGGCTTCAGCATCGGTTGCAGTAACTACTTTTAAGGCTCGAAAATCCTTCTGTTTATTGATGGGTTTCCTGTTGCCTTTGTACATCAAAATAGTACCTCCAGACTGCTCAATCAAGGCAGCAACTCGCCCTAACAGTTCTTTGTCTGTTTTCCCCATTAATGTTTTCACTATTTCAGGCCATTGACCTCTAGAGTAACAAGCATCTTTTCCACCTAAAAATTGTTCCATCCATGACCAGACTTTGTCTTGAGCAACAAGACGACCTTTATACATTGGATATGCTAAGAGTCCATATCACAATTGTAGTCCATTAATAAACTTTGGCCAAAACTCCTACACATGTAGCAAAACTCAAAGCTTGGCTAGGAAGGCCCACATCTATGACTAGGGGCTACCAGGAATAGCATCAAGAAGAGCAAGAAAAGCTGCCTTGCGCTGAAAGTTTCCATGAAGCCAAAATGCAGGTGAAGCAAAGAGTAACTCCTTGAGCAATAGAACTTGAAACAGTGGTCCTTTCTTTCACTGTCGGTTGTGCTTATATGTAGAAAACACAACAATAAAGTCAATATTTACTGACACAAATTAATTTTCCATAGCAGCTATCACGATTATCACCATTCTTTCATCCTAATCAACATCTCTGCTATAGTAGTAATTGTCACAATTCATGGAAGTGATAGCCACATGTACATTTACAACGATAAGAGAACTAGTTAAGAGTCAACATTGGAATACCTTAATATTATTTATATATTCTAGTCTAATACAATAAGAAACTAATGCAAAAATTGACACCCATACATGTAGGCTCAAGAGTTAATTATTGTAAGGGTTACGCTTATGGTTTGTTCTTTGTACCTTAACAAGGTATGGTTTTTGGGTCCAACCTAATTTTTATTAATAAAAATGTGACAGGATACTACCCTTCTTTGTGACCAAAAAGAAAAAATAAAGAAAGACAACTCCTAGATAATACACTCAAATCACTTGACATCTAGGGCCTATATCACATGTTGTCACAAGGATAATTCTAATATTATTTGTCATGACCTAAACAAAGTATAAGCGAAAGTTAAATTGAATAGTTTAAAGTCATTTATATAGTGGAACCTCAATCAACAAGAAACCACTATAGAATTTAACATTTATACAATACTTTTACAATCCATCTTCTAAAATAACATTTAGTCTTTTGAGGTATCATATCAACTATAATTGTTACTTGAACAAAACATTCTACTTGTTTCAAATCATAACCCTAGCCAAAGAGCTTAATTCAAAATGAAAAATATGATGAAATCTTCTTAAGGAGAATATTCCAATATGCAATTAAAATAAATTAGTTAATATGTAATTTGTCAAAAAATCATAAAATGCTCAATGTTCTTATAAATAGATAGCACATTTCATTATTATTTAAAGTAATTCATAAATAAAGAGCTTTTTTTTTTCCTCTTCCAAAACTCTCTATGAGCAAAAATATGAACAACCAAGTACAAAAACTAATTAGGACAACCTAGGAGAAGAAAATTTATAGTTTTCATAGCCCTTTTGAATAAAAGATGATTCTCCCACTTTTATGGTATGAATGAAGAAAATCTTATCCTCTAACATTAGGCCCCAGTGGACTTCTTTTACATTGAATTAGACCATTATTCAGCTTGTTTCCGTCTTGTAGGCCCTCGACCTTCTCAAAACCCTTGAGCAAATCAATCCGAGGCCAATAGCCTATCAAAGGTTTACGCAGCCCATGCCAAAATGGAAGTGTATGCAATTGTATTCGGGTTACCTCAAACTTACTTGTACTATCCTAATTTATCTTTTGACAAAAACGATTCAACTAAAGTATTAACTTTGGAACTTACACATGTAAAACAGGCTTGAGATCTTAAGCTATCAAAGGCAACGGCAAACTCTACATAGAGTCGTGCCTCCATTGCTGTCCTTGCTGCATTCTCTAACTGCAATCGGGCCTCCATCTCAGCACTTACTGCACTCTCTGCCCGCGGTTGTTCCTGTATCACAGACCGTGCTGCACTCTCCTCCTGCAACTTCTGCTTCATCTTACCAAGCTTCTCTTCGAGAACATCACTCTCCTTTTGAATGTCAACAGTTGCCAGTTTCTACACATGCATTCGCTCTCATCTATGGCCTCGAAGGTGGCCTGGTTTGGAACCCATCACTGACAGAACCAACTGATCCTCTGCTGATGGTGGTAATAGCTCACCCTCTTGCTCTGAGTTCTGAACTATTTACTCAGTAACTCGTTCATGCGTCGTGGTACACACAATAATCAAAACACATTCAAAACTCATAGCTATAAGCACAGTATGGAACTTCTACTCACATAAACCTCATATGCTGTTTCATCGTTCTATGTGCCACAGGGATGACAATGGCAAAGAAGCCATGTCCTTTATTCATTAGGCTGCAGACCAGTCACAGGATTCCGCTGTAGTTTTGACAAGCAAGCAATTAATTAACAAATAAACAACAAATGTAAAATACTGGTTGTTACTTTTGCATATTTTCTACTTACTGCATCATACCTCACAGCTACAAAAGACTTGCTGTCAGTGATTTTGTCCCTCTCTTGCTTTGATTGACTTTCTTTGTTTCAACCACTACTGGTCTGCATAGGGCGAAAATATGCAGGTAGTCAATGCAATGTATTATAATGTTATGAGGAAATAAGAAATTATATACCTGAAATTCACCACGACTAAGTATGCATTAAAGAAAGTGTTGAAATATGATGTTGCGGGTCTTTGATTAGTGTAGTTTATTTTATTTGTTTATGGGCCAAACCCATCACTCGGGTTAGGCCCGTTTGATCTTTTTTCTTTGACATATGTTGTAAAGAACACCTATTCTTTCGGTAAGTGTGAATAGAAAAATCGCAGAGTGCGATTCCCACAAAACGTGTGCAGCTTCGTGCGTTTTCTCACCTTTTCCGCTGCAGATTTCTTCAGAAAGAGACTCCCATTGCCGCTCTGTGACTTCTTTAGGCCGGTTCCGCCTGCGGCCCTCATCATTACCGTAATTACTGTAGTCCTTGGAGAGTTTTGCTCGCCAACCCGGTATCTCCGGTTGGCTAACCTTAATATTCTGGCTCTTCGCAGGGGTGTGTCTGGGACTCTCCATTTACGCTGAAATGAGGAAACAAGGAAACACTAGACAATAATATCAAGTAAAAATAAATTAAACAAATGTCAGTTAACCAAATCGTGTCTTTTTCTTACTTACCAACACCCTAGTAACAATGTCATCTTTTGCCTTCTGTGGTACTTCTGCCCGGTTCTTAACATTTATAACAAGAATTCTGATGATGTTGCAATTATACACTGAGTAGATTGATTGTTTCTTGTTCAAACTTTAAAATTCCACAATCCAGAGAAAAACAACTGAGGAACTTCTGAACAGGTCATGCAACAAATAGCCCAGGTAACTTATAAACACTTCCAACTCCAATTAAAAAGGAAAAAAAAAAAAAAAACCCCGAAGTATGTCAGACAGTTAAAAACCATTTTGATTTGGAAACAACCAAGTGTGGCAATGATTATTGGTGAGGATTGTTATGTTGTAATGTATAGTGCAGGGTATTGTAGTCATTCCACTGTACAGTAAGTGGAATGATGGCTTCCCATATTAGCAATACATGGCTTGTGTGTGTGCGCTATACCGTATGAACATTGTGAAAGTGTGTGAGCTGCTGTATAAGTGACTGTGAGAGACAGTGAGAGCTTGAGAAAGCTTGTATGCTTGTAAGCTAACGAAGAAGAGAATGAGGGGTCCTCAAGTGGAAGTAAGATATTTTTTGGGCTCAAATCACTTTACATGCTTGTGTTAGTATATGTGGTTGATGTTGATCCAAGATCCTTTAAAATCTCTACAAGACCTGGAATAAAAGGTCGAACACGTGATTTGACAGACACCAAACTGTTAAATAATAACGTGCTTCATCTCCATACCATTCCCCACACCAAAACTGCAATAACCAATAATTCACATTATACCAACATTAACACGATCATATCCATAACTAAATCCCAGGACACAACAAAGTTCAGATATATTTGTCAAATGTTTCACCTTGCAGAAAATCCATGTTCTGACATTGTTTAAGCATGACCAAGTAACAACCATATAACCTGAACAAAAAGATATTAAGAGCCTTGAGAATGTCAATGCCTCACTTTCCAGATCAGCAATAAATCAAATCCCATTTGAACAAATTATACAAAAGCCAGCTGACATTGTATTTAATGCAACCAACTATAACAACAGTCCTGATCCCTCCGCCCCCCTATCGTTCCCCCGTCCCCCATCGCCTCCCCACCCTACCGCCTCGTCCCTTGGCCCCCAATTGCCGGCCCAGTCCCCAGACTCCCCGTCGTTCCCAGATCCCAACGCTCCCCCACATCGCATCCCCATCGTGTGGTCGCCGGCGGAAGGCAGTAGGAGGTAGTGCAGGTCAGCGGGAAACAAGATCCTGATGGCTGATCTTCAGATCTCCTAGGCTCGGAGGTAACTGTTAACAAAAAAAAAAAGTGTAAAAAAAAATATTTCTGCGTATTAGATTATAATTAGAATAGACTATGCTGAAGTGAGTGTTATTTCTGTGCGTTTTATTTTTCTATTTTTCTATTTTATTTTATTTTATTTTTATTTTTTATATTGTATTTGCAATTTAGAAGTAAAAGTTGGTGTAGTGAGTGTTAGGTGTGAATTTTGTTGTTCGTGGTTTGTTTTAATTTATTGATTGCTTAGTTAAAATATTTGTTTGGGAGTGATAAGAGAAGGATATACCTACCAAAAGCCATGTTTCTATTAAGTTAAGTTAAAGGGATTTAAGTAGATTGTCGGCAGAAGAAGGCAGAATCTATTAGGTCTATATACTGAGTAGATTATGAACTTTTGGTACATCTTACCAAAATCCTGTCTATCAAATTAGTTAATTACTAAGTTGGTAACTGCTAATGGTCAAGGATTTCTAGAGGATAGACCCAAAGAGTGTTGAGTTTGAGAAAAGAGAGAAAAGAAAAATAAGGAAACTTGAAGAGTGTTAAAAATCTTTAGGAGAAAATAATGATACAGAAGTTAAAATAATGAAATCTGGACGAATAACCCTTGCAAATAGGAACATGGCTAAAGGAAGTATGACCAAGGATAATATATTATCTCAACAAGACAAGGAGAGAATTGAACAAGAAATCCAAGAAAGTTTATTCCAAGGGCCTACAAGAAATAAGGAGAAAAATGAGAGGCTAGAAGAGACAAACAACATTATCTTTAAGGAGAGTGTTGAACATAAAGGAAAACATGAATCTTGGAGTAAGGTTGTAGTAGGAGGATTAGCACAAAATGCTCATATGAAATACCAGCTACCGGTATTAAATGATGGGAAAATTAGAGTTGCCCCTCCTAAGGAAGTTATTGAAGAAGGAAGTAAATTCTATGAAAATTGTGTTATGGGTTTCTTTTTGGGTTCAAAATTATCATTTTTTGTAGTAAAAAGAATTGTAGGAAAGCAATGGGGAAAACAAAGCTTAATAGATATTTCTGCAACAGACAGTGGCTTCTTCTTCTTTAGATTTTCTAATAAACAAAAGATGGAGGAAGTATTAGAAGCTGTAGTTTGTGATGTGGTAGGAAAACCAATGTTTCTGCAAAAATGGCATAACACTATTAGACTGCAAAAAGAAAAAATCACTTCAATACCAATTTGGATAAAGTTGCACAATGTCCCACATGCTCTATGGGATGAGATTGGTATGAGCTATGTAACTAGTGCTGTTGGAAAGCCACTATACATGGATAAAGCTACCAAACATAGATAGAGGATATCATATGCAAAAGTATGCGTTGAAATAGATACAAAGTGTTCTCTACCAACTTCATTTGAAATTGACATAGGAAATGGTGCTATTTTTAAGGTAGGAGTGGAATATTGTTGGTTATCTGAAATATGCAAGAAATGTGATTGCTTTGGACATAAAGAGTGTGTTATAAAGAAAAAAGAGATATGGTTCTAGTACAAAAGCCATTAAGTCAGACGTAGAAATATGATAAAGGATTTAAGGATAAAGAAAATTTGGATAAAGGTAATGAAGATCAAGTTCATGAGGACCAAGGACATGAGGATATAAGAGATAGGATTATAAATTCAATAACACATGAAGTTGAATCCACCACAAGTCCAAAAGCCAAATTAGAACAAAGCAATAAAGCAAGTGTGAATGGAAGGGGAAACAAAAGGAGCCCTAAAAGGAATACATGTGAGAAGGACAATACCAGTAATAGATTTAGTGTGTTGATAAGTAATCATCAAGAACCAAATGAAGCAAGATGCAATGATATTGTAGGTCTTGAAGGTGTTGAAGGAGAAAACACTATACCCCCAGACAAATGATCATATTCTCATAGAATGTCAGGGGCTTGAATAAAAGCCCTAAACAAAAGGAGGTATGAGAAGTTATCAAGAATACTAAAGCTGACATTGTCATTCTATTAGAACACAAAATAAAAAAAAAAAAGATAAAGCACAATGGATGATAGATTCTCTTTTTCCCCATTGGGGGTTTGTCCACAATTATAGAGATAATGAAAATGGAAGGATTTAGATTATATGGAAAAAAGCCACAGCTCAACATCACAGTGCTTAGTAGTTCTAAACAGGTAGTGAATTGTAAAGTGGAAGAGGGACATGAAGTATGGTACTTATCTGCCATCTATGCAGTAAATACAGTAAATGAACGAAAGGATCTTTGGAGTAACCTCACACAATGTTATAACAATTATGGAAAGAACACTCAATGGCTACTAGTAGGGGATTTTAATACAATGAGGAATCTAAATGAGAGGATCAGTGTAGCTAGTAGATGGATAAAAGGAATAGAAGATTTTAACAAGTTCATAAGTGATGCAGAACTTATAAAACCAAACTTTGTAGGACCGCTCCTATCATGGACGAACAAAGGTAGAGGAATAGGGTTCAAAGGCAGTAAATTGGATAGATGTTTGGTAAACCTTAAATGATTGCAAAGTAATATGGATTTCTCCATTGAATTTAGTACTCCTGGATTGTCAAATCACAGTCCTTGCACTATCAAGGTGGGCAATAATAGACCAAGTCAGAAAAGGACTTTTAGATTTTTCAACTTCTGGCCAGACAACCCCTAATTTATGACAATAGTAAAGAATATTTGGCAACAAAGGGTTGATGGCACTATAATGTACAGAATAATGATAAAGTTGAAGGAAATGAAAAAAGAGTTAAGAAAGCTAAATAGAGAGGAATTTGGAGAACTACCAAGGAAAATAGAAGTAGCAAGGAAGCAGCTACAAATAGCACAAGCAAAGCTCTTTGATGACCCTTCAAATACCCATTTGCGCAATGAAGAAAAGGAGTGGTTAGAAAAGTTACTAATACATAACAAGCATGAAGAAATACTTCTGAAGCAAAAATCAATGAATAATTGGCTGAAAGAGGGAGATTGTAATAGTAAAGTCTTTTTCAAAGGCATGATGAAGAGGAAAGCAAAAAATCACATTGTCAAGCTAGAACTAGATGATGGGCAACTTACTGAAGATCCTGTAATGATAAAGAAAAAAATTCTAAGTTATTATCAAAACTTGCTAGGGAGGGCAAACCAACTTCAACCATCAGAAACAAGATTAAGAGAGTTATTTCCTATGGAAATTCCAGAAGAGATAAAGAGAAGCCTTATAGCAGACATTCAAAGATAAGATATACAAAAGGTCTTTAATACTTTTGGTGATTACAAAGCTCCAAGTCCTAATGGATATAATAGCTTCTTCTTCAAGAAAGCGTGGAGTATTATAGGGAGTGACATAGAAGATGCAGTAATAGCTTTCTTTCAAAGGAAACAGCTACTGCGAAGCATAAATTCAACAGTAATCTCTCTTATCCCTAAGAAAATTAATGCCATCAATATGAAAGATTTTAGACCAATATCTTGTTGCAATGTGTTGTACAAGATCATATCAAAAATTATGGCAGGAATATTAAGTTTAGTTTTGCCTCATTTCATACATCCTTGTCATATAGCTTTTGTGCCAAGAAAGAACATTAAGGAAAATATTTTGTTGTGTCAAGAGTTAATGCACAATTATCACAAAGATATTCATGGGAAAAGGGTGGCAATTAAGGTTGATATTATGAAAGCATATGATTCAATAGACTGGAATGGAATCCTAAATACTCTGAAAGTTTTGAAGTTCCCAGACAAATTTAGATTGCTGATTGAAAACTGCATCACTACTATAGGATATTCTGTGAACATCAATGGCTCTCATACAGGTTTTTTTAAGGGGGCAAAGGGACTTAGACAAGGAGACCCTCTCTTTCCTTTTCTCTTTGTTATTGTGATGAAGATTCTTAACAAAATTATACAAAATAAAGTATCTTCTGGAATGTTTAAATTTCACTGGAAATGTGCCAAAGAAAATATCACTCATTTATGTTTTGCTGATGATTTCTTTTTGTTTGCTCATGGAGATATTGAGTCCATATTGTGTTTACTAGATACTATGCAAGAGTTTGAAGATATAACAGATTTGAAGATGCATCCAGAGAAGTGTCAAATTTTCTTTTCAGGCTTGTCTGAACAGGAAAAGGCTCTAATACTTGATCATATTCCTATCCAAGAAGGCCAACTTCCCATAAAATACTTAGGAGTTCCATTGATTACTAAAAGACTCTCCAACCTAGATTGTACTATCTTGACAGAAAGATATTGAGAAGAATTGAAGGTTGGTTGGGAGTCTAAGCATATTAGTTATGGGGGGAGACTGCAGCTAGCAAAAAGTGTTCTGTTCTCATTGCAAACATATTGGATGCAAATTTTTCTACTGTTAAAACAAACCCTTTATGAAATTGAAAAAAAGATTAGAACTTTCCTTTGGACAAGTAAATTTAATGGACGATGCGTAGCGAAAGTGGCATGGAAAGAAGTTTGCTAGCCTAAAATTTCTAGAGGACTAGGTTTGATAGACATTCACACTTGGAATAAGGCAGCAATTGGAAAACTCCTATGGTCTCTTGCGCACCCCAATTCAAACTCCTTATAGGTTAAATGGATGATAACAGAAAATTTGAAAGAAATGAATGTATTAGAAGTTGAGATGAAAGGATCACTAGCTTGGAGTTTTAGGAATATTTTACAAATAAGAAGTGAACTCACACAACTAGTGACGGACTCAGAATACAATATTGCCAAAAGTTATGTAGCACTAAGAGAGAACAGAGAAGATTCTAAATGGGCAACACTTGTTTGGAAAGTAGGAGTATCGAAGCATAATTTTATATGTTGGATCATTTTAAGAGACAAACTATCCACAGCAGATCGGGTGGCTAAATGGAATAATTCAATGGATCTACAATGCAACCTCTGCCAATAAGAAGAAGAATCACATGAACATTTATTTTTTAAGTGCAGGTTCACAAACTACATCTGGAAGGCTTTGTTAGGCATGAATGGATTAACTCGAAGAATTGAACACTGGAGAGCTGAAATATGTTGGATGATCAAGACTGTTAAGAGGAAAAGCTTTGCAGCTATTTTGCTTAGTATATCTTTCAAGGCCGTATTGTATCACATTTGGAGTGAAAGGAATAGAAGAAGATTCAGCAATACAAGTCTAGAAAACTCAACCATTATTGCTAAAATCAAGAAGGATGTGAGAGGCAAGATTTCATCTACCATAGTAGTCAAGTTTACAAATTGTAATAAATTTTTACAAGAGCTTTGGAATTTGCCAAGTGCAATATTTGAGCTTAGATAATGATATTTTGTAATCAAAAAATCTTGTAAATTTTTTTACGGGTGATATATAATTTGACCTTTCACCAAAAAAAAAACAAAAAAAAAAACTATAACAACAGTCATTGTTCATTCACAAACCAAATACCCAGGTAATTCCCTCTTTTGGTCAATCATATACACCCAATAGATTCTGAACCCAGGACCCAAACCTTCATTCCATTTTTCAAGAAAGGAAGTGGCATTTGAGCAAATGCACATTGACTTACTTGGTCCAAAGCGCCTAACGATATTTCTCACAAAGAAATCTCTTTTTCTGGTCTTAAGTAGAATATTTTTTACCAAGAGTAATAGCCCCATTCTCTAGTGCTTTTTCTTCAACACTTGTTTCCTCTCCCGCTACACCTGGACTTTCGCCCTCCTTCTCCTCCTCCATTCCCTCGTTCCCTTCTTCACGCTTCTCTTCACATTCCACATGCTCTGCCTCCGGGTCTTCCTCATTCTGCTCCTCCTACTGGTAATCCTCTTGCTCTTCAACCTTGTATATGGATTTGGACTTGGATTTGGACTTGGATTTGGAGTTGGGTTTGTGTTTGGCTTTCGCTTTGGTTGAGAAGAGTGTAACATTAAATGTATGAAGTGTGTGTAAAGTGTATGACAGGAGAAAAGTGAGTGAACAGTGTTTATTGTGAGTATAAGCTTGCACCGTTTCAGTTGTAATAAAATACAAGCCTTTGGTTTTCATCACGTCCATCCCCTTTTTCTACAACGATCATGATGATTTTGAACCGGCAATCATCATAGCAAGGGTAAAGAGAATTGTCTTCTTGCTTTCGCTTTGCGTGAAACTTTGCTGTGTTCTGCAATCATTTCACAGAAAAGTAGCATTTACGTTTGCCAGGGTGGGAATCTGGCATTGATAGGATTTTAGACGGGAACTTCTTAATAACTTGAGCTATCAAGCTTTTACGGAAATGTTCAAATGTTGTCGAGGAAGGTATATTGGTGCCCGCATCCCTGAAAAGCAGAGGTAAGCCATTTTTTATTTCCTCGGTTCTAGTTTATAGGTACAATGGATGCTTTTCTTCTTCTTCTTCTTTTTTTTTTCACTTATACACTCTTTGAGAGTGTTGAATTCACCACTGAGCTTGTCGACTCCACAGCTTTCATGCTTTTTATAGGCATTACAAACCGACAAATTACACAATTATCTTTCTACAATTTTTTACTTCATATAAATGTCTTCCACAATTGTTGGCCTTTTTTTTTCTTGACCAGAAGTAATATGAACAGTACATCTTTAAGTGGTTCAAGTTTACAATCTTAAAGGGTCCACCTCTTTTTAGCCGCTAAACATAGACTCCTTGATCAATATTTATATTGTTAATCAATTTTAAGTATTGTATCATAAAGTGACCTCCTCTTTTTAGCCCTTAAACAAAGACTAGAAAGGTCTCCTTGAATCAATGTCCAAAGTGTTATTCAATTCTAAGCATTGGATCTTAAAGTGTCCACCTGCTTTTAGCCCTTAAACAAAGAATCCGGTGAGTTGACGGTAAGGGTTAGACCCGGAAGTTTAGGAAATAAAATTTAAAAAAAAAAAAAGAATCGAAAAAGTATTTCTTTGAAAACATTGCTTTGGGTTAAGGATTTTAGTGTAAGAGAGTCTTATATTTATGTAGATTTAGCCTAAATGTTTATAATAATAAATGTGGGTCGTTGGGCCCCTCCAAACTTAAAACTAACAATTTGCCTAGCAATTACCGTTATGATGCGTAGCATACTAGTGAAACATTTGATTCAAAAGATGAAATCAAATTCTCGTTGTAGGGTGATCTTCCATGAGTTCTGTTATTTATACATAGGACGAAACAGTAGAAAAAGGCACTACACTACTCGAAAGCCAGCTTCAATCTACTACCACAAAGCAACTCTAAATTTTGACGTTGAAATGTTGAAATACATGATATGTTGTGGACCTTTAGAACCTTTTATTACTTTCTAGCATTGGCTTGTTAAATTCACACGAGTCCATTCATTCTATTTCTTTTGATCCGTTAAGTGTAGAAACTCTCGAAGGCATTCTTTAAGCAAGTGCACATACAAGCCCGGGGCCAACTTCCCACGGCCCTCTTGTTCAGATTCCTTGCTCTTGATCTTTTTTTCATTTTCTTCAAGAGTTTTCATCATCAGTCACAATAGATGGAGTGATGATGTAATCATACCTGATAATATGTACCTGGATCATTTCAATAGTGAAGGAAGCGGGAATTGTGGGTTCAACAATATCTGTTCTCTGAGAGATAATAAAAGGCCAATTTGGAATTTTTTCTAAGTTGTGGGTTAACAATATCAATTCAATAGTGAAGGAAATATTATTTTGAGTAATATTTAAATGCTTCTAATCTTTATTTTTTAGTAACTTTCATAACTCTTGCAATGTAAGGGTATGCTCATATATTTATATATACTAATTTTTATTGATACAAATTTACTTTTCTATGAAAGAAAAAAAAAAGCAAAAATAAAAGGCCAATTTGTAAATGCCCACCAAGGTTTTCTCGGATTGCAAAAGATCCGTATGGTAGCTGCAAACCCAATTTCCCACATGGTTGTGACAAAGATGGTAAAATTCCGCAAGAAGATTTATACGAATTGTTGGAGCTACAACACACTGATTGGACTTACAATGGCTTCGAGATTTCTTATCCTGTTACCCGTAGACAACTCAAAACATCTTGCTTGCATGGCTGCCAATGCACTACAGTTGGATATCTAAACCATTGTTGGTGGAAGAAAAGACTACCGCCCTCTAATGGAAGAAGAAATGAAAAGCCTCACACGCGCATTTCCTTGCTCGCCATTTGGTAAGGAAGTGCAATGACCCTGGGCAAGCCCCTCGCTCTCCTCAAGTCCCAAATCCAAAGGACCAGAACACTTCGATTATTGTAGGATCAGTTCTGTAGGTAGCTTTAGGTTCTTGAATTTCTTATTGGTGGGCAAATTTTGTATGGGGTTCTTGTTCTACTTCCAAAAGAAGCTCAAAGAATTCACTCAGAAGAAGGTGTTGCAGAATGTAACTTGACGCCAATTTACATACAAAACGCTGGTAGAGATCACAAATAGGTTCGATAAAGAAGTAGGAAGAGGATCCTATGCTTGTTAGTTCTTTTTTTTTTTTAAGTTAGGTAAAAAAAAGGGGTGTTAAAAATGGCTATCAAATCTGGAATCCGCTAAGCTAAAAAGGCCTTGGACCACTAGTAGCATGACGTGAAGAAGCTAGAGAGTCTCGTCCGATCACCCGAGATCCTTGCATGCAAATGGTCTTGCAACAGAAGGACTTTTCTTTTTTATAACTTGTCGTATCTTACAAATAGATATCACAGACGATATCATAAATAATTCAAAAAAAAATTTATTGCTTAGGCAAAAAAATGATCTTTAAAAATTTCCAAAACACCTACAAGTATCTGTTACAATTTATAAATTTTACTCTATTACTTAATAAGATATTACCTGTCACAAGAACTCTTTTGTAATACTGTTTTAAAACACAAAAAGAAGCAAACTTAAATGATCAGCAAATAAAAACACTAAGCTTCAAAAACTTCTTGCGTCCTTCAATTTCTGCAGCTCTTTCATTATCCTGTAGCCCTCAACGCAGCCACTTTCCAATTTTAGAAATTCATATTTTTTAGAAGGTAAGTTTGCATTAATAAAAATTAATATATAAAAACATAAGAAATATTTGAACGTTAAAAAAGTTACAAAAGTTATGAAAAAAGGACAATTGAAAGCTTCCAAATCTTATTCAAAATGACTTTTTTTAGAAAAAAAAAATTATATTTTCAAACAAAAAGATTTTCCTTTATATAATTTTTTTTTCTTTTGCTAGTAGGATTGGGATATCAAGTATTTTGTTTTAAAATCATCTTCTATTGCATCCAATCCCATATTGAGTAAATGCAAACTAAAAATGATATGTTTAAAAAAATTAATCAAATCTCTCCTTTAATTGTTCAAATTATCCATTGATATTCTTTATTCTATCCTCCAATATAATAATAAATTATGTTTTAAGTAAAGATAACCTTCTAAACTATCTTTGTCTATGTACATTTAAAAAGAAAAAAAGATGACTCAAGTTTTTTTTATCTAAAATTAGTAAAAGTTATGACATAAATTAACTTGAGAAAGTCAACAAATAATTTCTTTTGCTATAAAAAGTCACATACGTTAAAAGTTATTTTCTCTCACGGGAAATGAGATCGGGAAGGATCAACGTGGAGTCCTCTGCATTTCTCTTTTGCTGTGAAGTGGGCTCCTTCTCCTGTAGTCCATGTCATTTAGTGGCAACCTAGAAGTTAGTTACAACCTGCACTCATTTGTTATACCTTCTGTTAGGTAAATTTGAACACAAAAACTAGAAAGTACATTGAAACAGTAGATGTAACCTGAAAAGTACATAAAGAAAATTCTTGGACACAAGAAATCCAATACACCCCTATTAAGTTTCTTCCGTAAACATAAACAATAATTACAAATGAGCACAAAAATTTGTGTTTGAGATAAATCAATTAATATATTCAGGTCACTTAACTGTAAATTTTCTTACTAAGTAGATTGATTTTCTCTACTAACAGTAAAATAGAATTATGCGCCACTACTTAATACAAAGCAACTACAAATCCGTACATGTGGAATCGTTGGGATCATCCAATTAGTAGTGCAATTCGTATCCTTGGAACTGTGCAGTTAATTGAAGGAGAAGACTAGAAAGGTCTACTCAAATCAACATTCAAAGTAAAGTGTCTAATTCTTTTTAGCCCTTAAAAAAAGACCAAAGAGGTCTCCTTGAATCAACATTCAAAGTGTTGTTCACCTTTTTTTAGTCCTTCAAAAAGGATTAAAGAGGTCTTCTAACAACTAGTATCAAGACAAAGAAGACAAAGCAGTCCGTAGTTTACGCAGGATGACTTCAATACTTAAGGGTTCAACCAAAGCTTACAAAATAAAATTAAGGAAAAAATGGAAAAGTTTTTTGGGGAAAAATTTTTATTGGGTTAATGAATCTCAATATATAATAGTCCTATATTTATACTGGTTTAGCTTAGGCTGTTTAAAGTATTAAATAACAATGGCATTATAGGTCTAAAAATAACTAAAGAAAACATAAGTGCTTGCCTATTATTATCCTTTCTCAGCGGAGGATTTGCGGACTGGGGTTGGTAAGGCTGAGCGGCTGGGTTGTTTAACAAAAATTTTCTCACTGTTGTTTGCCGTGTGATTCCCCTTAGTCTTTCCAACGGAACTTCCCTTCATGTTTACCTGCAAAGCATCATCTATTTTTCCATGGCCAGATGAACCTTCTTTTGGTGCATTGGTCCAAGTCCTGGAAATTCAATATCTAATTACGTTTGGCAAATGTGTAAACACAACTTTGATACTTTACTGCGAACTTTGATACTTCACTTTTTGGAAAAGGACTCGGTCAGTGTGCTTTTCAACTTTGCAGGACTTTGAACGTTTCAGTACACACACGTCACCTTTCCCCTTAAATATGTTGTTCTTTCACAAGTTACCTTCATTCGTGAGATTGCAGGAATCCGAATAATTCCATAATGCCTTCTACTCTTTCTCACGTTGTCCTCTTTCTCCTCCTTGTGTCCTCCTTCGCTGTTGCTCTATCTAACCGTAATATAAAAGTAGGTGAGACTCTCACAGCAGATGAGGCCTGTGCTTCTCGGCTTTCCGAATCCGGTGATTTTGCATTCGGGTTTCACCAACTCGACGACAAGGATCGCTTCTTGCTTGCCATTTCGTACAACAAAATACCAGACAAAACCATAGTTTGGTATCCAAATGGAGTCAATACGGCACCAAGAGGATCCACAGTCGAATTAACTCGTGAACTTGGCTTGTACTCAAAAATCCTCAAAGAGAAGAGTTGTGGTGTTCGTCATTCACCGGGGGTGCCGTTACCTATGGTGTACTGAATGATACGGGCAACTTTGTGCTTGTGGGTGGAAGCCATGAAAGTTTGTGGGAGAGCTTCGGGTGTCCTGCAGATACGTTGTTGCCGACTCAAGTACTGGAGAGAAATGGGTTTCTTTCTTCTCGACATGGACACAGCGACTTCTCCCGTGGAAGGTTCCAGTTTCTCTTGCAAAATGATGGAAACTCAGTTCTAAGACCCATCCATTTTCCCAGCAATATTGGTTATGATGCGTACTATAGTAGTAACACATCTGATCCAACAAATGAATCGAAGTCTGGTAACAGGGTGATCTTCGGCGAGGCTGGTTATTTATACATAGAAACAAAGAGTGGAGAAAAGCACCATATTGCTCAAGAGCAGGACATGCAGCCAGCTTCAATGTACTATTACAAAGCAACTCTTAATTTTGATGGCGTTTTCACTATCAGTCAGCACCCAAAGAATCCCACTGCCAACGATAGCTGGAGTGACGTCCGGATCATACCTGATAATATCTGCCTCAATGAATCCAATAGTCAAGGTAGTGGGGCTTGTGGGTTTAACAATATCTGCTCACTCGGGGATAATAAAAGGCCAATCTGTGAATGCCCACCAAGGTTTTCTCGGCTCGAGAATGATCCTTACGGTAGCTGCACGCCTGATTTCCCGCACGGCTGTGAAGAAGACGGTGATATTAGGCCAGAAGATTTATACGAATTGGTGGAGCTAAAACACACTGACTGGCCTGGCAATTACTACGAGGTATTTATTCCTGTCACTCTAGACGACTGCAAAAAATATTGCTTGCATGATTGCCTATGTGATGTATTCGGATATCAAGACTATAAATGTTGGAAGTACAGGCTACCGCTCTCGAATGGAAGAAGAGATCAGCAGCTCGGACGTACACATTTTCTTAAGGTAAGGAAGAGCAATTACACTGGGAAAGTCCGTCGCTCTCCTCGAGTCCCAAGTCCAAAAGACCAGAATACTATGATTATTGCAGTATCGGTCCTGTTAGGTAGTTCTGTGTTCGTGAATTTCTTATTGGTGGGTGCATTTTGTTTAAGATTTTTGTTCTGCATCCAAAAGAAGCTCAAAGGAATTCACGCGGATGAAGGTGTTGCAGGAAGGACCTTGCGCCAGTTTACCTACAAAGAGCTGGTGGAGGCCACACATGGGTTTGATAACGAACTAGGAAGAGCATCCTGCGGAATAGTTTTCAAAGGGAAAGTTGAAAACTCTCCAATTGCTGTCAAAAAGTTAGACAGATTGTTTGAAGACAACGACAAGGAATTCAAGACTGAAGTGAATGTAATCGGTAATACCCATCACAAGAATCTGGTCCGGCTTCTTGGGTATTGTGCTGAGGGACAGCATCGAATGCTAGTCTACGAGTTCTTGACCAATGGAAGTTTAGCTTCCTTCCTGTTCGGGGAACTCAAACCTAGTTGGAGTCAGAGGATGAACATCGCCTTTGGGGTTGCTAGAGGATTGTTTTACTTGCACGAAGAATGCCACACCCAAATTATCCATTGTGATATAAAGCCGCAAAATATACTTTTGGATGAGTCTCATAATGCCCGAATCTCTGACTTTGGATTGGCCAAGCTTTTAGTGATGAATCAAAGCAAGACCAACACTGGTATTAGAGGTACTAAGGGGTATGTTGCACCAGAGTGGTTCAAGATCTCTCCAATCACTGTGAAAGTTGATGTTTATAGCTTTGGTGTTCAACTACTAGAAGTCATTTGTTGTCGAAAAAATGTGGATGTAGAGCTTGGAAAAGATAGTAGGGTTCTAACTGATTGGGCCTATGATTGCTATCATGAAGGCAAACCAGATACTCTTGTTGAAGATGATATAGAAGCCATTGAGGACATGAAGATGGTGGAGAGGTTTTTGATGGTCGCCATTTGGTGCCTCCAGGAGAATCCCTCGAGAAGACCCACCATGAAAAAGGTGATGCTTATGCTTGAAGGAATCGTTCAAGTTCCTATTCCCCCAAGTCCATGCTTATTTACCTCCATTAGTTGAAAGTTTCCCTTTGTCTCGCATATCTCTAACAGTTAGTTGTCTTTCTTTGTTTACCAATCAATCATGGCTTGCAGTTTTTATATATTGTACTAATAGGACCCTTGAACCTGTTTGTGTTTTCCCATCTTAGAAACCGTCCGATGGTGTTGTTGCTCTATTTCAGTTATGAATTCAGAACTAGTTATGAACCTGTTCGTGTTTTTCCTTCAAATTATCTACAAACTTGAGAGTTTTTGGGATCTTATATATGATGTAACATTTGATCAACCATCACAGCAATCAAAATGAAAGTTATAAAGAAAATAATTTTCTTGGCATCTCTTTGATGTATATAAGTTTCCAAACAAATAGTAAATTAGGGTCCTAGGAATTTAAGAATTGGTTTATACTAAACTACATAAAGTCTTCACTATCCTTAAAGCTTGTTGTGTATGTGTTTGCTATTAGATCCACAATATCTTCCAACACAGTAGACTTGTTCTCTGAATTTACCAAGACCATGCAATTCAAAATCTAGCTTTGTCTGTACAAACGGAAACCAAAGACAGCATTGTTGTTCATCTCTAGTATAAACAAAAGGGTATGGCTCCCGCATAAGCTGCAGGATATACTTTTAAGGGTCGAAAAGCCTCCTGCTTGCTGATGGGTTTACCTGCTGCCTTTGGATATCAAAATAATTCCACTTGTTACTTCCAGTGTGCTCAATCAAGTAACTCACCCTAACAGTTCCTTTTCCCTTTTCCCTCCCCTTCTTTTTTCTACTACTTTAGGCAATTGACCTTTGAGAGTAACAACAATCCTTCCCTCCTGAAAAGTCTTTCATCCTTGACAGCAATTATACAGGGCAACAAGACAGCAATATACATTCGATATGCTCATAATTCATATAACAGTTAGTCCATTCATAAGCTATGCCCAGAAGTCCTAAACATGTAGTAAAGCTCAAAGCTTGGCCAGGAAGGCTTACATCTATGAGTGGGGGATGCGGGGAATAGCATCAACAAGAACAAGAAAAGCTGCCTTGCGCTGGAAGTTTCCATGAAGTCCAAATACAGATGGAGCGAAGAGGAACTCCTTGAGCAATAGAACTTGAAACCGTGGCCCTTTAATTCACTGTTGATTGTGCTTCTATGTCGAAAAACAACAACAGGGTCAATACTTACTGAGTCAAACTAATCTTACATAGCAGTCATCACCATTACAACCATTCTTTCATCATAATCAACATCTCCGCTTTAGTAGCAATTGTTTCAATTCATGAAGTGTTAGCCGCATATACACTTAAAACCACAGAAGAACTAGTTAAAGAGTCATCATTAGAAGACCTTAAAATAATTTATATATTCTAGTCTAGCACCATAATAAACTAATGCAGAACTTGACACCCATGCAACTCTTTCATACTACACCCAAATCACTTGACTATTAGAGCATACATCACATGTGGCCACAAGGTTAATTCTGATATCATCTGTCATGACTTAAAGAAAGTATTAGTGAAAGTTAAATTGAACAGTTTAAAAGTTATGTATATAGTAGAACCTTAGTTAATAAGGTATCACTAGAGGATTTAACATGTATACAATACTTAGAGAATCCACCCTCTAACATAAGAAGTAGTCTTCAGAGGTATCACATCAACTAAATTTCTTCTCTAGAACAAAACATTCTACTTGCTTCAAATTGTTACTCAACCCAAAGACCTTAATTGACAAAGAAAAACAAAGATGAAATCTTCCTAAGGAGAATATTCCAATATGAAATTGATTTAACTTAGTTAATATGTAATTTGTGAAAAAATCATAGAATCTTCAAAGTACTTATGAATAGGTAGCTCTTTTCATTATTATTTTAAGTTATTCACAAGTAAAGCATTTTCTTTCCAAAAGCTCTCTATGAGCAGAAATATGAACAAGTAGACACAGAAACTAATTAGGACAACTTGAAAGAAGAAAATTTATGTTTCCCATAACCGTTTTGTATAAAAAATGATTCTCTCACTTTTATGATATGAATGAAGAAAATGTTATCCTCCAACACTAGGCCCTTGTGGACTTCTTTTACATTGAATTAAAGCATTATTCAGCTTGTTTGTCCCTTGCAGGTCCTTGACCGTTTCAAGCCCTTTTAGCAGATCAATCCGAGGCCAATGGCCTATCAAAGGTTTAGCCCACGCCAAAATGGAAGCGTATACTCTTGTATTTGGTTACCTTGAACTTACTTATACTATCCTAATTTATCTTTTGAAAGAAAACCATTCAACGAAAGTATTAAATTTGGAACTTACACAGCTAGAGGAGGCTTGAGATCTGATGCTATCAAGGGCAACCATAAACTCTGCACGGAGTCGTGCCTCCATTGCTGTCCTTGCCGCACTCTCTGCCTGCAATCGGGCCTCCATCTCAGCACGTGCTGCACTCTCTGCCTGCAGCTGTGCCTGTATCACAGACCGTGCTGCACTTTCCTCCTGCAACTTCTGCTTCATCTCACCAAGCTTCTCTTCAAGCGCATCACGCTCCTTTTGAACCTCAACAGTTGCCAGTTTCTGCATATTCATTAACTCACGTCTGTGGCCTCGTAGATGGCCTGATTTGGAACCAATCACTGACTGAAACAACTGATCCTCAGCTGATGGTGATAATAGCTCACCCTCTTGCTGTGACTGCTGAGCTATTAACTCAGTAACTCGTTCCTGCTTCAAGATGCACACATTAATCAAAACACATTCAAAACTGAGAGTTATAAGCACAGTAACAAACTTCTACTCACATAAATCTCTCGGGCTGTTTCATCGCTCCATGTACCATCAGGATGACGATGGCAAAGAAGCCATGTCCTGTATTCACTAGGCGGCTGACCAGTCAAAGGGTCCCGCTATATTTTTGACAAGCAAGCCATTAATTAAAAAATTAACAACAAATGAAAAACATTGGTTATTCCTCTTGCATCTTTTCTACTTACTGCATCATAACTCACAGCTGCAAAAGACTTGCTGCCAGTGATTTTGCCCGTCTTTTGCTTTGATCGGTTTTCTTTGTTTCTATCACTAATGGTCTACATAGGATGAAAAAGTGCAGGTAGTCAATGCAATGTATTAGAATCTTTACAAGGAAACAAAAGTAGTTAGTAAATAAGAAATTCTATACCTGAAATTCACCATTACTAATTATGCACTTAAGAAGAACTTTACCTTAAATTCATTAGTCCCAAAGTACACAATAAGAGACTCCCATTGCTGCTCTGTGACCTCCTTAGGCCGGTTTTGCCTGCGGTCCTCATCATTATCATACTTACTGTAGTCCTTGGAGAGTTTTGCTCGCCAACCCCGGTATCTCCGATTCGCTAACCTTAATATACTGGCTCTTCGCAGGGGTGTGTCTGGGACTCTCCATCTACACTGAAATGAGGAAACAAGGACTAGACAATCATATTGAGTAAAACTAAATTTAAAAAATGTTAGTCAACTGAAATTCTGTATTTTTCTTACTTACCAACACACCATTAACAATGTTATCTTTTGCCTCCTGTGGTACTTCTGCCCACTTCTTAACGTTAAGTGGAGCATGCATCCTCGTCTGTTGGACCACCTCATCTACAAACATCCGCTGGTTTGGCCCCACTGCTGAATCAGACATGTCTGAGAACTCAATATCCAACTTTCCATCATTACTTTCTTGTGCTCTCTTAGCCAATTTCAAGCCTTTTGCAGGCCCTCTTCCCTTCTTTCTGATCGAAGTGGATGCTGACCAGTATTCACCATAAAAACATTAGCAAAATGTAACAGCGCCCCTGTGGACAGGGGCATGGGGGGCTGTTGGGGGTTAACTGCAGCTTGATGTAAGAAACACACACACATATATAACAAGAATAATTGGATTGTAATTATACTTTCCGATGGTGTTAGTGTGCCGACTGAGAGCTCTGATGGCTCTGATGACTTTCCAGGAAGGGGTGTATGCGTTGAGGAGCCAGTGAGTGGCTGGTCAGACTGAGCATCCATATGAACCAGCGGGGATGCATCCACAATTATCTATAAAAAGAGTAAACAAATGGTATCATCAATAACATGTCTATGAGGCCAGTGTACACAATATATAAAAACGAGTAGATTTGTTCAAACTCTAAAATTCCACAGTCCAGAAAAAAAATAACTCAGGAACTTCTGAACGGGTCATGGTAACAAATCGCCCAGGTAACTTCTCCAAACAACAACACCCCCAACACCCCCCCCCCCCCCGGCGCAGCAGCCCTCCTTTCCCTTCCAGGGGGACCCCCAAAAAAGCACGTCAGAAAATTAAAAAAAAAAACATTTTGCAACAAATTCAGAAACAAACAAGTGCGGGTTTGATTCTTGGTGAGGACTTGAATAAAAGGTTGAACACGTTATTTGATGGATGCCAAACTGTTAAAGAATAACGTGCTACATCTCCATACCATTCCCCACGCCAAAACTACAATAACCAAGAATTCACATCATACCAACTTTAGCACGATCATCTCCATAACTAAATCCCAGGACACAACAAAGTTCAGATATATTCATCAAATTTTTCACCTTACAGAAAATCCATGTTCTAACATTGTTTAAGCATGACCAAATAACCTGAACAAAAAGAAATTAAAGAGCCTCGAGTATGTCAATGCTTCAGTTTCCAGATCAGCAATACAATTTTCAGAAATCATCCAACATTTACAACATCCATTACCTCATTCATCAGACAATCATATAATTTCTTTAGAGTAACCTAGAAAAAAAAAGGGATTAATTGATAGATCATCAATCCCATTTGAATAGATTATAAAAAAGCCAGCCAACATTGTGCTTAGTCAACCAACTAAAATAACAGTCATATTTCATTCACAAACCAAATACCCAGGTAATTCCATCTTTTGGTCAATCATATACACCCTATAGATTTTGGACCCGCGACCCAAACCTTCACTCCATTTTTTAAGAAAGGACGTGGCATTTGAGCAACTGCACATTAACCTACTTACTCCTTATCAGCTAAAGATGGTAACATTTTACACAAAGAACTCTCTTTTCCAGGGTTTAAGCACCAGTTCCTCTCCTTCCAACGAATTGCTTTGAAAAAAATATATACCCAACTGATACTTTGATTTCCACCCTTTCCTAACCACATTTCCTCTGCCTCATTAACCTCTCTGTACAGGGTCAACCATCAATTCGAATCCAAAATCAACCATAAAGATATATAGCCAGTATAAAAAAGAACATATATAAATGCACAGAATGTGTGCAAATAATAATTTTTAAAACTGAAGCTACAAAGCAGCAAAGCAAGAAAATGCACAGAGAAAATTATAAATATCAACTTTTATTAGAAGAAGGGGTATAAAAGAGTGTAAGGTGTAACAGAACAGAGACCTGTTGACATGGGGAAGAAACAAAAGTAATAGCCACGTCCTCAAGTGTTCCCTCTTCCACACTTGTTGCCTCTCCTGCTACTACCATTGCACCTTGAGTTTCCCCCTCCTTCTCCTCCTCCATTCCCTCGTGCCCTTCTTCACGCTCCTCCTCATGTTCCTCATGCTCCTCATGCTCTTCCTCCGGGTCTTCCTCATTCTGCTCCTCCTCCTGCAGACCCTCTTGCTCTTCAACCTTGGATATGGATTTGGACTTGGGCTTGGCTTTCGCTTTGGTTTTGGCCTCTTGCTGATCTTTATTGTTGTTCTTCTTCTTCTCCTTCTCTTCCTCCAATTCCAATATCCGGGCACTCCTCCTCTTCCTCGTTCCCACTTCTTCTCCTCCCTCCTCGGACATTTCCCTTCTCCCTGTACCTTACATACATAACACACATTGACACAGTAAACAAATTAAGCCAGAAAAGGCCCAAAAAAAATGAAATCTTGGAGAAAATTAGGATCCAAGTATAGGGTAAAATCAAAACAGAGAAAGCAAACTACCGCGAATCGATGTGGGTCAGATCGGATTTCGCTATTTAGGGTTTGTTGAAACGTCGGAGGACTTGCAGAGGGGATTTGGGGCTATTAAGGCGAAAAGCAGAACAGACGAAACTCCTTTGGTAATTTTTTTGAGACTCGAAAGTCTGTCGGGGCTAGACGAGTGATCGCCACGACAAGTTGAACAGGGATCGCTCGATTTATCGTGCCGAAATAACGTATCGTTATAATACGTGTGGCGCAATTTTATCACGTCGAGGTTGATGAACGTGACAAGTGGCTAAGCTTCTTCTTTTTGAAGAATAAACTGTTAAGACGAAATTGGATCAAACGTTACGACAATACAACGGCGGAGCAAAGTTGATTGGTTTGCACTAATAACGTTACATCTCCATATAAGACTTTTTCCCTTCAATATTGATGAGTAGAAAAAAACACCACCATAATTTTTTTTGGGGGGATGATCAAAATTAACATATACCATAACTCTAATTTTCTAGTTAACTAAATTTTTAATTTTTAGAGATATGCGACTGTATATTGAACAAATCACCTAATAATAAAAACTAAATCGTGTGAAGAGCATGATTGAGGCCATGGCCACGCAAATATAAAATTAGGCTGTGTTTTCACTCTGTGCAGATTTTTTCATTGGAGGAAACTACCCTTTTCTTAAAGAAATGTTTCACGAGTGATTAAGTGTTAATTGCTTGAGATCTTGATATATGTGTGATTTAGTGATTTTGATAAAGAAAATTTTGATTAGTAATAGTAGTAAAGTAGGTGCCACTGCCACCAAGGACATTTATCGTTTGTGATTTTTTATAAATGACAAGGTCATTCATTCATGACCTGTAGTTTTAAGTTGAATGTAAATACATTAAACTTTTTCATTTCTCGAGAAAAAAGTGTTAGGAAATTAACCTGTAGTATGCAACAATTACGTGCACACACTGACCACAAACGAATATCAATGGTTTTATATGATTTGCACATTTATTCTTAATGCTTATAGAAGCTAGTCTTACAATTTGTTTGGAGCTTTTGTACACTTAGAAGTTACCAAAGAATTTCCCCTCTTTTTGACTCTCTACTTAGTTATTATAATAACTTGCCAAATACTACAGCACATAAAAGAAGAATAATATATGCCACAACACTCACGGATTTTTTACAATTCATATTCATATATAACTTTGGACAAACCACAACTAGTAAATTTCTCATTTTACTTTACTTAAAAAATTATCATTTTGAGTGAACCCTTAACTTTAATTTCAGAACCATCAAGGAGTGCATTATGCACTTAACACACCTAGATCAAACTCTAGCCAAGCATGCCCCACAATTCTACGCCTCACAAATCCACTTTGGTTGGATTTCTTGGGTGGCCTCCCCAAAATTTGTCTCGTGAGAAGTAAGAGTCAAAATTCTTATAAACTCGTTGGAATCTTTTGCTGCATTTACTATAAGAATGGTACTCTTGCACCCGCTCGGGGTAGAAACCAAGTTCCAGACATTTGAACTTGTTGACTCGGATAAAGTATCCAACCAAGAATGTGTTGCGTTCCCAACAGAACCCCCAACATCAACTTCGGCTTGCTTTGACATTTGGAAGATGTAAGAAGGTCCAAAAGCCCGAAGGCTAAGTTAACTCAAGGGGTAAAGGATATCTTTTTTATTTGAACTTTATCACATAAATTATCACTCTTAATGAAACTTTTATCTTGTATATATGTCCTTGTATATTAGCATCATATGCACCAAGTAAGTTATGCAAGATAAAGTAGATTTAACTTAGATTCTAATACCATATTAAACGATTAAAAATAAAATAAAATAAAACAACTCAAAAATTAGTTCAAAGGCCAAAAGGCACTTTCTTCATGTAAGTTTGACCATAAAAATCATCACCTCCATTATAAAACTTTCTTCTTACGCACACAAAAGGTTCTTTCCAAACGAGGTCTTGCGAAAAGTAAGGGTCCAAATTTTTTATAAACTCATCGAGACTTTTTATCATATCCAATATAGGACACACAAGATTGCATCCCATAGAACGAGGAACTAGGTTCCAAGCACTTAGTACTGTTGTTGTTAATGCCAATAAGGTCTTTTAGTCCCAGAAATACTTTCTTCCTTCTAAAATTTTCACCTATTCTAACGAAAAGCTGAATATGTTATTCAACTCTAGTAAATATACTTATCAAAGGAGGAAAAACTTCGTGGTTTACTGACCAGATTTTATTCGAAAAGACATATTTCCAAAAATATTTTGCTGACAGTTTCGTCTCTTAAATTAAAGGAGACTAATGAATTGAGCTAAGCTGAATTCTGGTTTATTTGAGCTTAGTTTGATCAAATCAATAAACGTTTCTCCTTTGACCTTGGCTCGATGCACGGGCATGATATACGTGGTTCGCCCACTCTATAGAGACTATGCATTTCCTTTCCAATAAAGTCATTCAAATTTGTAAAAGAATAACGACCTCAATAGTCTTGTGAAAGCAACAGTGACCCGACTTCCAACACTCGAAGAAGTCAAAAACTGCGGCATCTAGAACCCATTTACAGCCGGAAACACGGTCATACAGTCATGGCCGTCATAGATAGCGTTCGTTATTGACTGCCGAAATCCCAGTCCAACGGTTGACATCAACCATTTGTCCTCTTTGATGGGAGAACAACTAATTGCTTTGCCGGTGCGGAAGGGAAACTCAGAATCAAGAGTGGAAGTGTATTGAGTAGAAAATTCATTCAGATGTTATGAGAAACAATGAGTAACACCCAAAATGGAGGGTAAGAGAGAAATCTTACCATTCCGAGAATCCTTTTTGAGCAACCTTGGGAAATTACGTGGCATTTTATTCAAGATGACTTAGATTCTTCTTCTTTTTTCAACATAATTTCGTCTTCATAGCCCTCGAGATGATTTAGCTCATTGGAGTCAAGACAGCTCTGGACTAAAGAAGTCACATGTTCAAGACAACAAAATCTCCCACTCCCTTTGCCTACCAAAAATGATATTAAAAAATTCCTTTCTTTCACAAAGCTAACTTACGAGGGGGTCAATCTTTTATATATATGTCGCTTAATCAGCTAACTTAATAATGAGTTAGTAGGGATTCAGAAGAAAAATGAAAAACAAAGATCTTAATTGTAAATGGTCTTGGACCTTTCTATTGAAAATCAAGCTCCAATCTAACAATGTTATACCAACAAATGTCTAACTCAATTGGGAGTAGAGATTGTTTGGGACCTTCTAGTCTTAAGTTTGGACCTATGTATGGAAGTTTAAATGCATGCATAAAAAGAAAAATCTAATGACAATATATAAACTTCCATGAAAATAATACTTGTTTTATTTCGTTGAGCTTACTATTACTAAGTATAGTTCTCCATCAGAAATTAAATTTCTGTGGTTTTGAGACATCGCTCTTTCATTCTGAGACAAAATTCTTAAACTTTCTTATACTTAAAACAAGTGAATGCATTAAAAATAATATTTGTATATTCCGTTGAAATTACTATGACTTTACATAGTAATTTATCATAGATTGAATCTTTGAAGTTTTGAGACATTATTCTATCAGTTAAAGGCGTGAGTCTTACAATTTTCTTATACTTAGAACAAACAATGCATTAAAATAATGCTTGAATATTTCGTGGAGCTCACTCTGGACTTTTATGAACAACAATGGTCATCAGTAAAATGAAAAAAGTCAACAGTCATTGGTCTTGGAAGAAAAGTAGAGAACAACTTGTTCCCTACTCTGTTTGATTGCTCATAGGAAAGTAAACAATGTCACGGACGGGGCAAGATGAATCCTCAGCTCCTTCCGTGGTTGAGAGATGTTTCTTCATACGTAGTTTATCACTGCAGTCTCGTTTACCCTGAAAAAGACGTTCTTCTTTCCATGGCTTTTGTGCCACCTTGGTCTTTCATCTTGCTGCTTAGCGTCCTGTCCCTGCCATTTTCTGCCACTGCTCAGACCTCAGGAAACCAACCGTTAGGATCGTCGTTGACAGCAGAGAACGGTGGTTCCTACTGGGCGTCGCCTTCCGGTGACTTTGCTTTTGGTTTCCAGCAGGTTGGGAAGGGAGGGTACCTGCTCGCCGTCTGGTTCAACAAAATACCTGAGAGAACCATCGTCTGGTCCGCCAATGGAAATAACCTAGCTCCGAGGGGATCCACTGTTATCCTTACTACAGACGGCGAGTTCGTGCTTAATGACCAGAAAGGCAGAAGGATATGGAAAGCTGATTTAGGCCGTTCAGACGTTGTCTACGCGGCCATGCTTGACAGTGGAAACTTCGTACTGGCGGGTGAGGATTCTGTCAGTTTGTGGGAGAGTTTTGACCTTCCGACTGACACGATATTACCTACAAAGGTAATGGAAATGCGCAGCATACTTGTTGCTCGCTATGCAGAAAAGAACTACTCCAATGGAAGGTTCCAGTTCTCGTTGCAATCGGATGGAGATCTTGTACTGGAAACAAGAGATTTCCCGTTGAACTCTGCTAATTTTGCTTATTGGAAAAGTAAAACTGTGGGCACTGGCTTTAAGATGATCTTCAATGAATCTGGTTCTATTTATCTTGCAGCGAAGAACGGAAGCATACTGAAGACGATATCGCCGGCTGCTGTTTCTTCCCGGGACTTCTATCAGAGAGCAGTTCTTGAATATGATGGTGTCTTCAGGCATTATGTATACCCGAAGAACCCAACTACTGCAAATGATGGGAGCTGGTCATTCTCGAGCTTCAAACCTCCGAATATCTGCACTGCTATTCATGAAGCGAGAGGTAGTGGGGCCTGTGGGTTCAACAGCTACTGCAAGATAGGAGATGATCGAAGGCCAAAATGCCAATGTCCAGATGGATACAGCTTCATCGATCCAGATGATGTTGTGAAAGGATGTAAGCAGAACTTTCTCTCGCAAAGGTGTGATCCATCGTTCCCAGAAACAGATAATTTTCATCTCGAGGTCAAGCTAAATATAGATTGGCCCCGATCAGATTATGAATATTTTCGAGGCCAAACTGAGGATTGGTGCAGGACAGCTTGTTTGGGTGACTGTTTCTGTGCGGTTGCAATTTACAAAACCGGCGAGTGTTGGAAGAAGAAGATTCCTCTGTCAAATGGGATGATGGATCCAAGTGTAGACCGCACAGCTCTGATCAAAATAAGGAATGACAATACTAGTTCGAATCCTTCAGGCACAGGATCAACCATGATCTTCGTGGGATCGGTGCTCTTAAGCAGCTCAGTGTCCTTGAACCTTCTTTTGCTGTTGGCAGCCTTTCTGTTTGTTTTTCGCTTCAATTACAGGAACCCAAAGGTGCTTCGAGAGCACCAATTCATGCCAGGCGTGAGCTTGCGAAGTTTCACTTATGAAGAACTGCAGGAAGCCACAGGTGGATTCAAGGAAGAGCTGGGGAGTGGTGGTTTTGCAACAGTTTATAAAGGGGCCCTGGATTCTGATGGTGAAATCCTCATTGCGGTTAAGAAGTTGAACACGACGGTGAAAGGAGGCGACCAGTTCGACACCGAAGTGCGTGCCATTGGTAGGACAAATCACAGAAACTTAGTCCAACTTTTGGGATTCTGCAACGAAGGAGAGCACCGGCTTCTTGTGTATGAACTCATGGCCAATGGTTCTGTCGCCAGCTTTCTCTTTGGAGGTTCACGGCCTAATTGGTACCAAAGAATGCAAATAGCAATAGGAACTGCAAGAGGGCTCTTTTACTTGCATGAAGAGTGCAAAACCCAGATCATACATTGTGATATCAAGCCGCAGAACATCCTTTTGGATGACAATTTGACAGCTAAAATCGCAGACTTTGGATTAGCCAAGCTTTTGAACATAGAACAGACTCGAACTATGACTGCAATCCGGGGAACCAAAGGGTATGTAGCACCTGAATGGTTCAGAAGCGTGGCTATTACAGTCAAGGTGGACGTTTACAGCTTTGGGATAGTCCTGCTAGAGCTCATCTGCTGCAGGAAGAATTTCGTTGCTGAGGTACAGGATGAAAACCAGATGATACTAGCCGATTGGGTAAGTGATTGTTATAAGTACAGGAACTTGGATCTGGTGGTGGCGAATGATGAAGAAGCAATGGATGACATGAAGAGAGTGAAAAAATATCTGATGATTGCAATGTGGTGCATTCAGGTGGATCCATCAGTGAGGCCATCAATGAAGAAAGTAGTGCATATGATGGAAGGAACTGTAGAAGTCGCAGCTCCTCCTGATCCATCCTCGTTTTCCAGTTCCTTCTAAATCCTCTTAATTGTCAGTACTAACAGAAAGTTGAGTGAGATCAAAGGAATGGTATGCTCAAGAACTTATGATATCAATAATCCTACATATGAAATATGTATAGCTAGAAAATATTTATCCCTTTAGTGCTGCAAAATATTTTGTCTCTTAGATGAGCATAATACTAAGATATATATATATTTTTATATTTTTTATTTTGAAATAAAAATATTGTACCTCTTATTGAAACACAAGTATTGTACAATCCTAATAGTTACTATCTTCTTTTAGTCCAGGATTAGAAAACCAAATAGCAAGCCATAAAAAGAGACTTGTCTCGCCTAGAGAAAACCAATACTGATTTTTGGAGCTAAGAACAACATCAAAACACATAAAATTAGTCTCTTCTATGTTAGACTACAAGGTGGTAGAATCATTAAGTGCTATTACTATGCCAAGAGTTATAATTGATAGTAAATGTGTATATTTTATTTCTTAACAGCTTGGTAGTAAAGTTTGCAAGTTCGTTGGACACTCTGCAAATTCCCATCCCCCAACATAGACTACAAAAACAACTTATAAAGTTAAAATTAGGAAAGGAACAACATGGTAAATTTTTTATATAAGGTAAAATGAAATATAAGCAAAAACCATAACTATGTACATCATAGTAGAACAAGTAAAAATGTAATCCTGCATACAATTGTAAAATAGTAATTTTCATTATGATGCTAAGACAATAATTACGTATGTAAGGCCAAATGGTGTTTGTGTATGTAAGAGTAACAACAATTACGTGCGTAAGGGTAAAATATCGACTATAAATATGGGGGTAAGAATACTTGTAACTAACTTTGTATATGTAGGTAAAAAAAATAGGTAATTTAGGGTAAAATTAGAATCTGAGTATGAGAATATAATGGTATTTTGATTAAAGTTTCTTTCATATTGCAAGTAAATATAGGGTTTTAGGCAATTTTATTGTGTATGCCATTTGATGATTTGATCCAGCTAATAATCATTCTTTGAGCTTCACTCCCACATATTTAGTTGTAGCCCGGCAGCACCCCATAACCAAAGACAAGGTTGCTACGGATCAATTGACAAGAAATTAGTTAATAATATTGTTTTTATAAAGCTTAATTATATTTAAAAGTTAATTTAAGAACAAGTGAATAAAAAGAAATTTCAAATAAAGTTTCAATAATATAATATTTATATTACAATTTAATACATCTCTTTACCTTCAATATAGGTCAATTCATGAGTGGTGAGATGAAGTAATGGAGCCAAAACTTAAAACTTGAATTTTAATATTATACTAAAACATTTACTTTTATCTAAAAATTAACTTAAAAATAGATAAGTATTTCATTTCCAAGAAAACATTTTCAAGCAATTTGAACCCTCATGACATAGTGGCACCTAAGTGAATTTACACCTAAGCAACAAGTTCAAACATGTATTCCCCAAATTACTAGGGAGAGTCGCATTATTAGGCTTGAAAGCGCACATAATTGTAGGGTAAAAAAAAAAAAAAGAAAACCCTATAAAGAAGTAAAGATCACATTTGTTACGTCGATCCCATTGTAAGTCGTTAAAGGGGGTTGGGCTAAGTAAAAGCGGACTCTTTTGGCAGAATGAATCCCCTACGTGTTGACAACCATGCCCGGAATGCAGTCTATACCTCACTTTCTGAATCGAAAATCTAAACTACTAAGCTGATTCTTTAGTAAATGTATTGAGCACAGACTTTGAATACGCTTGGCCCTTGATGTTATTTACTTGCTGTTCTTGTTTTCTAGTGCTTGATTCGCTTGTATGTCGAGCACAAGCTTCGTACGGAAAAGAAGGTTGTGACAAATTATGGGCTTGGATTATCTATGGGTGTTCAGAGGGTATTTCATCAAGTGATCAAAAGACACTCTTTGCGGTGGTTGAACTTGTCCCCAGACTGGTTTGGTTTGTGTTTGCAAAAATGCCTGAAAGAAAAGGCTTTGCGACCGGGGAGGCAAGTTCATGCAATGTTGTTGACTGCTGGGATTGACGTGAACTTGTTGTCCTTGAATTCAAAGCTTGTTGGGATGTATGGAAGTTGCGGGGACTTGAGGTCGGCGAGGCTTGTGTTCAGTGAAATTAGAAACCCAAATGTTTTCGCATTGAATTGGATGGTTCTGGCTTTGGCGTTTAATGGGTGTTATGAGGAGGCTATTGGGTACTTTTTCATGATGCAGGAACGTGGGAATGTTGGGAATAAGTTCACGTTTTCGATTATGTTGAAAGTCTGTCTTGGTTTGTTGGATGTAAAGAAGGGAAGAGAAGTTCATGCTATGGTGAAGAAAATGGATTTTGAAAATGATGTGTCTGTGGCAAATGCTTTGATTGATATGTATTGTAAATGTGGGAAAGTGTGTTATGCTCGTCGACTGTTTGATAGAATGTCTAGCAGGGATGTTGCTTCGTGGACCTCTATGATATGTGGTTACTGTAACATGGGAAAGACTGGGCAGGCGCTTGTGTTGTTTGACCGAATGAAGTTGGAAGGATTGGAACCGAATGATTTCTCATGGAATGCGATGTTAGCTGGTTATGCTCGTTCTGGAGATACCAACGGCGTGTTTGCCCTCTTTTCTAGCATGACTAAAGAAGGGTTGCTTCCTGATTTGGTTACTTGGAATGCAATGATTTCCGGCTTCGTGCAAAGCCAGCAAGCTGGCGAAGCATTGAAGTTGTGTCGGAATATGTTGGTTTTGGGCATTAAACCCAATGATGTGACTCTGACAGGACTGCTCCCTGCCTGTGGATTTACGGCTTCAATTCAGAAAGGGAAAGAAATTCATGGTTTGATCTACAGGATGGGGCTTGATATCAATGTCTACGTTGCTAGTGCTCTGATTGATATGTACTCAAAATGTGGTAGTGTGAGAAATGCCCGAATTGTCTTCGACATGATTCCAGTCAAGAACTCCGCCTCATGGAATGCCATGATTGGATGCTATGGGAAGCATGGCATGGTTGATTTGTCAATACATATGTTTGAGAGGATGCGAGAAGAAGGAATGCAGCCAAATGAAGTGACTTTTATTTGCATTCTTTCTGCATGCAGCCATAATGGTTTGGTAGAGGAAGGTTTGAAGATTTTGAGGACCATGAAAGAGAGCTATGGTGTAGATGTTGGGAAAGAGCATTATGCTTGTGTTGTTGATCTTTTGTGCCGCTCAGATAGGATGGTAGAAGCGTATGAGTTGGTGAAGGAGATACCAGGACAGGTCCCAGAATCCATTGTTGGAGCTTTCTTCAATGGTTGCAAAATCCACTGCAGAATAGATCTGGCTAAACTGATGGTTGAAGATATTCTGTCCATGGAGTTGAAGAAACCTGGAGGTTATGTAACACTGTCAAATATCTATGCTGCTGATGGAGACTGGGAAGAAGTTGAGAATGTGAGAAAGATTATGAAGGAAAAGAAGATTCTTAAGAACCCTGGTTTTAGTTGGGTTAAGTAGTTGTATACAAAATCTTTTTATGAGTGACTGGATTCGATTGTAGTTCTAGTCCAAGTTCTCATTGAACCCAATATGTATTTAAGAAATGAAGATACTTGAACACATAAAACATATATCAACCATAAAATTCTTTGGATCCAACTTGATTTGCCTTGGTTCAAGCTTTATTTCACCTAAAAAATGAGCTGAGCTGCAACATTAAATGAGGCTTAACTAGTAAATAAATCAAATTCATGTTTGACTCAACTATACTTAAGTTTGTAAATCAAGTTTATGAAGCCTGGATTTGGCTGGTTAAGCTGATTTACACTCATTTCTCACATATTTATGGTTGTTATAAATATGCAAATAAATTTCTTAAAGAAATAACTAGTTAGGTTCAAAAACAAATCGGCTTGGCTTGTTCACAGCTTTGAAACTTCTTAAAATAATGAACGGTGTTGGATGGGAATTTGTGCCTTAACCTGCTGATTCTTTAAGAACTTTATCGACTTCTTCACCCAACATTACCCACCAAACTTAAACAAGACAGGTATTTATTTATTAGGTGGTTGTAATGGCCACCCAAATGAATTTAACAACTGCAAGATAATTGAAGAAAAACTTAGAAAAGTAAACCCAAAGTATTCCTACCACCTTGAGCACTATAAATGTCATTCTCCCGTTCATCACTTTCCGTTCGTTTTTCTAGATAAAGTGAAAAACTTCCTCAAGAAGCTATACATAAAGTTGCCCCTTCTCTCGGATTTTCTTAATGGACATCACTTATTATCTAAGTTTTACCTCATTAAGATTTCTCAAAAAAAAAAAAAAACTCTATTGGGTTAGATAGTGATCATCTATCTATGTTGGTTTTGATTTAATGGAAAACACAATTATGCATTAAAAAAAAATTCAAGAGTAATAAGTCTTTTTTTCTATAAATGTATTTTTAAATAATATTTTAAGTAATTTAAAACTATATAAATTGACAAACATTACGAAAGTTTGCATTAAGAATCAAATCGTTTGTTAAAATAAATGAAAACTTAATCATACAATTGCAAGTAAAGGCTTTGATCCTTACATAAACAAATTTGTTTTGCAAGAATCAAAATTGAATCATTACATTTACACAATCCCAACAAGAGATAAACCAAACAATCCGAGATCAAGTAATAAGCTAAGTTATTACATTAATAAGATAAAGTATTTCAATATCTAAAATAAGTACACAGCTTAGAAGCAAATAAGTATATTGAAATTAAGATAATCAACCAACAAGATCTCTAAATCTACATGCCAAACTATAACTCTCAACAAAAATGTTTTGCATTGAAAGACTTATATTCATACATAAAATTATGCTCTAATAATAAGAAGGTACTTTTTCTTGTTAAGTAGGATCTAATAGCGTCAAACTTATATCTCCTTATTCTTATCACACATTGTAGATGAATCCGTATTGTTTCGTACTTCGATTTCAATGACCGTGGCAGAGCACTTAGGACCCGGATACCGCCCTGCCCCCGGCTGCATTGGGATTAATGTAGAAGCAGGGCCATGGACCATCGTACCAAGAACTGCACGGATAAACGGTTCCACAAATTAATGGTTGCAGCAATTTTATGGACATTTTTACTTGCTTTGATGTCGATTCGAAGGCAAAATTATGATTCAAGGAACAAGACTCAGATGATGATTTGGTGCTAGTGGGCCAGGATTTTGCTTCATATTTAAACTAGTACTTGTTTTTTGGAGTTTATTTAATCATGATTTATTCAAACGAGATGTGTGAATTAATTAATTAGCATAAGATGTTATCATGTAACATTCGTATTTTGTTATTTATTTACCTATTTTTCACTAATATAGTCCCCCATCTAAAAGTTTAAGTTCTTTCACAACTAAAATAAAATGTTTTAATTAGTAAATATGTGACTCAAATAATAATTTATATCTCATAAGACTTAAAGTCTTTAAGTTTCATACTCAATTCCTTCGCATCATCCATTTATTGTAATTTTTTTTTAGTCTCTAACAAATTTGTTTTTTTTTTTTTGTTACTGTAATTATTTACCAAATATAGAATGCATATAAGAGTTCCTAAAACTTCACATTTACACACAACTTACAAAAAAATCTAATGAATGAAATTATGAATTAATTTTTACCTCTAATTTTAATTCCATAACTAATAAATAAATACCCATTTGACGTTTCCTTTTCTCTTTCTTCCTCTTTTAGTAGCAGAAAAAATGGTGCTTAAGCCGTCTGACCAAACGCTACACGATAGAACATGCATACGACCTCTTCTCTCTCTTTGGGTGCATATGCCTGCCGACATTCTTCTGAAACTTACTGGTTTAGTGGATGAAAAAAGATTGTGATAATTTCTGGTGCTTCTTCTGCACAACTCTCCTACAAGAATAATACAAAGAACATACCTAAAATTTTCATGAACCTCATAAACTATGTATGTTCAGTGAACCCTGTTTGTTTGAAAGAAATATAGGATTAACAACAGGACAAGATACCTCCATTACAGGACCATTCTTTCCTGCTTAACTTTGTTCTAATCATTTTCAAGAAACTCTCGTTCCTTATCATAACTCTTAGTTTCCATGATTATATTTGTTAAATATATCTAAAATCAATCTAAAAGATAGTTCATGGATTAAATAGAATTTTTATATTTAAAGATTATTAAATGATTGTATTTGTTCGTTATAAAACTTTGACTTTCAACTTTTTGTCATTGATCGAATATATTTTAGATTTAAAGTTAAATTGGATGGAATACATACTTTCTAGTACATTAAAAATATCTTATAAATTCAAAATTGAATCAGAATTAAAATAGATCAATATAAACTTTGATACTATATTAAGTAAGTTCAAAGTCTAATACAAAAATTATTTAATATAACCACAACTTGGTCTAAAAACAAGATGATTAAATTTATAATACCTTAGATTCCAAAAGGGAATCTAGAATAGTACTGAACCCCAGGACACTTGGTCAAGAACCAGATCTCTTGAAGCCACTGTTCTTTATTTAAGTCCTCCTTTTACAAGGGAAGAAAAAAAAAATCATTGCTAAGAAAAGCTAAAATATAAGATGCAGCAGAGTTGTAGTTGTAGACCCAGAAACAGATGGGCAGGGCAAAATAAAATTGTTTGAATCTGAATAGATAATTACCAAGCTGCTTCTCTCTCTCTCTCTCTCTCTCTCTCTCTTTAATATTATTCCTCCTTGTTTTTTGTCCTTTCTTTTATACACGAAACTGCCTTTTATTTGTTTAATCATTTTTGCAAGTAATGCCTTCATAAGTCAGCACCACTGGTGTATTACTCTACGGACTAACTATTCCTTTACAGAGCTCATAAGCCAGCAAGGTAAGAAAATAATATTCTTTGAAGGGCATTGTCATTCAAGTAATAACTCTCTATTTTTAGGTTAATTTCCTATATTAGAATTTAAGTCAAGATGTTACATATTTTATATATAAAAGTTGGATAATTGATTTCTTAACATAATATCAGAGTCAAAATTCTTTTTAACACTCTTATAGACTTTTACTAATTTGCATTTAGGTATTATCTAGGTAATATGACATTGTCGTAATTTAAGAATTTATCCATTACAATGAGAGTGTATGTTAAGATATAGCTAATAAATCCTATGTTATTAAAAAGTATATATATAAAGAAATTTCTCACTAACATCTGTTGTAAGAGAGTATGCTAAAAACTTTATAGTAAAAAAATTTGTCTAAACCATTTGTATAAGAAAGAAAGAACCAGTCTACTTTTGAGTAAAATTGAAGTTAAAAAAAAAAAGCTTTTCTTAGGAAAAAGATAAGGAAGTTTCTTATTCACTTTTGCATTTTCCATTACGGGATCCAATGCTTTCAAAACCATATGCTAGAAAGAGAGCTAGAAGCCAAGAGGCTACAGCCCATAGTTTTCATTTTTGTAAGCAAAGAATAAATGGCAGACTTTTTTGGCCCATCCAAACCGTCTCCCAGTGTGCAATCCAACTCAAAAGAAAAGGAAGATGGCAAAGTTAATATCAACTCGAGGTTCTGAGAATTCAACTCATTGCTGTCCTTTGCTAACTCAAAGCAGGTGAAATTCCTGTCCTCGGTTTCACTTATGGAGACAAGTGGCATCACCTTTTGAATTTGTACTTTTCACGTTTCTACCCGTTAGATCCACACCAGAACTTGAGAGCTTGGGTTAAACAAAGGTTCTTGTGGGAGGAAGGGTTCAGTTCTGGATGTGAAGTTACGGAAACGCCCTTGGGTTTTCAATGTACTCAAACACCTATTTCAGTTTGCACTAAAGACTCATACAGACTAGAGAGCCAATCAACAGATATCTTCTCTTCAGCGGTCTCTCTCTCTCTCTCTCTCTCTCTCTCTCTCTCTCTCTCTCTCTCTCTCTCTCTCTTTTCTTTCCTGTGTTCTCTGTTTCATCTGGGTAATTGTTTAGAGGACCAACTTGCTGTACTTCGTATGCTAATCCTTAATCTGCTCGAATCTCAGTGTTTCCTGATCTGGGTAGCCAGTGTTTCAACCTCAGATCATAGTTTTTGCCGTTAAAAATCCTTATTTTCTTAAGCTTTTGCTGTGCGAATCCACTGGTAGAGCGAAGCGCATCTGGGTCTTGCTCTCTTTGGGTTTATATGGGAGCTGTAGCAGATTGAAGTAATGGGTTTCTAGGTGAAGATGCAAATAAGCTTTTTGGCACACCCGGTCAGTATCAATTCCTCTCTTCAGTCTGTCTATTGGTTTTTTTCTTTTAATATATAGTTGTTTTTTTTCTTGTTGGATATACTGCTTTTATTCCTGGTATTTATTGGGTGTGAAAGTTCAAAGTTGTTGTATTGTTCTGTGTATTTATTTGAGTTCTACCAAGTTCGTTCTTTTCTTGGATCTTAATTTCTGGCCTTGGAGATTGTTCTGTGTTACCGAAGCTTATGTTCAGATTCTTTTCTTTTTCGCATATAGTAATCTTCTTGTGTTCATTTTCACCCTTAACCCATATTAATAATCTTCTGGCTCTCTTCTTTTCTTCAAGATTTTAGATTCCGCATGATTTATATTTGTGGGCTTTAACCTATTGAAAATACACAGATGCAATTGTTCATTTGTGGCTGAAGCAGAATTTGTTTTTTGGATGTTCATTCGGCAATTGACTTTTATGTGCGGCAAATCCTCTGTAGGTTTTGGTTGGTTTCATGAAAATAAAGATTAAAAGGAAGCGATTATGAATATTGAACTTTCTCACTTTGGACCTTAGACAAACCTCTCTCTAAGTACCAAACACCCTGTTAGGGATTAACCAAGTTCATCTTTTTGTGGAAAAAGGAAAAGAAAACTACAGCTGATGTTTCAAAAACTAGAACTGCAGCCGATGTTTCAGAAACTAGAACTACAGCCGATGTTTCAAAAACTAGTTCCGGATTTTCTCTTGGCAACCGAATGGAGAGTAAAGAAGTCCTCTGATCAGATTTTCTTTAGATAATTCCCATGCGGGTATAAGTTTTCCCAGTGAAAGCCAGAATAGCCTAGGCTCAAATCTGGATTGGACTGATAGAGCATGCTTATATCTTTTCTTTGTTGTTAGATTTCCTGTTATTTGCAGCCTCCAGCTGAGCAAACAAGGGCAACGCACTAAACATTGTCTGTCCTAAAAATCCGTCTATAAGTTGAAATCTCAGTCCTTTCTTTTTTTTTTTCCTTCTTCCAGTTATTACACTTTTTGTGGCACAAGTTGGTGCCCCTATACTCGTTAGTGCATGCTATCCGGTGACTTACAACTCCATTTTTTGTTTTCTTGGGGGTGGGCCATAAAAAAAGAATATCTACCACTGTGAAACAAAAGTGGATGTTGTTGTCACCTCTCTGTTCTGGCACATGGAATAAATATCTGTGTAAGCCATGAACCCAACACCTCACCTTTCACCCCATTCTTCGGGGAAGGAGGTGCTCTACCTCAGAAGGTAATCACCTTAGTTTCTTTATATAATAGTGATGTAGGACCTAGTAATCTCTTGGATTCCTGGAACTAGTCCTTTATGCTTGTGAGAACTGGTTTGTTGCGAATATAATGAAAGAAATGATAGATTCCTTGTTTTTTTTTCTCTTAAAAATCCGATGCATATCTTTTTGCTTAATTGCATTTGTACATAAAACACAATAGAGTGGTAAGATTTTTATATCTTCTTGACATGTCCACATTTTCCAGAAGTTTATACATTAATTGGTTGACTGCAAACACCTTGTACAGTTGATCCCAGGTTATATTGACTCCTTTTTATGTCTTTCCTGTCTACCAGAAAATCTTCTTCAATTATATGAATTGATCTTTTGTGGGATTGTAAGATTATGGGTAGAGGCAGAGGAAAGGGAAAGAAGTTAACTGTTACCAATCATGAGGATGCTGGAAGCGGTGAGGAAGAGAAAATTCCTGCGCAGAAGAGAAGGGGAAGACCACAGAAACCATTAAAAGATGAAATTGACGAAGAGGAAGTTGAAAAAATAGAAGAGGAAGATAGTGAGAATGCAAAATCTGGTACTCCAAGCAAAGAGGCAAAGAGTCCTTCTGCAACGGAGAATGGAAAGAAGAGGAAGCGAAACACACAGGTAAAAGAGAAGCCAGATTCTGTGAAGGAGGAAAATGGTAATGGAACTCGATCAAGCACTGATGATTCAGTTAAGTCAAATGGATTTCGGCTTAATGGAAGCAGGCGAAAAAACAAACCTCGACGTGCTGCAGAAGCAGGTGTTGAGTGCAAGTGAGGTTATGGGTTATAGTAATGGGTTCTTTCATTTAACACTACTGGATGGCGGGATCAGAAGTGTGACCTAGTATACCTCTAGCTTTATAATGCTTTTTTGGTTTTTTGTCCTTCACCATTTTGGTAGGTCCTTATTATTCCCTTTCAATTAGATTGTGAGATTTGGAAATTGCTCTGCTGGTTGTAATTTTCCGTAATGCTATAATATTCTATGTTTCATCAGTTTTTGTATTTTATGAATATGCATGACATGCTTAACCCGTTTCTATATTCTTTTGTCACTCTTCAAATGATGTTTGTGTTGCTGATTTAGTTAACTAAGAAGATCTCTCTACACTTCTCAGCAAGATATCTGTCTGTTCAGGTGACAGCATAGTTTCCCCCAAATTAAAACGTCCTTGCTTCTTGTTCAGTACTTTAGAACTGTTTTCATCTCTTATTTTCTTGGATTAGAAAATTTGTTATTTAGAAGTTTCTTATTCTACCGATGATTGAATCTGATCTGAACTCAAGACCTATCATTGAACTTCACATTAGCGTTTTTACCCAGTGAATTGATTGTTGGCTCATATGCATGATTATCTCTCATGTCCCCATATTATGGACTGGTGAGGTGTTGTTTTCATTTAGTATTTTGTAATTTTTGGATTTATCAGATGATTTTCTGATCCAATTCATCAAAAGCTCCTTTGGGAAACACAGCTTGCCTGAAGAAAGTGCTTATACTGTTTGATTTATGCCTAGAGTTGTTAGGATTATTATCAAATTTGTTGACAACTTATGGATCTGATGAATTTGAGTTGGCTGTGTTTCGGCGCACTAATTGATGATAAAAGAATAATTGGTAGAGAATATCCATGCAACCTAGGATCCTAGAATGTCCATTTATCCAAGTGTTTATCCGGAGAATGTTGGAGTTTGGAAATACTCTCTTGAGGTATCTTCATAAGTTGCTTTAGAGCTCATCTGGCGTTTGTTGTTAAAAGCTTGTTGTACATGTTATTCTTATATCGGTTGACAGGGTTGTGGCATTGTTAGAGTTCCATAGTGGATGGATTTGATTCTTGGCTTCTTTTATGTCTTTCTTGAACAGGCTCGACTACTTGAGTTACTCTGCCCTTAGTGCTTTTCAGCAGCCTTTCCTGATATGGCTAGTTTTCTTTTGTTGTGTAATAATCATTTACACTTTGTAAAAGATTACCTGCTGTGGACAAACATATCCTCCAGTGGGTCAAAGTGGTTTTGCCTGAGCACAGTTTTAAGTGGTTGGTTTGTCATTAAAAATTGCTGATGGATACTTGATTCTTTTCGTCTTCTTCTTTCTGTTGGGTAATTGAGAATGACTTGAATTGAAACTCTATGAAATGGTAAAACCTTTGGATAAGCCGAAGCAGGGGAAGGAACGGGGAAACTCCTGAACATTTGATGGAGAAAAGGCCCCGGGAATGAGCTTGTCGTTTATTTTTTCGAGGGGCAGGAAATCCATGCATTGATTTCATGACCAGTATAAATAGCTGCAGAGCATCTCCATCTCGCTAAATTCCATAAAAGTTTCAAAGAACTTGCCTCTGGACCTGTTGGACATCCGATGGAGAATGTGGTTCCGCATCAATTGAATTTGTAGAATAATACATTTATGGCATAAGAAAAGTACAGAATCAGAGATGATCAGAGTCCTTTCAATTTGACCACAGAAAAGTCCAAATCACTCTAAAAAAAAAACATGCTTGTGAGGGAACTCTTTGGTAGAGAATAGTTTTCTCCTGCAGATGAGACAAGTCGGGACACTGTTGAACCATGAGGGAAAATATGCTTACAAAGAGATTTAATAGAGAAATAATCAGATGGATCGTCAGTTATGTGATTTTTTTTTTTTTTATGTTAATTACAAAAGCATTAGAAACCCCAAGCACCTTCTGTTGATTGCAAGGATTGAACAAAATGAAACAAATTGGGGGCAACTTGGTTTTAGATTATTAATGCTCTTCACTCTCTTCTCCAACTATGTAAAAGCCAAGCTCGAGTGTTCTGTGGAGAAGGGTTCTTGGCTGCGGAGGTGTCTTTTTTTACATGATATCTTTATGGATTTATAAAAGAAAGAGAGCTTGCTTCTCACAAGGTGTCATTTTAGAGGGGCCGATCAAGCCCAATTTCTTGCAGAGCAAGGTTACTGAGATTCGGACCTAAAGATTAGAACTTACAGATTTAGAAACAAGCTTGTTCAGATGCGGATTAACCTAACTGGTCTTCTTGAGACAGAATAGCTTCATCAAAATTTAGAGTAGTTGGGATATAAGATCTCCAATATATGCTCTGAGGCTTGGGCTACGGGTAAAGTTGAGAAACAGAAGTTGAAGTTGGGGAAAATAGTTTTTGCAGGGGAGTAAGAATCATTAGACCAAATCTCCGATGGCAAGCTAGGAAACAAGGTATGTTCTTACATGACAGGAAGAAACTCACGGTTACTTATCAAGGTATTTTCATATCTCTTGGGACAACATTCTACAGCAGGTGGTGACAGGTTTTACAGGGAAAAACCGAAGCTTTTCTATTTTTCAAATTGATGTTTGTTGCTACAGTTTACTCATTGTGTAAGATATTTATTACTTATAATTTTGACTTGCAAATAAAATTATCTTTTTGTCCTTACTTCTAATTTTGACTCAATAATCAATACTTATTAGTAATTAGAATTGGGCATGTCTAGTCAAATAAGGATTTGTGGACTTTAATCTGGGAATTTTATGAGACTGGAAGAAAGTTGAAAAGCAACATGTAGGCCGCTGAAGTGGTGTTTCCGAATTTTGGGCAAATCTTTGTGAAGGATTAAGGACTTGTTTCTGTTGCAGAAGTGCCGAGGAACAGTTCTCAAGGAGCTTGATGGTGCCCCGAGTGCTATGTGTTTGCTAATGCTTCATATAGATGCCTGACACATAGTTCTTCATAGCTTGGGCTTATTCATTGTTCTTTCTTTGAAGGTACATAGGCTCTAGCGATATGGTTAATTGGTTCTAGATGAGCTTCTGAGAGACAAATTTGGCCCCCAAACCAACATTACAAGTCACATCTATTCATATATTTTAGTAATCTTTTTTTTTTTTTTGAAATGGGTTTGAAAGGAGATAATATCCCTTTAATTTTGAAAAAAAATTGCACAGAAAATTACAAATAATATTCCAGAGAAAATTACAAATAATATGGAGTGGTTTAGAAGAAAGAGCTAAAGGAAGCCACGCCAAAGAAAGTTGAAAAGTCAAAGCAACCCAATGTACACAAAGATGAAAAAGAAAATACATGACACTTGATTTCTTTCACCCCAAACCTTACCAAAGCTTGAAGCAATGATATTTCAGTGCACGCAACAAAACTAGGCCGGCATAATTAGTTGCAAGTTGCACAAGTTGCATCACAAGTTGAACAAGCAATGGGAGAGGTTTTTTTACTTGAAATATGGGTTACAATATGATTTTTATTCACTTCAATCATAATTTTGATACTATGTTAAAAGTACATATTTTCTTTTAAACCAGCTTATCAAAATGAGTATATTTTTTTTTTTTTTTTGTAAGTTGTGTTAAAGTAGGTTACAAGAAATAGATATTCATGGTACATTCCAACAATATACCTTTTCAGTCCAAAAAAAGTGAGATCAACAACGTTAAAACCTTTTACCAATTTGTTAACCATCAATTTCCAGAGCATTGACTCCACTTCTCTTATCTAGATGTATCAAAGAGATTAAAAAACCCAGATGCAGCTTGTCACAACCGAGATCGGGGTACAGTTTCGTGTATCTGCAAATCATCCCAATATCTAAACAATACAATACGTGCCGTCACTTGGTACTAGTCGGCGACCTTTGTTACAGCATCTGTGGAAACATCTGGATATTCCTTTGTAAGTACAAGTCTAGGTCTTTGAATTATTATAAAAAAATATATGTAAAGCTGGCACGTGATTCACGGACATAAGACCAGTCAAAGTAATGGTTCTGTACTAAAATTTGACTTTTGTTGCAGTGGGTGGCGGGTCTGTTTAGAGTAGACAGTTGTCTTGTATGTAGACCCTCAAATCGAGACCCTTTTTTTTTTTTACTTTTCAGACCTGTTCTGCTTGCCTGTATCCAGTTTTAAGGCTTACACGACATCGTTGTTGTATTTTTTTTAATTATAACAAGTAAAGGAGATTCGAGGATTCGAGGACCTTGTCATCAGAAGTTAATACTTTAAGATGAAAAGCTGATTTCCAGGCATCAACGTATGCTTAAACGAGTATATATGGATAGAAACCGTTGAAGTCGAAAAAGTTGGTAATATTTGGTAACATTTTTCCTTAGGGTTTTCTTATTATGACCAATGGATCGTTTTCTTTTGTTGTGCGAATTTGTATAATCAGTGCAAATTTCACATTTATTTTTAAGCAAAAACATATGTGTTAGGATACAATTAATGAACTCTACATTATTAAAAATATACTAAGATTTCTATTTATAAATAATATATTTTTTTATTTTTTGAGTTAACTTTTAAATTAAATAAAAAATCTCTTAATAATCTACTTAAAGGATAAATGGATAAACACATATGACTTTTTGATTGAAGAAGAGAAATTTGTCACCACACAATCTGAAAATAAAATGAACATAATCATCTCCACCTTTGTTATACTTTTCATATTGATAGTTTGACCATTTCATTGGTCATTAACATTTGCTTAAATGGATCTATGGATAAACATGTGTGATTTTTAGACTACTATGACAAAGAAATTCGTCTTCACAAAATTGAAAATATAAAAAATCCTACATTACTAGAAAGTACATTAAGATACTTGCTTATAACATAATGTGTTCTTTCACTTTTTGAGTCAACTTCTAAATTGAATAAAAAAATTCTCAATAATCCACTTAAAAGATAAATGGATAAACACATATGACTTTTTGATTGTAGAAGAAAAGTATACCGTTACAAAATCTGGAAATACAAGGAACCTAACATCTCCATCTTAATTTATACTTTTCATGCAAATATTTTGACCATTTCTTTAGTGTGCATATCGCCACAAGCATCAACATCTGCTTAAACGGATGTATAGATAAACATGCATGACTTTTTGATTGTTGAGATAGAGAAATCCATCTCCGCAAAGTTGGAAAATGTAACGAGCCTCGTGGTTTTCATCTTTACTACTACTATCTTCTTATTCAACCGTGGACCGTTTCATTGATGTGCGGAATTGCACAACGTTTGAAACTCCCAGTATTTGATACCTAAAACAAGAAAATACATACGCTTATGGAGTGCAGAACATTTATGAATTTTAAAGTAAATATCTCACTTATTTAATGGAAGAGTGTTATATAAGAGAGAAATCGTCTCAAGATTTTGGAAGATCACAGGCTGATAAACCGAAGAATTGAGATTGGGTGATTAAAACATGATTTGCTAAAAAGTCATTGTCATGACTGTCAAATTTAAACGATGGGCGCCTTGGGATCCGATGCTTCATTATTGTACTTTTCTGTAGACTATATTAACAAAATCCCAATGTCATTTATCACTCTTGTTTCTCAATGATTTTCTCGATATGACAATCTTGGCCCATTCTATATTGAATTGCTTCATTCGGATCTTAGTAATGTAGTTTTGAATTCGTCAACATGTTGAAGCTAACATAGCACATGGCAAGAAAAGACTGAGAAATTGGCTGAGCATGATCATCACAGATCAACGCCCCAAGGGACTAGTCATTTCTCCATCGTTCTATATTTTACGAATACAACTTCATGTTTTCCCCTGAAGAAGATTGCCTTTAACATGTTTTCCTTGACAAAGGCCTGAGTGCAATGTCCAGCAAGTTAAGTGAAAGTTCATCCTTTGTAGGCAGCGAAAAGTCAAGTTTATGGCTGTTCCTAGTTGTTTATTAGAAGAGATGGACCATGACTAGATTAAGATAACAAGAGAAGCAAAGACACAGATCTGGGTTTCTTTGGCTGCCGATTTCTTCACCGGATAAACTCGTAAGACTTTTACTCGGATAGAAAAATCCGTGAATCATAAAGTAAAAAATTGATGGGACTTCCATTTTTAAGAGTTTTGGCCACTGGAATACATTGCATGCATATGACGTGCAAAAGAAGGATTTCTAGGGTTCATCTGATTAGATGTCTCAACAAGAACGAAAATGAAAATCTAATGTCTGATGTTTTCAACCCTGACTATTTGTAGACAAAATGTAGAAAAGGGTTTTGCATTGGGTGTTTGAAACCTTATATAACTGAGTAAATTTAGAGTGCTTTATCTTATTAGATGGACCTATGAGACAATGGGTTCGATTTTGCATTTTGATCAATTGTGAAGGAGCTAACAGTTTTGCCATTCAAAGAATATAAGGGAATCATTCATTGGGTAAATTTTGATTTGCATGAAAATAATAATTAGTTGAAGTTATTAAGACCTTTTTTACTTTTACCAAAGAAAGATTGGATTTTTCATAACAAGATGGGGCTACCGAGGGCGACCTTGCGTTGCTTTAAAGGAGAAAATGAAAGTGGGAAAAGAAAAAGGAGCAAGCAAGTTGGACTTGAAAGTATTATAACGAAAAATTATACAATTCAAATAATAGTATACAAATTTTTTCCGTCCTATCTTTTATAAATCATTCCAGATTATGATTCTGTCCAGAGAGGCCCCTTTTTTCTAGAGCATTATCCTTCTCCAAAGATTGTCCTAGCATAAAGATTTAGGGTACCTGGATGCAAGATTTTTTGACTAAAGATTGTCTTTAAAATATTGAAGTGCTAATATTAAATTTAACCAGGTATTATGATTGACAATCATAAAGATTGTCTTTATGAACTTACGTGCACACAAGTTCATTGGCTCTAAAGTTTATTATATTTAGAATCTCAAAACGCTGATATTGAATTTTGTTTTTGTTCCTTTTTCAACTCACAAATTCTTAGGGCATTGAACCTAGAACCATGAGGTCCTTATTATTGTTTGCTCACCGTTGAACTAGGCATTTATCTGCTTGATATTGACTTGAACATATGTGAACAACAATTTGGTAGACAAAAATATGTCAATCAGTTTGACAATTGATCTGCGTTTTAAAAGATTAATCCAAATTCTAAAGAAAAATATTGCTATATTTATCTGTTGGTTTTTTTTTTTTTGGTTTACTGAGGAAGCATCCGTGATAGATTCAGGATTATGTGAGAATTCCTTTCCAGCCAATTGCTGCAGATAACGATTGCAAACATCAGCTGGACAATCAAGTAGAAAAGGTCTTTCTTCTGAACATATCAGCCACCTAATGGATGCTATCCTTCCAAGTTGGTAAGAAGAAAAGGATGTTGCATGCACGCACGTGAAGAGCCAAATTATAGAAAAAAAAAAGTCAAGAAAAGAAGAGGTGAAGGACTTCGTTGCCATCTTCACTGAACATATTGGCCACCTAATGGATGCTATCCTTCCAATTTTGGTAATGAAAAATGGAGATTACATGTATAGTATGAGAAGAGTCAAATTTGAGAAGAGAAAAGTCACGAAAAGAAGAGGTGAAGGACTTGCTAACATGGAACGTGGTAATTATGTGATACTCTTCATCTATGGCTTACAGCTTAATGAATCCTTATATCAAAACTAGTAAAATAAGCACATGGCCAACAGGTTAATAGCCTCTGGTTAATTACTTGCCGTCGAAGACCTAGCTTCTGGATTCAACATCTCATATTCCAAAATCTTTTTCACTTAAAAAAAGAAGAAGAAGAAACAAGAACATACTAAAAAAATGTGGGAGATAGCGGATTGCATAATGAACAACACATGTAACAACTGTGACATAGGTCATGATAAATTTTTCTTGCATCTAGAATGAAGTAGTTCTCTCTCACTACTTAGGTCTTTTATATGCTATGAACCCATCACAAAATTTCTCCTCTTGGCAGGCTTTATCTCGCTTGTTAGTCTTCATGATTCATCAAATAACACATTACGTGTATAATTTCATAAAATTTTGTACTTCTAATCAACTTAGAGAAGCTATGGTTGAAAAATTACTATTTATATTTACACCTATATTTAATTCCATAACTAAGAAGTAATATTTCCGACATGATCATTCCGAAGTCCTCAACGTATTAGATGTCTGCAGAATATCAACACTCCCAAGACATTCACTCTGCAGTGATTTTTTCTTTGGGAGTAGGGCAGGGCTGAATTTACAATTTTACATGTGTTGAATAATTTAGGTCAGCAATTAGAAGGAAAAAAAGGGGTCCCCCACAATCAATCCGTACTCAAAACAATCTCCTAGCCAGTAATAAAAATGGCAATAATTTGAACGTGGGCCTCGAAGATTGATTAAGTTGTTTTCACTAAAAGATAAAAAGATAATGCTAAAGAAAGCATATAATTTAAACTTGGTAGATATGTCATGCATCTTACGCCAGTCCTAACCAGCGGAAAAGTCATTCGTAGTATGCCCCATACAATTTGTCCAAGGAGTAGTCATTCTTTGTTTTTTTATTGCATATCGTGGCCATGAGAGGCCACATTGATTGCTAATAAGCTATTAAAATTTTCTTGTTAGATAGTCTCCATCCATTGTTTATAAGATATTAATATAAAAGTTCAAACTTAATC